>VSDK01008373.1:100187-157254 GCA_009767595.1 Symbiodinium kawagutii
GAACAGGCGGGGGCCACGGCCCACGGTTGACCACAATGCCGACCGGGGATCCAGTCAGGGTCTTTTTTCGTACAGTGAGGTGCTGATGTATCATCGAATGTCATGAACATGTACATCACACTGGGGAATTTGAAACGATGGAATCAACGTGAAAAAACAATCACGAATCACCAGTGAGAGTTTGTTTGGATGTCACTTGCCAAGCAATGTCAGGAGGGATGTAAAATGCAGGATATATGTGCGGATACGGTGTGCGTGTGGTGTATGCGCGCAAGGCATGCGCTGCACTGTATGGAATTGGAGGTATGGTACGGCTCGGGTACGATACAGCATGTAAGGTTTGGGATCGTGTATGGGGAGGTATGGTCTCCATGTATGCGTATGCGCTTATGTGGTGTGATTTGGTTTCACGTGAAGTATGATTGTAATGTAATGTTGTGCTCAGATAGTATAATTTTTGTTGATGTGTAATATAATGTAATCTAGCGTGGCGTATGTAATTAAGGCGATGTGATGTAATGGAATCTAATGTAATGTAATGTAATGTAATTAATGTAATCAATGTAATCAATGTAATTAATGTAATTAATGCAACTAATCTAACTAATGTAACTGTAATTAATGCAATTATATAATGTAATCAATGTAATTAATGTAATTAATGTAATTGATGTAATTAATGTAATGCGATGCAGTTGTGTGTGTGTGTGTCCAAGGCAAATGCATGTGCTTGCTGCCTGATGTATACATGTCTCAATGTAGTGTTATGCAAAGTAATGCGGTACAATGGAAAAAGTGAATGTGTACGTAATCTTTTGAAATGAAATGCAATGCAGTGTAGTACATTGATGGTCAGTACGTTGGGTAAATGGCAACCCGCCGAAGGGTGTCGTTTGTGGGAACCCTCCTTTCAATGACAACACGAAGACGGACTTGGTCATCCCAGATGTGCTGCCATGCAAAGTATTGTCAGATCTCAGATGTGGTGGTTTCTCAAAATTGGGAAGCCCTAAAAATGGACGGTTTATTACAATAAATGGCTAATAGGCCCGATGATAAGTGGTGCATCTCCTTTGATTTGAGAAACCAGTAAAACTGAGCATTTCTCAAATTGTTGGACCCCTGAAAATCACCCATTGATGACCTAAAAATCCCCCAAAAATGTGATTCAACGACAGTTTATACCATTATTGTTGGTGATTCTTCCCTAGTAATCCTGATTATCAATCTTTGATTAACCATATAGTTCAACTATAACCTATTATCAACCACAATGGTTTGTGCAATTACGTTAACCTCATCAGATGCTTAAGTTCAACTGATTAGCCATACAAGCCTGTGTAGTTCTCTTAGCTCCGCTCTCAACTGCAACAGGTTTCTCTTTGTCGATCGACTTGGATCGAAGGTCTCAAACTGAGACGTGCGGCTTTGGTTCAGGGCTTTCAACGGATCTGGGACCACACAACGGTGCCCCGGGAGAGCGCATTGTTGTGCCAGCGAATGCGTGGCATTTCTTCAATCGTGTCCAAGCTAGCTTGTCACGTTGTGGGTTAACCAGGTGAGGTAGTGATGGTTAATCATAGGGGATATGATCATAGCAACAATCGTGAGAGCGATTAATCATAGATGAAATTCGGTGGGTCAGTGTTGGTGCTTGTGGTGGTTGAAGCGGGTTCCATGTGCCACGAAGATGGCCGTTGAGGTTACGCGATTTCTCAGTCCATGACTGCAAGGCGGGGCTGCTCCCGAGTGACTCCCGAGGTTACACACAAAAAACACTTCAGATAGTGATAAACCGACCATATTTTTGAATATTGTTGGTATATCTACATCTATTATTGGGATTATATGATATAATCAGATATTCAGATATAATACCGACCGCAGTAATAATATAAGTAATATAAGGGTTTCTAGCAAGAGACATGAATAAACCAAGCATGGTAGTTGGTATGTTCCATATTATTGCTTTGAATCCGATTGTGCATAACCATTGTTAACCATTAAGAAACACTTAAGAAAGGGGTTCTTTCAATGGTTTGACATGTTTGAACTGGCATGTCAGGTAGAGCTTCTAGCTTGAGCTTTTCCTTTAGCGTTGGCCTTGTTCGTCATTTGGGGGTTTCTCAGAATAGGGGACTCAAAAAATTGATGGCTTAATACTATAAATGGTTGATATGGGATGATTTGAGGGTAACCCTATTTTGAGAAACACCCATTTTTTGTCATTGGTCTTGTGCGTGATTCCATGCTAGTGCATGTTTTGGATCATCCCAGTATCTTTGAACCATGAATGTGAATAGGTGTGCAGGTGATTAAACAAATACTTCAATCAGGCCGATTCCCACCCCGGCATTTCAGCTGGCATCCTTCCTGGCATTCTATTTGGCACAATTACATCCTAACATTCAATCTGGCATTTTATCCCCCAGACATTCTGTTTGGAATACAATCTGAAATTGCCTGCAGCATTCCATTTAAGCTCAGTGGGTGAAACGACAAAGCTCGCATTTCCAGTGATCGGATTTTTCATCAGTTAAGCTATGAAGATAAAGAAATTCTGAAGACATGGGTGTTTTTCTCAATTCATAGGTGTACCCCCACTCATCATCCAGCTCATCAACCATGTATAATTAGTGATAAAATCCAAGCATATCTTGGCGGTACCCCAGTTACTGGGTTGAGAAATCACCGTGTAGTAGTTCTTTCACCTTGATTGTTGGTTGTTCTGCTCTTTTAGTTCACTATTATTCGCCATTATTCACGATTACAATCCCCTCCAAACACTACAATCCCCTCCAAACACTACAATCCCCTCCAAACACTACAATCCCCTCCAAATCATTACAATCCCCTCTAAATCACTACAATCCCCTCCAAACACTACAATCCCCTCCAAATCATTACAATCCCCTCTAAATCACTACAATCCCCTCCAAACACTACAATCCCCTCCAAATCACTACAATCCCCTCCAAATCACTACAATCCCCTCTAAATCACTACAATCCCCTCCAAACACTACAATTCCCTAGAGTTGATGGACCATTTATGGTTAAATACGGTTAAATAAACCACTATCTGGCACCACTTAGCCGTCGTTGCACACGGGCACAACGTGGCAGGTGTTGGGCTTGTCACTGTTGGTACGGTCTTCCTTACGCCTCGACCTGGCGCTCTCTGTCTACGGTGGGGGGCCTGCCCAACGGGAGCGAAAGGGTCACGGTCGGGCACTGGGATCGCCGCTGAGAAGTTGGAGATGACATGGGTAGTGATTTGGATGTGGGTCAAGCAGTTAACCAACCAACGTTCATGGGGAATTTCCACCAACAATAATAGGGAAAACAATGGTTAATGATAGGGGAACCAGGGGTACTGGGTTTTGACCCACAGCCATTTATAATAGGGGATAATAAGCAAGCATAGGAGGTGATATACCAACCATATGACTGAATAATGAAGAGATATATGGTGGTTTCTCAAAATGGGGTGGCCCCCCGAAATGATGGGTTCATTACCATAAATTGGTGAATAACTCGATGATTTGGGGCTCCGCTATTTTGAGAAACTTCAAGTCATAGGGGTACCATGAGTACCCAAAAAATGATTTGTTCATTACTATAAATTGCTAATAGGCTGGATGATGACTGAGGGGACCCCCATGAGTTGAGAAAACCACCATATGAATATGGATCAATCACCGAATTTTCACTCAGCTACAATGTTACAATCAATAGCTTGAACCAACTACCAATCGGTCAATCAGCTCTTAAAAATCAACCAGTCTTGATCTTTAAGCTATCAGCGGGTTGGGGCATGATCATTGTGAGCTACCCAATCTTGGGACTGCTGGTGCAGCGGTGGCCCCACAATTGACCGCCAAAATGACAGCCTTGGACCCTTGCAATTTGAAGTGATTCAACGAGTAACTCGGTTCTGGCTGTTGGTTGGGAGGGAGGGTTGAGCTTTGCCAGGGGTACGCAGTGCTGGCCTTTAAAGGGGAGAACCAAGGAGCTACGAAGTGAGCAATTAGACAGGCACTTGAATGAACAATAAGGAGCGCCGTGGATATTCATCAAGCATTGGGAACCCTATCATGAGCCCCTAAAACCCTAAGAAAGGTAGGTTCTTGTCCTCCAAAATATGGATTATAGCCTCTAAAAATGCTTGTTTTGGGGGCTGATGGTAGGAAACCTAGCTGCTGGTTGGTCATAGTCACGCTTGCCTGTTGGTTCCTGAGCCAGCTGCGGTTCCTGAGCAACAGCAAAGGCGCTGATCTCTCCCCAGTTGCGGACCCGAATTTATCTTGTCTCAATACTCATTGGGCTATGGATCAAGCAGTTAATCAAGCAACTTTCATGGGGGATAATGACCAACAATCATAAGGGAAACAGCCTGGTTAATGATAGGGGAACCAGGGGTACGGGGTGAACTGACCCACAGCCATTGGTGAACTCCAAATCATGAACCCCTTGTCTTGGAAATCATGAACTGATGGTTGATATTTAGTGCTACCAGCAGCTGTGAAGTGTACATGATGCCCACATCCATGCCAGCTGAGTGGTACCCCCCAATGCTATGGTATGTCGATGGATATAACTAGGGTAACTGGCTTGATGCGGTTGATGTCGCTATCGTCCTAGTTGGTGAAGGGGCGCATATCAAATCGCATTTTTACTCAACAGCGCCCAACCTCCCACCCATCCTGCCGCCGAGATTTCGCTCACATTGGACCATCTTCGTCAGCGCAACAGTTTGCTCGACTGGAAAGCCCACCTTCGGCCTTGAACAAGGCTCGTGACGACTCTGCCAGTCAGCCTTGCCTGAATAGCAATTTCACTGGCACTGATAGCAATCTTCCACTCATGAATAGATCAAAATAGATCAAATATTTGTGCGGCTGTTCTGATTTATCTATTAAAAAATCCTGCAGCCGTTGATCAAGAAATCTTCCACGCAGAAAGAGATCAAAGTGTATCAAAATAGATAGATCCACGATCCCTGCACCTGCACAGCTGCAGCTTTGGGGGCCTTGTTCCGTAGCCCAGGCGTTTGCCGGAGATGTGTCTCTGACCACGGCCTGGCCGATCGGTTCAACCGCCAAGATCTCCGTGTTTGCAGCGACCTCAGCGAAGCCTACCCGGGTGCCCCAGGTTCCAGTGTCTTTTGAGGTGTTTTCATCAGTTCTTAGACACTAAAGATACTAAAACAACATAGCTGTGCATGGTTTTCCATAGTTTCGACGATATTGGAGGTTTCCGTACTTTTCCCATAGTCTTTTTAGGTGTTTTCACCAACAACAAAGGTGAAGCCTAGCTGGCTAATGGTTAGTAATAGGGGAAAATAGCTAGCAATTATAATAGGGGATATACCAGCTATGTATGGCTATGGGTCAATATTAATCAACCAACAACAACGGTGAACTAGTAGCTGGGTATTAACAATAGGGTCTAATAAGCAACAACGGTAGGGATATATACCAACTATGTTGCTGTCAATATTCACAATCCAATACTAGGGGACAAGTTCACCAACAATGGTATAGGGAAAACACTGATAAAATATAAGGGGAACCGGGCGTACAGGGTGAACTGACCCACAGCCAGGTGTTTTCATCAGTTCTTAGTCACTAAAAATACTGTAAAACAACATAGCTGCCCATAGCTGCCCGTAGTTTTCCACAGTTTTGTTAGATGACATTGGAGTTTTTCCGTAGTTGTGCAGACGACATTTAAGTTTGTCCATATAATATAATGTTCCACTTTGAACACTGAAATGCTTGAATGTCTTGAAACACTTCAAGGAGGTGTTTTGTCATTGTGACTGCCATAGAGTGGGTAGGATATCCTGAATCTCAAGTTACGTTTTTGTTCATGAAAACAGCTGGGATTCGAGGCAACTACTGGGCACTTCACCCTATTTCTGATCAGCATGAAACTACCATGAGCCCCCAGTTCACCATGATTTGGGATAGCTTGCCATATCTTGGAGGGTCAAATCCCACCTGTTTTGAGGTGCCCAACTAAGGGCTCATGGTACCGCAGGGCATGCCAGGGGGGGTTGAGACTGCTGATTTGTCGATGGAACTCTGAGGGAATTTCAGCTTTTGGATCGATGGCATCCATCAGGACGGAACCGGCGGCTGGGAAAGTTGGGTGGAGAAAATCCGAATCTCAGTAGAAACAAATGGGTGTTTCTCAAGTCATAGGGGTACCCACAAGTCATCCATTTTTAACCATCTATAGTAATAAACCAGCCATAACTTTGGGGTTCCCTATTTTGAGAACCCCCCAAATGTGCCTTGACCTGACACTTTTGATGCAACTTGGAATCGAATTGGAAGCCACGGAAAAGCATTCCTGGTTTTTCAGAATCTGGGACCCCCCAAATAATCCAACATTTAGAAATAATAAACCAAACATTTTTGGAGTCCCAAGCATTTTTGGAGTCCCCCCATGGCTTGAGACAATCCCATGTTAAAATCCCCAACAAAAATCCTGATGCAAAGGTCTCAGTGGTCGCCCCAGGAGCTACTTCTGCTGCGGCTTCCCGCTATCGCCTTTGGGGGCGGCCCGCATAGGCGACGATTGCACGGTTGCTCCGAAGGCTGATGGATTCCATTGGTGAACTCCATGGTGTTTTGTTCATGTGGTTATGGGTCAAGCAGTTAACCCACCAAATTATTGGGGTTAATAACCAACAATTTCATAGGGAAAACAATGTTTAATGATAGGGGAACCAGGGGGACTAAGGGTGAACTGACCCACTGCCATATTGGATACAAACAAGTGTGGATATGTTTAGTCAACCATGACATCATGTATAACCGTAGAATCCGTGTTTCAACCATGGTCAACCATGGTTTTTGCCTTGTTGCGTGCCGATCGCTTGGCTATGATACACATCAGCAGCAGCGTATGTACATCATTTCATGGAGACTCAAGACATAGACTGAACATAATCTGACCATCACCATGCTTCATCCCTAAACTCCTCCGTAAGCCTCATGGAGAGATTGATCTCTAGGGGCATGGTTGATGATGATGGATCAAATTGTGTTCATCAATGATGTTCATGATTAATGGTTAACCATGTGTTAATCAGATTGAACTAGTAACCATGGGTAATGATGGATCAAACCATGGTGTTTAGTTCATATTTGGGTCTAGGGTTTAGTAATAGGAATTGAACATATTCTTAATTTTGTTACGATTTGCTGACAAGAAGCAGGTTTTTCAAAACGATAGCCGATCATCTTCAGAAGCCATGCAATGATCTTCTTGTTGCTAAGGGTAGCTGGTTGAATCACTTGGCATGGATGATGATCATTTACCAAAGTTTGACCAGAAGCCCAAAGCAACAAAAAGCAAAGTTACTCAATCCTATGATCAGTCATCTTCTGTTTCTACCCAAAGTTTTTCCAGAGTGTCTCACCATCCCCAAAGCTATGATGATTTGACCAAAATCGGTGTCTCTCCTATATGGTGGTTTCTCAAGTCATACGGGACCCCCAAATCATCCAGTTTATTGATCATTTATAGTAATTCACCATCCATTTTGGGCCTTCCCTATTTTGAGAAACTACCATATAAGACTTAAAATGTTTTCTTGCTGATTGTGCTTTACTTTCGTCCTTGGTTCCTTGTCAGAGCCTCGAATCCACCTGAACTAGTCCAGACCACGAGCTTCCAAAACGCGTAAAAAGGATTTTTACCTTTCCAAATTTGGGTCATAACCTCTAAACATGATGGTGAACTGGGGGCTCGTGGGATACCAAAATTGCATCCACTTGCAAGCAAATGGCACATTCTTGCTATGGCTCTTTGGTGATGAATCGAGACGAGGTACAGGCATTGTAGACTATCACTACTTGGCATATGCTGGACATTGTGGGACTAATTAGACCAGGATGAGATCATTTTGGGGGTTCCCAAAATATGGAATCCCCAAAAAATGGTTGGTTTATTGCTAGAATTTTGTTAAAATTCGATGATTTGGGGTACCCCATTTTTGAGAAACATCCATATTGAACTTCCAGAATGCTCATCCATGTGTTGCAACATGTTGCAATCACCAAATCACCGTTGCAAGGCTCTACGTTCTTGGCTCTTGGTGGTGGCATTCTTGAGTGTGAATCTCAGTGAATTCCAGGAACCCAGTCGTCGGTGAGACTTCGGTTCTAAGGCGACAAGATCGAGGTATCCGAATTTTGTTGTGAATTGGTGGTTTCTCAAGTCATAGGGGTACCCCTGAATCATTCTTTACACACCGTTGACAGTGATAAACCAACCATTTTTGGTGTTGCCCATTTTGAGAAGCACCCAATGATGCTCAACCTTTTGCATCTAAACTTCGAACTGGTAGCGCCCAAGCTGGTACCTGGTAGTGACTAAAGTGATCTCCTTTTTTCTAAATCATTTTGTTTAATCATGTTTTATCATTCAAAACGGCTCCAAGGCCACAGCAATGGTCACGGTACGAAGCCCATTGGCACAACCATCATTTGTGCCAACCATCGTCATTTGTATTGAGCGTATTGTTAACCTCAAGTTCAAAACATGATCTCCTAGAAACAGTCTGTGTTGACCTTCAGAATTCTCGAGCTTTCACAGCTGCACTCAAGGTCTTCGGTCTCGCTGCGATCACTTGGGTGTTTGGACAGCGTGATTTTGGTGCCTTGGCAGAACGCTCCAGTGGTGATCTGGCGAGCTGGGTCAATACTAACCAACCACTAATGGTGGATAATAAGCAACAAACTATAGGGAAAACAATGGCTAATGATAGGGGAACTAGGGGTACAGGGTTTTGACCCACTGCCATTTGAGATGATTTTCAAGATCTGAATGCTGTGCACCTGCACTTTCCTACTTTTGCAGCCTGCCACTCCCAAGAAAAAAGAGTTTAGAAGATCTGGATTAGTATATTTGGGAGTTTAGAAGATCTGGATTTAGGAGATTTGGGAGTTTAGAAGATCTGGATTTAGGAAATTTGGGAGTTTAGAAGATCTGGTTGAGTCATGTTGATCACGAGCACCACACTGCAGTCAGTTTATGAAGCACCCAGTGGTTTCACGATGTCCGTTTTGGACTGGTGCTACTGGTGGCTATGGACAGAGACAAAAGTGGCGTCAGGTTTTTGGCAGTCAGAAGCAGTTGCAACGAAAGCCATAAACACCAGGAACCAGGTCTGGGTAACCTCACTGCCAAGCGCCTAGAGAATACATAGAATATTAATCTTGATACAGTGTGGGCCCCCAACCACTTATAAGTTGGTTTATAACTAACTTAACAAGGGTTAACTACCAGTTATGTGGAGTTATAACCCAACTTACAAGTGCGGGCCCACCTTGTAAACATCATAATCAAAACCATCCCATGACACGTTTTGGATCTTCACAGCAATTCAGCAGCCGTTGGACGCTCTTGGGTGTCACCGCAGGGCTCGTGGGGACACAGAAGGGTCATTGCAGATGGGAATCCAAAGTACCCTGGGATTCCAACGTTACCGTTGTTTCAATGGTTTTTACCGTAACAAGCATTGTTTAACCAAATGATTTAGAATACCAAAGGGGATCGACCATTGTGTGTTTTCAATTTGTTTACAGATCTGTTTTTTGGGGTTTGGCATCACATTTGTTCAGCACCATCCAGCGCATTTTCCATCATCATCATCATCATCATCATCATCATCATCATCGTCATCGTCATCGTCATCATCATCATCATCATCATCATCATCATCATCATCATCATCATCATCATCATCATCACCCTCCGTCATCATCATCACCCTCCGTCATCAACATCCATGACCACGCATGGATCAAATGGGGCAGATGAGAAAGAAGTCCGTGACCGATTTGAAACAAGAAAGCTATCTAAAGTCCGTGATTGAAGATAATACTTGTAGCAGATTTTTCTTCTTCAAGCCGGTCATGCTTCAGTTGAAAGAGAACCCGCACTTAAATAGCTAGCTTCTACAACGATCATGCATAAAAAACACAGAAGTGATCACACTCACCAAAACCCACCCTCACAACCAATTGAACCACCAAAAGATCGTTTGAACTGAGACACCAAGCCACGTCCATGGTATTTGCGAAAAAATCTTTGGGAGTTTGTGTGTGCGCTTGTGTGATTCCTTGTGTACTCATTGGTTAGAATTTGATATCCCTGAATAGTCCGCTCCATTGCCAGCGTTCGTGTACCTGAGTTCGATGATGATCGAAAATATGCCAAGCCCGACCTATCGATGTGTTAGCACAGCCATGTGCCATTACTCAATTGCCCCATAAAGATGGGTGAAAGTCCCAAAATGATGGGTATCAATCCAAAAAATATAGAGTAGGGCTGAGAGTCAAGGTAGATCCAAACTGGTTGGTGGTTTAAAACATTCTTTATTTTCCCTAGTAATGATTAACAAATGGTTGGTTGACCAATATTTGGTTTGAAACCATCAACCAGATTCTAGTTTATCCCATATGATTGGTTTTAGTCCCATTGTGCATAACCATTGTTAATTAGTGTGATAATACATCAAAGTGTTCGCACACATTCAAGGGCCCGGATTCCATGGGTTCTCGCTTTGGTTTCCCGTCACCCAGGTCTTCGACTTTGAGCATGTGGACTTGACGCTTTTTCTTCGAAGTGCCCTGGCGGGCGAGTCGATGCTGAAAACAGCGGTGGTTTCTCAAGCCGTTTGGCAGTGGGTCGATATTAACCAACCAATAATAAGGAAACAGTGTGTCTCCAGGGGTACAGGGTTTTGACCCACTGCCGTTTGGGAAGCGAAAAAAATTGGTTGGTTTATTCCTGTAAATGATATGCACCCCTATTTGAGAACCCACCATGTCATTAGGATTGGGAAAGTGCATGGAAATCGTAGACGAATACCTATGCCTATGAATACAGCTCCAACTCTAGCCATTACCAGACATTTTTGTGAGGAAGATTTCGGAGACAACTGTTCAAACATATTGGAAACAATACGAGCTACAAGTTGTTAGTATGCATTGGATGTCATTTTTCAAACACAGCATTTCCCATGCAATCCCACCATATCTACATTTGGCGTGCAGGTGGTGATGTAAACTTAGCGTCTTGTTAAGTTTCCCTAGGGACTTGTTTGTGCATCTCAAATCACCTCAGCAGACGGTAGATGACTGATGCAGTGCATGTGTGCAGCTGAGTGTTGTTGCCGTTTTCAGCTTATCAGTTTTACTTTTCTGGGATACCCGTGACCTGCAAGTGCCACAGCAATAGATACACAAATCTGAAGGCATCTAAGCAAAATTGACAACTGATTGTAGTTCGCGGATTGCTAGTGGTGACTGATGTGGTGGGGTGGGTGAAAATTTGGGAAAGCCAATTTATAGAAAGACTCCCAACTATAGAAACAATATTTAAAAACATCAGTTGTCAATATTAAAAAAACACACCCCATTTACAGAAAGCCAATTTTTGTTTCAGACTGCGGTGTGTTTCCACAGAGAGCGGCCGCCAAGGAGTGTGGATCCCTTACAGAGTGGTACCACGCAGCAAGGTTTGCTGATGAGTCAATCATTCAGAATATGTATACCTTGACTCTCAGCCTTACCCTATATTTTGAGGATTAATACCAATTATTTTGGGGCTTTCACCCATTTTTATGGGGTAATTGAGGCTCAAGGTATAAACATGGGTATGTTTCAAGGCCATCATTAAACATGAATCAAGGAACATTTTATCAGAGAACAATGTCAGGGATGTGAATCAGCAGGAGGGCTCGGGTAAAATTGAGGGCGATATCCGCCAGAAACCACATTGTTTCTGCCTCCTAGTTACATCTCAACTACTGGATACCATCGGAAACCTGAAAGATATCCAAATGGGATAGCTTCTATACCCTCAGGGATAGATTGATGCTTCCAGTGAAAGCAAGCGTAGTACACCCAAGGAATCGCTGTGACGTTGCGCATGACGCTGAGGGTTTCCCCCAGTTGGGACGGACCTTGCCGCCCTGCTGAGGCCTTGTTTGGTTGGGCTCATCGGCCTCACAAGTCAGCACTCAAGCGAGGCCGACAATGGGGAGCCCTGAGACCTGCGTCCCGTCACCTGGACCCTTGAAGGACAACAGACACCTACAATCTACCCCAGATGCTCCATGTTTTTGGCATATTTACCTACATAACTGGGTCATTTTATAGGTAATTACGGTAAATGTAGGTAAATATGCCATACATGGAGCCACTGGGTACAGGCATTTGAGGTTGTGTAAAAACCCCGGTCAATTAGATTTAGTAAGGACATGCTTCACTTTTCCAAGCCGGCTTCCATTCACTGTAAAACGATAAGGAATAAAAAGCGATAACAATCACAGCCTGGGTTGAATTATGCCAGCAGCTTTTCAGATTTTTGGAGCATATGGGTCCAAACCGATAACAAAACGATAACAAAAACGATAAGGAAATCTTTTCCAAATTAGACTTTCCACATCAGTCCCTATTCGTATGAATGCTACTGGCCCTCCGCAGTGTCACCGCTATTATTGTTCAGCAGTGGGAAGGATCGGAAAAGCCTAACGTATAGCGCGTAGACTTTTATTGGCAGGGCGCGGTGTTTCTTGCGTTTCTGTTGAAAGGGTGGCCTGTTACCATGTTGCGTGTACATTGTATTGTAAAACGATAAGGAATAAAAAAAACGATAAGGCAAAAAGGACGTCATTAGATTTGTAATGGGGTTTTCTCACTCCCTCATTTGACTTCACAGAACTTGCGACGACTTGTGGCTCCAGCTAGAAGACTGTGAACTTTGATGTTTAGTTGCCATCGGCATAACCTCATCCTGAGTTTTGTGTACTTGCACGTTATGTTTGATGATGCGTCATGTAGCAGCCTGTTCCATTCTCCAAAGAAGTTCTGGAAAGTCCACTTCCAATCACTTCCGATCACTTCCAAACTTCTGTTGTTTGTACTCCCAAGCTGGAAGACCACCACATAGGCTGACTCTTTTGTTGAAAATGCATATTTTCCGTGTTCCTCAAAGAACTTGTTCGAACAAATCATTTGTGCAAAAAAACAAATATTCGATAAAATCCCGAAAAAATCTGAAGGATTGAGTTTTTCCCTGCTTTTCTTGGTAGCGATGGCTAGTCTCCCCACGAGCAACGCCATGGCACAGGTTCCCATACACCGAACTCGGCCTCACCACGGGCCTTTCGGTCATCCAGCATTCCTACTTGGGTAGCTTGGTGTCTGTGAGGCGGGGCTTGTCTGGCTGGTGGTTGGGAGGGAGCGAGGGGAGCTAAGAAGCCAGGGGTATCCCGACCCGAGCTATTCTTGGGGGAGCGGGGTCAGGAGCCACCAGGAGTGGGCTTGTTGAAGCACATGG
Source organism: Symbiodinium kawagutii (assembly GCA_009767595.1). NCBI lineage: Eukaryota > Dinophyceae > Suessiales > Symbiodiniaceae > Symbiodinium > Symbiodinium kawagutii. Next base: position 113,555 of record VSDK01008373.1, read on the forward strand.
GTGCCAAAATGGAGTAACCAACAATCATCAACAACCCAACAAAAAATGAGCATTTTAGAAATGGAAACCATGGGTAGACTGGGGGTACCACCGGCACATGCCCACATGAGTTTGGCCATGTGGCATGGCCAACTGCGATACGAACATCGATACATCGCTCACAGTACCAAGATTGATCACAAGCTGATTCAAATCTGAATCAGAATCACTATGAATCACTGAAGTTGATAGGGACGATAGAGACATCCAGGAATAATGCGGACATCCAGGGATGATAGAGACATCCAACGCTGGCTGCTTTTTGGTTGTCTGCTGTGCAGCCCGTGGAATCCCCAGACGCTCCGGGCTGCTAGAGCCCTCTGTGGGTCTGGGCGCACGGCCAGGAGCCTTTTGCGATCAGATTCCGGGTTCTTGATGTTTGACCTGTCACAAATGGACTCGAGTTTGGTGCCTTGGCATAATCAAACATGTCACGGATGGTGGTTCCGACCTAGCCAGGAACTGGGGACACCAAAAGGTATGTTTGCTTTATTATTACTAGGAATAGTTAATAAACTGGATGATTTGGGGGTGCCCCCCATGCATTGAGAAGCCACCACATGTCACATGATGTCACACGTCAAACGAATCAAAAAGCCTCAGAATGAAATACATCCGTCGTTGATGCTCACAGGGCTCGTAATTAGCAATAAAGTCCAAAAAGAGAAGGTTGATCGCGAAAGGACAACTTGAATGCTGTGGACACGATTCATCCACATGAATATACTAGTTGAAGCCCCTAAGATGCCTTTTTATTGTTGATTATCTTGGGCTCTAACCGATGTTCGGAAACCACGATGGAAGGACATGTTGCAGATACATCCCCTGTGGTTGTTCATCGAGTCCTGAGCAAGGCCTCCATTATGGCATGGCAATTGGGGGTTCGATCCGAGCCCATAGTCACCGACCGGGAAGTCTCATGGGGGTTACCCCTTGGCATATCCACTCCGAACTGTTGGTCGGTGATTGTCAGTTTCTACATGTTGACACTGAAAACTCGCAAGTTACTCCCTCGCCAAGGCTGAGGATAGGGTAAGCCGCGATCCATCATTTGCTGACAGCTTTGACCACCATTGTATGAACTCACTCCACGCCTGCTTGAAGAAAAAGGCAATCTTCAATCATTGCTTCACCAGCAACTCATGGAGTTTGCTGAATTTGCAAATTGGTTCCTGAATTACTGATAAGCCTTCAAGCCTTGCATTTTGTTCGTAAAAATCACCAATGACTTGAGCCTTTAAAAGTACTTGAGCCTTTAAGCCTTACATGTTTTTCGTATACCAAGTACTTGAGCCTCTAAGCCTTGCATCGAATGTTGCTATCCACAGCTGCACTGAGTCTTCGCAAAGCAGTGGGGAGCTCAGCTGCAGCTGTTGTCGAACTCAGTGGTTCCAAGCTGTGAGAAATCGCGCCGAGATCCACCACGAGAGCTGACAGGGTTGGTGGTAGCCATGGACACGAAAAATGGGAAAAACATGGTTGCTTTATTACTAATATGATTGACAAAGGTATATTATCCATTATTTACCTTACTAATTTGGATGAGTTGGAGGTCTATGATAGTCTGGTTGCTTAAACAAATCAAGACCTGTTGACCATTTACTCATATGGTAAACAAGGTTGTTAAAGTATGGATGATTTGGAGGTCTCCCTGAATCAAGAATCCCCAATCTTTGCTGAAACAGAGACCCCTGGTGAAGTCTTCGGATTTTCGAAGAACAAGGGGACCCCAATCTTGGTGAAAATACTACCCACTAGTGAATCTGTTTCAGCAAAGATTGGGGATTCTTGATTCTTTGGTGAAAATACTACCCACTAAAAATTTCGAAGAACACTGATTGATAGATCAAGTGTTCGGACATTTTCAGCCGAAGCTTCGACGCCTTGGGATTTGAACTACCCACGACGGGACCCACAACCCACGACGGGACCCACGACGGGACCGCACGCACCGTTCACGGCGCAGTCTCTCAATTTGGTCCTCCATTGCCATCGTTTGGAAGGCGCGACCTGACGGGCCCCTTGACGCGATGGTCAGCCAACAAGGGCGGGGCTATGGGGCAACCAATTCATGGGGGATGCCATGGCTTAAGGATGGTGAATGATGGTTAATAAAATGGTCAATAAGATAGTGGTTAACAATGTAATTATGGTTAATAGGGGTTCATAGTGGGTAATAACTAACTGGTAATGGTTGACTATGGGGGAGAATAACCAACAACTTGTACTCGTAGGGAAACAATGATTGATGATAAGGAAACCAGGGGTACAGGGTGAACTGACCCACTGCCACAAGAGAACTATGGCAGATGGAACAAGGCAGCTAGTTCAAGACGTTGTAACAATCATTGATCATTCAAGACCTGGGAGCCACAGGTTGCTGAGGCTGAGCTAAAGCACGCAAATGGGCTGATTTCAAGGAGATTAAACAGAAAAAAAGGACATTATCACAAGCCGGAGCCCTGATTTGGTTTCAGCCTCCTGCTGACTAATGCTGACTGGTTTATGTATCTTTATGTCCCTACCCTTGTTGCTTGTTGAGGATCCACCCTCAAACATGACTGCATGTTTCATTGTAGTTTGTGGCTTCTTTTCATCAAACAGCTGCTGGTTTGGACTTCTGGGTTTCCAACATAGATTTTCCCACCCTTAAGGAGCCAGTGAAGGAGCTGTTCGCTGGTTGATCAACGATCGCTTTGTTGCTTTCCCTTGGCTTCCAGTTACCATTAGGTAACCAGCTGGTTTCTACCAGCTCGTTGCAACTGGGGTTGGTTACCTACGGTTTTTCATGGTAACTGGTTGCGGGTAGGGGCTTTGTTTGAACACCACGCTATCTGATGTTCAAACAGCCGGTGTCACCAAGCGATCGAAGTGAGAAGCAACCTGCCTTGGACAGTGCGGCAGCACATCCGTCTTTGCCGCTGGTGAAGAGCACAAGTGACGGTAGGGCGAAGCCAATGACGGCAGTGTGCCCCATTGTAGGGACAGGCCCAAGGCCCGCAAGCCGTTCCTGGGTGAAACACCCAAGTTGTGACCATTTGGCGAGTTGGGTCAAGCAGTTGACCAACCAATTTCATGGGGGATAAGTTCACCAACAAACTATAGGGAAAACAATGGTTAATGATGGGGGAACCAGGGGTACGGGGTTTTGACCCACAGCCATGTGGCATCTGAATGCATTTGATCATTTGCACACACATTTGTGCAAGTGTGTTAGAAATAAGTCTGTATGTACACACACACATGTTGATTACACGCGCTTGCATATCATATGTCACTTAAAGCGCACATTCCTCTATATGCCCATGCATGTTGTAGAAATCATGATTCCATCTATAAAACCATTATTTGCATAGACCCAATCAACGAGGTTTTGTTTGGATACACTTTTAGGAGGCCCATTGCCCCCACAAAGGGTGTGGTCAATGTCCAAAGTTCTTGACAGGGGAAGATGATCCGTAGCAGCTCCTTGCTGTAGCTGAGCTCTTGGAAGTCTCTCCACGGCAGGTTTTGAATGTCGTCCTCGGTGTCAGCCTTTGACCTCGGTGTCATCCTCAGCGTGCAGCGCTGGAGCTGTTGTTGAGGTCGAGGTTGCTAAGAGGTCATGACTATCAGAGGAGACTCCTTCGCCAGTCGCACCAAGTTCTCCCCAAGTCTCGGCCATTCCCATCAATTGCCATCCATTCTCATACATTCTCATGCGGAAAGTTACGGGGAGATAAGAGTCTGTGGGGATACAGCCCTTGAAAGGACAAGCCGTGGCAGGTGAAGGAACCAGAGGCAGTTGCATCCACCGCCTTGGCTGGCAGGTCAATTGGGCTTTTCTATGTCGCTCAGGGCGTTTGTTTGACCTGGTTCCAGTGCGGATACCCAGCAGGGGAGCAGGGGAGCATGTTTGGCACAAGATTCAATGTGCAATAATTACACGACATCATTAGCACCAGGAAGAAGAATTACTTTGATAAGAATAAAGAGACTCTATGACCGGTCTCATTGATTTGATTCATTTTACTTGTGAGAAGCGAAAATATTACACCCGATCGTGAGACTGCCGATTGGACATTCGCAACGTGATGGTGCATAACCAGAATCGTTATGTCTCTTTCAAGTTCGTAGCCAAAGCAGAAGATGAACACATGTAATCTCAGATCATAAACATGTATATATGTTAATCTACATATGTATTTATCTTTATTTTTTCAAATATGCAATGATTCTACAGAAACTAACCACCCATACGATTGACATCCCAGCCCTATAATTTGGGTCAACAACAGGCCGGTGCCGTGGTTTCATCTCAGGCATCTCCATCACCTCGGCCACCAATCTGTGGCTGGGCAACACCAACAACGAGGTGGTGCACTTCGGTGGCGCGACCAGCCAGTCGCAGCTCGGTGGCAGCAGGATCCATAGATCGACACGTCCCCGTGAGGACGGAGCCTAAGGCCTAAGGACTGAGGTCCATGACTTGATGGTTCAAGATAGACTTGGTATAATTAAGTAGTATAGATAACTTCAAACAACTTGTTTGAATTATGCGGAGTTCGGTATAGACTTGACATAGATTTGAAAGTCATCAGTCATAGATGACTAAGGATGGAGTTAGAATTGTAGACTTATAGTTGATGCTTAGCGTACAGATATTCGTTGATACAGTGAAAATGAAGTCCTGAGTTTGATTAATTGATGTTCTTCAATATCAAAAAACTCTATATTCATGAATTGATATGCATTGATATTCATTCATTAATGAATATAGAGTTGAAATTATATACTTATTTTTGATATGTAGCGCAAAGACAATCAATCATACTTATCGTCATCAGTGATAAGGAGAAAATTAAGGACCTATAGTTGATGTTTGGCAGAACAATATTCATTGATGTTGATATGAAGCTTAACTGATCTTGATTATAAAAGTGATATTGGATGCCCCTTTGGACGGGATTGAAGTTGACCACCAGCGGCCGTTCATCCCACGCCAAAGATGTTTTGTTTCCCCTTCTACACTTTTCACAGCATCAGTAGATCTCAGTCAGATTGTTTCAGAGATCCGTATTTTGTAGCGACTTGCCAGTTGTGGACATGGCGAGACATTCCGCCTTATGAAATTTGAAAGAAAATACACTGTTGTCCTTGCAGTAGGGAAAAGATAAAAACTCTGTATATAGTCAAGTGAAGTTTCCTGTGCAGTTTTCAAGTTTCCTGGAAACAAGTGCAAGGATCTAGCTTTGTTTCTGCAAATACATACAACTACCATGTTTGATTGCATATGAGGGTCCCAAATAATGCATACCACTCTTGTTGATGCAAGAAATTGTGGTTTATTAAGATAGGTGTACCCCAAATAATTCTTTACACCTTGACCATTGATAGAAATCAACCAACCATAACTTGGGGGGTTCCCAAACTGACTTGGGAAACCACATTAAATAGGTTTTTTGCAAACAAACCAAGTTTATCAACCAGCCCATGACCGAAGTGACTCCACGCTTTGACGACCAGGTATATCTACTACGACACCGCGGCCGCCAACCAGGAAGTCGGCTTCTACTTCAATAACTTCGGTGTCGCTTGGATGGCGTCACCGGTGGGAGCGGCACATCAACAGTAGAAGCGAACTAAGAAACTCCAAGGCGTTGATTTTAAGAAACAAGATAAAACAACTATGTTTGGCTGTTGGTTAGGAGGGGGCGATTCAGAGCCAGGGGTATCCCGCTCTACCCTTCTCATGGGGGAGCCAGTTGGAGCTACCAGGAGTGCCCTAAGCAAATGGTAGATGTACATGCACAAGAAGTTTCTGTAAACTTGAATGACGATGATACATAGTTAAAATAAGCATGATAAACTGAAATTATAAGAAACTCTGTGAATGGAACCGATGATAAACTCGCAACAGTGCACTTCACTTACATCCCCTTTTCACTTGAGACATCTCACTTCAATTTGATCTCACTTTCCGGGAGCCAGTTGGAGCTGCCAGGAGTGCCCTGACCAAATCGATTCAATGAGTCAATCTACAGTTGATGAAGCAGTTTTAGGGTCCCGAATTTCGAGAAAGACCCACATAATCATCCATCAACCACTAAACATCAACCATCGTATAACCATGGACCACTAAACATCAACCATCATACAACCATCATACAACCATCACATTACTTATAACCATCATCTTCTCATCATATGAAACCATGGTATTTCGCTTCCCCCAACGGGCCGTCCGTCGCTACTCCGCTATGGCCGACCGAGGCCATGGCCATGCGCGAAGCCGGCACACCAGCACAAGGGCAGCTCCATGGCAGCTGGACCTACAGCGGCACATGGACCAACCCCTCGCCCCTCGACACGAAGCGACCGCGCGTCGCGGGGTGTTGGAGCGCTGAGTTCGAACGCACGGCGGGGCTACGCGGTGAATCATGGGGTTAGTAGGGGATAGTAGCCATGGGGATCATCATGATGAATCATGGTTAGTTGTGATAAACTACTATGAACCATGGGCAACCATAGGGTTAACTGGTTTCCAAGGGTTGAAATGATAGGGATAGTTACCAGCAATTTGGTGTAACAACGACTGGTTGGTGGTATAACTACTGGTTATAATGGTTTTACAGTGGTTTTACAGGGTTTCCAAGGGTTTTATAGTTGTACCTGGGTGTGATGTTCACATCGAGATGGATGGATCGGATCTGAATCTCATCGACTCGGCTATGATTCTTCATTCAAGAATACTTTTTTCGGAATTCCGAAGATTTTCGATGACTCATTTGAAGGATCTTGTTCTGAGACCTTGTCGCGATATCATCGACGATTGGTGCGATTGACCTTTGATCTTCAGATCATGGAGTTGGCACTCACGCAACCAGTTTGTTTCAGTCATGAGTGAGACACATATCAGTAGTTATACTTTAAATTGAGACAGATATTATTGTTGTTATTTGTTGTCATATGGGATATTGATAAATTACAATCTATTATATACATGATATGATCAGATTGGACATTGCGTATTCTTCATGTGTCACTGCTGCTGCAGGGATCGACGGTTGAAAAAGGACATCAAGCCTTTGAGAAGGACCTTGAAGGAATTCCAGGTCCTGCGCCGGCCTGGTTTGTGAGTTAACATTTTGAGGAGGTTGATGTGGTTTAGACATGTTTCAACATAATCTTTAGACATCTTTAGGGCCACGAGACATGTTTAGGGCCATGTTCAGACATGTCTGATGCCATGTTCAGACGTGTTTAAGACCATGTCTAGACATGTTTAAGACCATGTTTAAACTCTTGGTTGTAAGATGATGTTCAATGTTCATTTTCACTACCAGCTGTTGACCCATAGTTAGCTGGCATTTGCGGATGTTTCGATGCTCCAACCAGCAGAAATCATGGCGGTGGCTTTGAGTCTTCAAAAGCGGTGGCAAATCATGGAGGACCCAACAACAATGAAATGTACCAGCCAATAGGGCTCAGTAGGACAGGGGAATATGATCATCAAGCAGTAGTGGTTGGATACCTACAAAGCTTTGGTGGTCTCACATGGGGTGAAGATTCAATGGCTAGTTGATTGTGAAGTTGTGCTTCTGTGTTTGGTCAAGGGCTATTTGATGTTATTTGATTTTTCTCAACCCCGGGTATTCAGTTTCATGGCATAGGCAGCATTCTTCATGGATTTTCCAGCAGAGTTTCCCGGATGCATTGGGTCGCCGTTGAAAATGATTCGACGACCGTGATGAGAGAACAGCACACGACGCGTGGGTCCACGGCAGGCGGAGAAAGTTCAGTCTTCTCAAGCCTTGAGAGGCGGCGAGCGCTAACTCCGAGTGCTCCCTTGGACGTTCACCTGGGGCAATGGCTACCATCAGCAAGCAAGAACGGGCCCCTAAAAAAGGTAGGTTTGACCTTCCAAAATATGGGTTATAACCTGTAAAAATGATGGTGAACTGGGGGTTCATGGTATGACTTGTTTTCAGTTTGAAAGTTTGAAAGGTCACTCTCACGACTCATTTCCAGCTTGATGCTAGAATTCAGCTGGATAGCACTTCATCACATCGTCCGGTTACTCGTTGGAAAGACCTTTGATGTTTCTTGCCTGGCCGAATTTTTGGGTGTTCTTTGTTCCATGGGCACAGTGCCAATCCAAAAGCAGCCGCACAAAAAAGTTATAGAATGTTGGAACTTAGAAGTGAAACTCAGTCAGACTTTGTTTGTTTTGAGTTTGATATTGAAATCAGTGCACCTTTGGCCGGAGTTTGCTCAGATGTTTCTCTACAGGTCCGGTGGTAGTGGAACCAATGAAGTGGTTGACCGTGTCACTGATCATGATTTGTTGTTTTGGGAGGGCATTACCTCTAGTTGGTGAATTGTGATGTATTCACCCAGCTGTTGATGTTGGTGATGCCTAGAAGCTAAGCCGGCAATACAATCAACTTTCTGGGTGAAGTGGAATATCTAATGATCAAAGATGTTCTGACAGGAGATCAAACCAGGCTGGTGATGATTTGCAGTGGAAGTTGTTGGTTTCTTCTTCTCGTTCGCGAAGTTCTGACCATTTTGGGACGACAAAGTTGTGGTCAGAGAGTTGTCTCGAAGCTACCAACTACTGTTGTGAAACAGCAAAAATGTGATGCAAAGTACCTAGACCCTCAAGGAAACCTCATAAAGATGGGTGAGTTTGTCCCAAAATAGAGAGTATTAATCCCAAAAATATAGGGTAATTGATGAGAGTCAAGGTATATCCATCAGTGATCGATCCAAGCATCAGTGACTTCATTGATACTGCTTGCTGGGACCCCTAGGACTTCACGGTCGTCAATGCCAATGCCCGGTCGCTTTCATGATCTTCCAAGCGGTCCCTCCGAAAAGGTCACTCCAATGATCACATTTGCGCTTGCATTTGCTTATTTTTTGCTCACTTATCAACACTGTTTATTTGTTTATTTGGGTATGGGTCAAAACCCTGTACCTGGTTCCCATCATTAATCATTGTTTTCCCTACTATTGTTGCTTAATATCACTGGTTAATATTGACCCATACCCATTTATTTGTTTGCCAGTATTCATTCAGTAGTTGGTTGTTGGGCTGCCAATTTTGCCACGCTGCTGTACCTCGTGAATTGGTCGTGGCTTTCAGCGACAGATGGAAAATCATGTGGGACCTCATGTGTTCTGGAGTGCCCCAATCTATTGAAAGGCCACTCATCATCATCATCATCATCATCATCATCATCATCATCATCATCCTCATCATCATCGTCATCGCCATCATCATCGTCATCATCATCGTCATCGTCATCACCATCATCATCATCATCATCATCATCATCCTCATCATCATCGTCATCGCCATCATCATCGTCATCATCATCGTCATCGTCATCACCATCATCATCATCATCATCATCATCATCCTCATCATCATCGTCATCGCCATCATCATCGTCATCATCATCGTCATCGTCATCACCATCATCATCATCATCATCATCATCATCCTCATCATCATCGTCATCGCCATCATCATCGTCATCATCATCGTCATCGTCATCACCATCATCATCATCATCATCATCATCATCAACACATTTGTTGAATCATGAACGCTTGCATGCCTGTGGGCCCACAATGACCAAAAATTAGAAAGGCGGAAGTCGATCAAAGATGATCCTGACATCGCCATTTGGGACAACGTTTCAACGTATTTCAATGTTCAGTTGTTTCGACAGCAAGCCCTACCCCGGATTGGCAGGTCATGGTGGCTCCATTTTCGTAACTCTGTGGACGGTGCTGTTGTTGACCGACCCAACACCCAACATCTATGTCGACCAGACTTCAACCAATGTGTTCGACATATGGGGATTCTTGAAACAGGGGTACCGCCAGTTATCATCCCCTTGATGAATTAGCCGTTTTTAGCAACTGATAACTTCGAGGCGCCCAAAATTAAGAAACCTATGTATATCACCATGACTAGCCATCAAATCATCATCATTAACATTTATTTTTCATGACGGGGTGGTTCAATCACCAACCAGGCCAGTACCAAATCACCACCATTAGCCATTCTATAGATTAAACTAAAACATACCAGACCACATACAGCGGCCAGGCTTTGGTTAACCATGAATATGAAGCATTATTAACCATTATTAGCCATTAAACCATTATATTGGTCTTATGTTGCTTAGTATCCTCCTATTATGAAACATTGTTACTGTATCCATTCTTAACCATCAATAATCCAACAATTCTAGTATCCTCTATTATTGGTTATCATCCCCTTGTTAACAACCATTCAATGAACCAACCATTTGATAAAACTACCCTTGGTTATTAAACATTATCCACCACTTTTCCCGATTATGTACCATTCCTTTCTCCTATTATTGACCAATATGTATGTTGCTTAAAGTCCTGTTATTGAGAACATATAACCATACATTAACCCTTTAATACTATATTATTAATGACCATTATGTAATAACAGCTTCTTAACCATTATTAACCCTATCTAGGTCCCAAGTTGTTACTACCATCAACCATTATTAACCATTATTAACCATTATTAACCATTATTAACCATTATTAACCATTATTAACCATTATACCATTATTAACCATTATTAACCATTATTAACCATTATTAACCATTATTAACCATTATTAACCATTATTAACCATTATTAACCATTATTAACCATTATTAACCATTAACCACCATTATTAACCATTATTAACCATTATTAACCATTATTAACCATTATTAACCATTATTAACCATTATTAACCATTATTAACCATTATTAACCATTATTAACCATTATTAACCATTATTAACCATTATTAACCATTATTAACCATTATTAACCATTATTAACCATTATTAACCATTATTAACCATTATTAACCATTATTAACCATTATTAACCATTATTAACCATTATTAACCATTATTAACCATTATTAACCATTATTAACCATTATTAACCATTATTAACCATTATTAACCATTATTAACCATTATTAACCATTATTAACCATTATTAACCATTATTAACCATTATTAACCATTATTAACCATTATTAACCATTATTAACCATTATTAACCATTATTAACCATTATTAACCATTATTAACCATTATTACTATCTTGTTGCTTACTATCCCCACGTCCTGGCTAGGTCGGTTTCTCAGCACACCCCAGTCACTGTGACCCATCTGCTCCGCAGGTGCTGGTGAGGCCGAAGATGGCGCCTTATGGACCCTTCGGCGCGGTGGCCCAGCGGTGGCCTTGCCCAAGTTCAACGTGTGAAAAAGTTCGTTTTTGAGGATTTCTTGATTTAGATTGTTTTTCGGATTTATTTGTTTTTTCGTTTGTTGAGTTTGATTTGCTTCGATTGATTTGTTCAGTTCATTTTCAGTTTTTTTTCCGGATTTATTTGTTTTTTGTTTATTGAGTTTGATTTGTCCATACGTGTTTTGGGGTTTGTATCATTGTGCAGAAATAATGAAATCAAGTGACCCATGTTTTTCATTTAGATTTATATAGTAGTTTGATTTTTACATATATTTTTGTGATATAGTGAATTTGATTATAGTGTTGGTGGTTGATACTCTGAGAGTCATTAGTACAATCATTGATACTCTGAGAGTCTTTGAGGGATTTTTGAACAGTTTAATTTATACAATAGGTAAGTATGATTATATGATGGTCAATGATGGTGATATGATGGTTAATGATGGTGGCATGATGGTTATACTTTAAGTGTTTCTCAAGCCATCGGGAACCCCCAAGTAGTTTTGAATAGTTTATTACTATAAATTGTAAATCAACTAGATGAAACCTGGGGGGTCACCTATTTGGACAAACACCTATATAGTTTAATTTAGACATATTATGTTTAATCATGCAAATTGTGTTTTTTTACTGATTCTGTTACGTTTTTTGATTTTCAAGTCAATGTATTCTGCGACCTTTTTCTATGTATATATTCATACATTTATACATAATTCAATCGACCTTAAGTTTACAGCTAAATTTATTGTAGTGACCAATTAGAAATTGAAGTACATGTTTAAACTGCTCAAGTGCTGATTGCTTGCTGCCACCCGTTCGAGCCTAGAGAGAGGGTGGTATCCTCAAGGTAGAAATTTCATCTACGTTGATTTGTTGCTTGTATGATGGCATCGCAAATCAAAGTGATTGGCCGTGGGTGAAAACCTAGTGGGCCTGGTGAACATTTCGAAACAAAATGATATTTGCCGAGATGTTCACCTAGTCATTCGTAGTGTTCCATACCAGTACAAAAATGCACATATTATATAATCACATCCATCATATACACATTACATACATCATATGCATAAACCATATGCTATGTATACATATACGCATTTTATATGCACACATGTATCATGTCATGTTCTATCAACTTCCCTCAGAGAGAGTGCCTGACAGCTTTCACTTTTCACTGGCACCATCAGGCTGCTTCGTTTCCCGAGCAGTTTGCCACAGGGTCATGGGGATGGTAGGTGACCCCAAGCCCGTGTTCCCCCCAGAAATTGCTGCTTAATAAGCGCCCTTATTAGTGGTGTTGATGGTGATCACCTACATCCCCCATGAGCTTGTGAGGCAACTGCGACCAGTGTCCTACTACTTCAAGAAGGGGGCTGAGTCCAAGTACATGCGCTTCGGTTTCATCGGTTGGGAGCCCCAGATCTGTGGAGCGCGACGTGGATGATAGGCTGCTGGTGTGGCAACGACACACGAACATAAGCTGGTAACTATTAACAATTGGTTGGTTGACTAATATTTTCATAGAGGTTGAAACCCCCAACCAGGCAACTATCATTTTTGGGCCGGCTACTTCTATTTCTACAGCTACAGGGACAGGCAAGCTGAAGACACAAGAAAGAAGAAAAGCCGTTGCCATTGCAGAGAAAAACCTTATCGTCAACTGTTGGTTTTTTGTTTTGGTGCACAGGAAACTCTACTGACAAATATGCTTAGCAACCACAGAGTGGTGACCCTGGGGTGTGAATCCTTGGTAGCCGGTAGCCCTGAACCATCCTGAACCAGTTTTCTTTTAATATCGGAGTTTCTTAAAATAGAGGACCCCCAAAACCAATGGTTTACTACTGTACGTGATTAATATTAGATGATTTAGGGCGACCCCTATTTTGAGAAACCACCACATCATCGCTTTGTGAGAGTAATTCTGGTGGTTTCTTAAAATGGGGGTACCCCGCAATCATTTAAAGAAACATCCTTCTACCCGAAATGCGGGTTTTTTTCCTGAGCATGCAATGACGTTTCATGACCAACAAGAACAGCATACTGGTAACTTTGAACACATGCAAAAACAATGGCTATACACAGCACTTTGGAATTTTGCAACTTTGAGTTTAGGGGTTGTAAGGTTTGGATTTGGGATTGGAATTTGAGCTCAGTAACCAGCAGGACAGGACATGGTTATTTCTAGTAGTCCTATATATGTACATCTACGCATCATGGATTTAAATTGCGATAAAACATACTCGCAGCTCGCATATATACAGCTTCCATATTATTTATACACGTATAAACCTATGTGTATATGTTTATAAATATATATACAAATATGTGTTTTTTATTTACTTTTGATTATGTACTTTGGATTCATGTTTAATGTTTATGATTGTTTGAATATATGCTTATTCTTCATTAATTGATTGATTTCTCGCTTTGTTTGCTGATTTGTTAGTTTTTTTACATAGTATCATAAATGCACGTATTTATGCATACATATTTGCTGTTTCTTATTTATGCAAATATAATCCTGGAAAACTGTATACATGTATGACACACCATGAGCCCCCAAAACCCTACACAAAGATAGGTTTTTACCCTTCAAGATATGGGTTATAACCGCCAAAAACCATGGTTTTGTTGCAACACTTAGTAGGTCTCCAGGCACGCGGGGTTCACGCGGGACGGACCAGCCCCACTTGCCAGCCGACGAGCTCGAGAGTGTGGTGCCGAACCTGGTGAGATCCAGTTCAGATGCAAGAGCAGGCGCCGCAGCTGCGTCACGCGCAAATCGCATGAAACGAAGACGTGCAACTCCTAGTTAGTTAGTTAGTTAGTTAGTTAGTTGGTTAGTTAGTTGGTTCGTTCGTTAGTTTGTTAGTTAGTCATGATAACCAGTTAGTTAGTCAGGATAACCAGTGAGTTAGTCCACTAGTCAATGACAATGGACTCTTGTGTTCGAAACATCAGTGAAACGTCAGTGAAAGTGAAGATCATTGACTAAACATTGATGATCTTCATTGGTGAAACATCAGTGAAGCAACTCTTGAAGACACCAGTGAACATCAGTGAAATTACAAGAAATTTTGTCCAGGTGCGAAATAAAAAAGCTAAGGCATTTAGGTGCAGATAGGGCAGATAATAGTAAGAAAAGGTCTATCTTGAAAGGGGGTGATTGACGCAGTGCGAAATTAAAAAGATGTCTACCTTGACAACACCAGTGAACATCAGCGAAACACCAGTCTACTTTGATAACACCAGTGAACATTTTCCAATTTGAAACTATTCACTTGTTGGGCTTGAAACAATGATGGAACATTTTTCAAGATAGCTGACCCGCCTTCAAGATAGCAAGCCGACCCGCTCTGCCGGCGCTACCTGGGCCCTGCCCACACTGTATTTTTTCACGGGTTTGTCAGATGGTACATGATCGGTGCTGGGTAAATGAGTCTGCTGGGATGCCAGCACCGGCAGGTTTGCAAGATGCTAAGGGCATTCAGATCAACGTGCGAGATCTCAGACCAGGATCAGGGTGTCGATGTACACACGACTCTGCTGATGGATGGCCCCCTGGGGGATTGCACTTAGCATATTCAATGCTGGAAAGACCTTCAGATCCTTGCGCTCAACTGATGTCAAGACACGCCATCTTTGGAGCCAAGCCATCTTTGAAGCTGTATGTGGTGGCCATTTATGATGTGTTGTGGTTTTTGTTTTTTTGCTCGCAAGCCTTCGGTAGTTGAAGTGTTTTCGGATGTCATCGTTGCGATGGATGCTATTGCAATTGGTGCTCAAAAATAGGGGTTTCTGACAAGTAGCAAGTCCATAGAGAAAGACGTTCAGACACAGATGTGTGCGCATTTTTTGTAGCAAATCTTTGCTTTGAAAAAGCCTTGCCCTGTGGCATTTTTGGAACAGCCCGGCATGGCGAATTCAACAGGTTGCACCAACAAATACATTGAACGGTTCGGCAGGCTCAACACCAAGGCGAAGCAGTCGCTGATTTGACTGACCAGAAACCAGCATGAGCTCGTTGAGAAATCATGATGAAGCCGGATGCCCGTACCCTGTGTTGGCACACGGAGAAACCAGGTAGTGAAGTAGGTACGCCGAGGATAAGCCATGTGGATGTTTCTCAAAATAGGGAACCCCCTAAATCATCCAATATTATTGTAATTGTTTATAGTCCTAAACCAATCATAACTTCGGGGGGTTCCCAAGTCCTGGCTAGTTCGAAACCACCATATATATAGCACTTGTCTCACCACTGTTGTTGGTTGTTATCCCCTTTCATTAACCATTCTTAGTCATCATTGGGTCTAACCATCATGTTGGTTGGTCTCCACTAACCACTATTGTGAGTCACCACGTAACCATTCTTAGCCATCATCAACCCTCACTTTGGGGGCCACTATTGTTAACTATTGTGAGTCACCACTATTGTCTAACCATTCTTAGCCATCATCAACCCTGGGGGCTAGGACGAAACCACCGCTACCACCGCAGCGATGGGCCGGTCGCGACGTTGCCAAGGATATCATCGCTCTCTTGACTGCCGCTGGGCAGAGCCAGCAGGAGGTCATTGATGAGCAGGCGAGAGCGGCTTGAGATCGCTGGGATTTTTCGGACATTTGGATTTTCAGGGGTTCAACTAATGGTGGTTTCTTAGAATAGGGAACCCCTAAAAATGGTTGGTTTATTACTAATAATGATTACTATTGGATGATTTGGGGGTACCCATATTTTGAGAAACCACCATTTGGATTTTGAGGGCTTCAACTAATAATGATAGGGATCAACTAATAGTTAAGATAGGGATCAACAACTAAAATGAACTATGGTTGTTCCCTATTATCATCAAAATTGAAAAGGGGAGGTTCTGAAAAAAGGGGGATTGGTAATAGTTGATAATCGGGGATAATAGTGGTAATGGTATTGGATTAGCCAGTGCTAATAGATCTTGAGGGATTCTTTAAAAAGGGAAGTGGTTTGATGATAGGGAAATCCTACTATAATGTTGATGACAGGGATCAACTAAAGATAGGGATCAACTACTTGGTTTGGTCCATAGTTAATGATAGGGGATTTTAATGTTTCATGATAAGGATCAACCAGGGATAATCGCCAACAATAATGGTTGAACAACTACTATAAGGTGATTTCTTAAAAGCGGGACCCCCAAGTTGCGGTCGGTTGATTACTATAAATTACCATAAATGATCAATGAATTCGATAATAACTGGGTGCACCCCTATGACTTGAGAAACACTCATCTTTCGAGGTGCCATAAAACAGCTTGTTTGAAGGTTTCTTGAGAGATTCAATGAAATGAAAAGACGTGTTGTAGTTTCGCACAACGTGGAGCCCTCCAAGTTATGGCGTTTTTTTTTACCATCAATGATTCATATGAAGGATGATAACTGGGGGTACCCCTCTCACTTGCGAAACCACCCTCATGTCAGTATAATGGCAGATCCAGCTCTGCATACGACTCGGGGAGGGCTCTCCCAGTGGATGTCATGATGGGAAGGACTGTGGTCATCAGAGTCCTTAACCATGCGGCCATCAAGCATTGCAAGGGACCACACCCCACCAAACGTTGGGAGTTGGTTCATAAGCTTTTACAATAACTAACTAGTAGTTGAACATTGAGGAATATTTACCATAACTATAACTAACTAGTTAGTTAACCATAACTAACTATAGTTATATTTACCGTAACTAGTAGTTAAACATTGAGGAATGCGTTGGATGCTTAGGCTGGTTCAACAGGCTGAGTAGGGGAATGTGGTACCAGCGATCAGCACGGTTGGTCATTCCCAGTGTCAAGGTTGGACCGCTGCAACCTGGGTACCCCGCCCCAGTTGTAAGCACAAAACGTAGGCAGTAAGATGTAGTAAGATGCAGAAAGATGCAGCAAGTCTATCAGTAGTCAAATGTGAGAGCAATCGGTGAGAATAAAACTACCTGCACTACATTTAGAAAAAACCAACGCATTGAGTTCAACGTTAATCATTCAGCAGGTCTCCCTTGTAGTCAACCAGCAATCAAGCACTTGCCACCTGGATATGAGCAAAAGGACCAGGTTGGGATGGTCAAGAGGTACTGTCTCCACTTGGTAGTTTGGGTCACAGGTTGTTCGTTGGAACTGTCACTTTGAAGTAACATGGTAGTTGCAGTGGGTTCGTGATGAATTTACTCTCTTGTTGTTTGTTGCTTTTTCTGAGCTGATCTTATTTGATATTTTGTGCACATCACTGAAACAACACTGAGCTGCAACCGCACTGGTAGCAAACCCAGCTCTTGTTGTTGTTGTTGTTGTTGTTGTTGTTGTTGTTGTTGTTGTTGTTGTTGGTGGTGGTGGTGGGTGGTGGTGGTGGTGGTGGTGGTGGTGGTGGTGGGTTCTTTGCTGTTTGTGTGTTGTTTCTGCTTGTAGATTATTGGTTCGCACTTGTTGGTTGCAATCACGGTCGGTAGTTGTTTTTCTTCCTTGTTGCCCATATTTGTTGTTTGTTTTTGCCATTGGTTGCTAATTGCTGGTTGTTGGTGGTTGCTTCTTGGCTGTCCGTTGATCATTGCGGTTGTAAGGGTTGTTGCTGGTTTCTTCGCTTAGTTCTGTCATTGACTGGTTAGGTGGAGTTGGAGTTGCTTCGTTGTTATTTTTTTTGTTGTTTAGTGTTGTTTCACTGCTTTTGTTTTTGTGTTTGTTTCAGTTGCTCGCTGTTGGTTGGTGTTGTTGCTGATTGCAGAATATTCAGGTGATGTTGGTTGCTAGCAGTTTGTTGTTGTTGGGTTGTTTGGCTATCGTTGCTGTAACGGTTGCTGGAATTTCTTTTGTTCATGACGGTTCTTGTTGAAATTTCGTTGTTGTTTGCTCTCGTTGCTATCTCATGCTATTGTTAGTTCTTCGTCTAGCATTGATCATCGTTGTTGGATCATCCAAATTAAGACTGAATAGTGATAGAAGATCTTATAGCAATGTTGATGACAATACTACTTATGAGAAAACATCTATCTATCTTTCTGCCAGGTAATTGACTTGTTTTAAGTAAAATAATGATGACATCTGACAGTTTCAGCAATATTATAGCTTGATGTGTGCTTGATCACACGGACTTTCGTAACAATATTCTATCTTGATTTTTCAAAACATCGGAACCCAAGATGACATTCGGCTGTGGGTCAAATCGTTTTCCCTATCATTGTTGGTTATTTTTCCCCATGAAATTGGTTGATTAATATTGACCCAGCTCGCCATGTATATAGCTGGTATATTCCCTGCTATTGTTGCTTATCATACCTTATCATCAACCATTAACCAGCTATTATTTGCTGGTTAACTGCTTGACCCATAGCCATTTGATCGTTTCAAAACTCTTCTGCAAAGCCGCAGGAGAAGCTGATGGCAGGGAGCTCAGTGCGTGCCGTTTCTGGTGCTGAGGCCCCAGGAAAGATGTCGGACAGCACCTGATATGGGGTGCCGCTATGGGACGAATGTGGGCACTATCTAAGGGGTTACAAGACATGGCATGGTATACCTTCACCCTCAAGGAAAGCCCGTAAAAATGGGCGAGTTTGTTCCAAACTACTAGGTATTAATCTCAAAAATATAGGGTAAGGCTGAGAGCCAAGGTAGATAGTGATGCAGAAAGGTATATTGAATTTATTTTGAATAGTACAGTGAATATATTGAATACTTGAAATGAATTTGTTGAGTATATAGAATCCCCTGGCAATATCGACTTTCATGCCTTCTCCACCTCTTCATGGGCAATGAGACGAGGTTTGGGGATTTCCCCTAGTCGCGGGAAATATCCACCTAGAAACTATATTCTTTTGTTTTCTCCTCTCTGAAAAATGATTTGTTCTCTTTGTTTGTGCTCTCCCTTCTGTTGTCTTTTAATATGATTTTTTTGGCAGAATTAGTTTAGGCTGTTTCGTTGTGTTGTAGTATGTGCTTAGGCTCATGTTTCCTCCCTCGCAAGGGTGTGATTCGCAGATAACCCTTCAAAGCCGACAATCATGAACTTTGCAAGAAGGCCATGCCCAGCCCATTTCAACTTGTCGCAAGAGCATTGCCAAAGAGGCTCACATTCAGAGAAGATGAGGTCAATTCCAGGCATAAAGATTTACTTAAAGGATTCAACAAACAAGTCTGGAGTGAATGGTTCATTTTTCTTCAGTACAAGGCTTGCTTTCGTTTATGGTATTCTCAGATTCCGATGTATTTTGAATAACTAGAGTTTGAAATTTGCTCTTTACAGCCTCAACAGTGGTTAGAAATTTCATCATCCAGAAAGAAACTCGGGGGTTCAAAATTCTGAAGTTTTGAGGAGACTGTGGTCAAAAACTAGAATCTGGGGATGCTTGGAAAACCTAAAGTGAAGCTCATGTTGGCCCATATTTCAAGACTAGATATGTGCTTTCGGATTTTGATCCAGAGTTTTTAATTCCACAGTTTTTAAACGACTCAGTGCTCTCTTTTTTTTAATGGAATTAAACTCAAGAACATGTCCGGTGTCCTTTCTTATTTCAACACAAAGACAACATATTAAAGAAGAGTGTGAGACAATTCCAATTTACAAAGACTTTCACCGTGGCCCATAGCTCCAGTGCATTTTTGCAAAGTCCAGCAAGTGGTTTGGAATTTAGGTCGCCCAGGGTGCTTTTGACAGCCATCTTTACAGGTTCAGTCTTCCCAGATTCCCCCAGTGAAAAAGCTATGTCCCGCAATGTAATCTGCCAGCAAAACAACATCTTGAGATGTTTTACGCTGCACGAAAATGGAGCAAGTGACAGAAAGTGGCCATGCCCAATGTTCGAATAGGAGATGAAAATCGGATATGGTGATTTCTCAAAATAGGGGTACCCCCAAAATCATCTAGTTATCAACCATTCATAGCAATAAACCAGTCATTTTGGGGGCTCCCAAGTTCGAGAAACCACCATATGTTTCTTCATTATTCAGTCATAAAGTTGGTATATCACCTCCTATTCTTGCTTATTACCACCTATTATCAGTCATTAAGCATGTCACGTTGGCAGGTTCACCGGTGACCAACGCTTACGCTAAGGATCAGGTCGAGGCGGAGTTCGAAGCCTTCAAAGCTGAGCTGAAAGTCTTGAACCAGCTCAAGGCGCCGAGCCCTCGCTTCAACGGTTCGCCACCAGTCACCATTGCTATCCTAACCCGCGGTATGACAAATGGTATGTAACTAGTGGTAGTCTATATACCTCTAAAGTAGTTATATAGATATAACTAGTAGTTGATTAGTTGATAACTAGTAGTTAATGACTATAGTAGTTGATAACTAGTAGTTAATGACTAGTCAATAGTAGGTTATATGACGCTAGTAGTTCATAACTAATGGGTATCTAACCCTAGTACCATGAGCCCCCTGTTCACCATCATTTTTAGAGGCTATAATCCATACTTTGGAGGGTCAAAACCTACCTTTTTTAGGGGGCTCATGGTACCAGTCCCAGCTTTGGGCGTCCGTTTTGGGATGAAACTGGTGCTGGTTGAGCCGTGTTCCCGGCAGTTTGACTCAAAGATAGCTATTTCACGATGTTGCTGAGGATTCACCAAGCAGGTTGTTGACCTGTTGGCCAGCAGCACTTGCAGCCTGGGAAGGTTATGAAGCTTGTGTCATGATCAGCCAGGGTCCAGAGTTGGCGAGGAGGAATTCCCTCGTGATGTGATGGACACATTCGATGACTCACCCCTGGAGCAGTCAAAGTTTTTGCGAATTCGTTTCTGGGATTGACTTCAAACAACTTTGTGCGGCATCGTTTGTGAACAAGGTGTTGAAGAACTCTGAAGACGGTACTGGTACCTGCTACTACTTGTTCCACTCTGCCTATTCCATGTACCTTCTTCTAAGAACAGGTTGTAACCCAAGATCCTGTTACTTCGAAGAAGGACCCTGTTGTTATTTCTGACTATCTCTTGATATTTGCCCAAATCATCCAGCTTCTTACCAATTTCTAGTTCTCAACCATCCAAAACTTGTGGGGTCCCCAAGTCCTGGCGTGCCACCTTGTTGCCAAGTCCTTTATCTTAGCTTCTGAAGGGTTCACCTCAAGCTGCGCAGGAGAAGAAGAGGCAGGCGAACCGCGCCTTTGCCGGCGGTGCGACCCGCAAGAAGCGTCGCCGCCCATGGTGGCGATGAGTCGTTTCGGCGCCGCGCGGGTCGAGTCCGCCGATTTTCAAAAGTCAGGAGGCACTCGGTGACGGTGTGAAATCCACAGATTCGAAACTGGAAATGGTATGAAATTGTTTGTAGTTGAGAAATCTATTGAGGCCGAAACTGGAAATTTGATGAATTTGTAGTTGAGAAATCTATTGAGGCAAACTCAGAAATCTAGATGATTAAGAGATACACACTTCAGAAGTTGAAAGTTGGAATGAAACAGCAGGTGGCAGAGGCTTGTACAGTTCGTTGTTTTTCGAATCCGTGGATTTTGGACATCTCCTCCTTGGTAGATGGTCTGAGATTCGGTGGTATTGACCTGTAGATCCGGATCCTAAAACTAAAACATATTCTCCCAAGAAGAGCCAATCTGCAAACATTAAGTCATCAAAGTGCCTTTGGAAACCTATTTTGACCTACCACTTCTTGAACTTATCACAATGTCTTAGCGAACTTCATAGCTATCTTCCCTATGGACCATGCGCCAGGGAGTCCGAGTGATTCCCTTCGAATTCTATGAATTCAGCATCTGTGCGCCTTACTTTTGCGCGCCAGAAATTGCAGCGGTTTTTCAGAGCTGTGCTTTTCAGAGGATCGTCAATTCTGGCAGGTTTTCTCAAGTCAAACTGTAAGGGTTGGTTTTTTAATCAATAGGTCGTTTCTAAGCAACACATTGGAGTTAATATGGGTGTTTCTCAAGTCATAAGGGTGCCCCCAAATCATCCACTATAAATTGTTTACAATAGATAAACCAATCATTTTGGTGGTCTTCTACGACTTGAAAAACCACCATATCACTCGGTGTTGTATTGGCCAGAGCATTAGGGACATCTTTGTCTCTTTGCACATTCACACTGTCGTAGCTTGGAATATCCACCGTGGCAATTTGCGGAACTTGCCATGTCCCTGCAAGCTTCGGCTCATGGTGATTTCCACAGCATTTTGTCACAAGTTGAAGTGCTTCTTATCGACGTTAACTTGTGATTTTTGATGTTTGATGATCTTCTCGAAACATTTGATCAAACAGTTTGATACATTGATATTTAGCAAACGTTTCGATACCTAATCATTTAAGTTACTTCAATCCCTTGGGTCCCTTGTTTCTTGCCGCATGGCCAGCAAGCTTGGGCAAAACTCAGCATACAACTAACCACTACTTCACTGCTACTAAGCTAGTTGTTAGTGGAGACTACTTCACTAAACGTTCCTACACTACCCCTTGACTTCCAGTTACCATTATAATAGGTAACCAGCTGGTTTCTACCATTGTTGTTTGGGGTTGGTTACCTACTATTTCATGGTAACTGGAAGGGTAGGGTACAACATGAACTTGACAATTCACGACACAGGGTTCACCAATTCACAACAGGGCTGCACGAGCAGATCTGTAGCCCTGTGACGAGCGGCAAGCGAGGTCCGAAGTTGTGGCTGCTTGTGCTGATTTTGTGGATGTTGGATGTTTATCAGACCAAAAGGTAATATGTTGGGAATGTTGAGTTTTTTTCATGATCGATGTTTGTCAATCTTTTGTCCTGTGTCCATTTGAAGTGTGAAATGGACCAAAAGATGTTCTGAGAAGATCCCTTTTCTCAGCACATGACGCAATTCCTGGCAAGTGTTGAGGCTGAGATGTTCTAAGAGAAAGTTGTGCATAGCCCAAATCAGTTCACTGTGCCAGGGATGGATGATCCAAGCAGTGCGGCCTTGGAACGGAACTCAGAGAACTCAGAGCATCGGCTGATGAGTCCTGATGTTTCGGTCACGACTTGCGCTCCTAACGGAAGCATGGCCCTGTTATTATCGAGACCTCTATAGATCTCTCTAGATAAGTGTAGAACTAGATCCCTTGAGAGAATCACACATTCATAGCTAAAAATTGCAATTCTTCAGCTACTATAGTTACACAAATCCTACTCCAGTGTAGAACTATTGAATGCACATTTATAGCTACTGATTACACTCATTCACCGGGGCCTTTCTCCAAATAATGGTACCCCCAAATCATTCATCAATAGTCAGTTACTCTCCGGTAAACTAACCTGGCAATGGGAAATCACCATTTTTCATAGAACACCCTGGGAAATCAGCTATAAATGCTGGATTTTCCGTGGCCATGTTAGTTTTTGACTATTTTTGCTGGCTTCATCCCCAGTTATCATCCATTCATAGTCATTTGCAGAGATAAACCAAGCATTTTGGTGGCTCAAGCACGATATAGTTGGTATATCCTCTATTTTTGTTGGTTATTACCCCCTATTGTCAACCTGGCTTCCTCATGGCTTCAGAAACCACCACCTGATCATCCAACGTTGCAAGGGTACCGTGGTGCCCCAGCGGCAGTGAGGCTATCCGCTGGTCGGCACGATGGGTCACGTCACTTCTCTCCCCCAAGGCAGCGGCCCAAGCCGAGGCGGCATCATGTTTCCCGTGGTCATCAGGTTTGTGTGATCATATGATATCATGTATTTTTTTACACATATATATATATATATATTTTTTTATTTATTTAAATATGTATGTATATATTTGTTTATTTATTTATTTATTTCAATATACATATACATATATATATATATACGTATTTAATTGTATTTATCTGAAATATATATATATATCATATTCATCATGACAATCATCTCCATCATGATTATCTTAAATCAGTCTTGAATCATCATCTTTGTCATAATGATTCCCATCGGTATCATGAACATCGTCATCATTTGTTGTTTCATTTTCAACATCCTCCTTTCATTAGCATCAGCATCAGCAGCAGCATACCCTCTGGCAAACCAACCTGGAAGCTGAAAATCATCATTTTTGAAGGTAAAACCATTATAAGTACTGGATTTCCGATTATAAAACCACTATGAATACCGGACTTTCCACTTCCAGATTAGTTTGCCGGAGAGTATTTTCATTATCCTTAGCCATCTTCATTTTAATGTGTTAATGTGTTCCATCTCTGTGACCACTATCCGCATACTCCGTACCACTGTCATTGCATACATCATAGCAAGGTGGGCCCCCAATCACTTAGAGCTGTTGGTTTAAAAGCAACGGAACTGGGATTCACTACCAGCTATAGGTCATCAGCTTCATAAACATCTCTGTATTCACGTTTGTATTATTTAAAGACTCCTCAGTTTGGTCATTGGTCAGTGTCATGATCATCTTCATCATGACTTCTCCACTCAAAGTTGCACCACTGATCTCATCACGTTCCAATTCGCCATTCTCAGCTTCACTTTCATCACTTTGATCACTTTTCCATCACTTGAATGATCACTTCCATCATCATCATCATCATCATCATCATCATCATCATCATCATCATCATCATCATGTCGTTTCTTTAAGTCACTCTCTCAATCTTAACAGTGGCATT
The DNA here is from genome assembly GCA_009767595.1 of Symbiodinium kawagutii. Classification (NCBI taxonomy): domain Eukaryota; class Dinophyceae; order Suessiales; family Symbiodiniaceae; genus Symbiodinium; species Symbiodinium kawagutii. Next base: position 138,457 of record VSDK01008373.1, read on the forward strand.
GAGAGTTCCATAGCTACATGTATAGTCGTGACCATATTGATTTTTTTGCCATCATATTCTTGCTTTCATGGCGGTTGGCAATACGATACTCTTCACCATTTTTGAAGGCATGATATCACCTTTATGCTTCTTATCATCATCGGCATCGTTGTCGTCGTCATCATCATCATCATCATCATCATCACCATCATCATCATCATCATCATCATCATCATCAGTTTTATCATTTCCTCCCTCAGCATCATTATTGCCAGTATCAACACCGACATCGTCATCGTCATGATCATCTTCATATCTATATATATTCACTTAACATACCACTATCAATTTCTTCTTACTATCATGTTGGTTTGCACTATACTTGTGATCACTTTGATAATCATATTCACCACCATCATCATCATCAGCAGCAGCATCATTTTCACATGATGTCCATCGCCGTCATCATGTTTGTTTCTTTATGGTCATCAAACATGTTCGATGGCAAAAAAATCTCATCGTCGCTTTCACTATCATAATGTTGTTGGTCCTAGTCATTCTATTTTTGAAATCAACCACTTCAATTAATTATTAATTGCTAATTATCAATTAACTATTAAGAACTATTCCTAACTATTAGTAGCACATTATGATGATGCTCTTCTCGTTCACATCATCATTACCAGGAAAGTCGCCAGGTTTGGGCTATTGAAATGGATGGATTTGTAGTGTAAGATGGTGGCGATGTGCTTAGTGATTGTGGTGATTCGCTTAGTGATGGTGATGATGCGCATGGTGATGGTGATGATGCGCTTGGTGATGCTGATGGTATTCGTGGCGATGGAGTTCTCTGACGGCTGCACAGATGGCGTGTCTGTTGAGGAAAGGAGATGGCAGTATGGCCAGTGGATGGTGGTGGCTGTAGGGCAGCTCAGATTCTGTTGCAGCGCATGTGGTGATCTCCGCCTCAGTGGTCACGTGGGTTTTTTTGTCGCGCACCGAATGGTCAGAAATGGATGGTTTACATGGTGAGCCATTTATATGGTTAATATTTTTGTTTTTATGGTTAAGAATTGATAAACATGGTTGGTTGACTAATTTCTTTCATGGGGCTTGAAACCACCAACCAGGTGGTGTGTCCAGGGTTTAGCGTGAAACTTGATGGTTTCCCCGTACGTATAAGCCATTCAGCGAGCGGTTGTTAGGATTGCCAGCATTGCCTGGTTCATAGCTGATCCTTGGACCCACGATTGCAAGAAGATACACAAAAAGCAAACAGCAAACATGATAAAAACCGAATATATCTTCGAATCATGTCAATCAAAAAGAATCCATTCGCCAACTGTGGGTTTCCCCAGGAGTAGCATGATGGTTCTGGTTTTTGGATGGTTCGGTGCACATAAACTCGCTGGCAATGGACAGCCCGAGCTGGGCAACATGCCCGGCTTGTTAAGTTTTCTATTTGTTTGATGCTCATTCTGAAGTTCTCATGGATTCTATGTGGTGATAACTCATACTCAGAAGTACTTGAGATCCTCATTGATTTATGAAGAATTTCGATTGATGGTTGGCTCTTGTATGTTGTAGTCAGGAATATGGGTGTTTCTCAAAATAGGCACCCCCAAAATCATCCGACAGTAGATAGTTTGTAGTAATAAACCATTCATTTTTGGGGTTTCCCTAGTCTGAGAAGCACCCAAATGATAGAAATGGTATAGTTGGCAATACCCCCTATTATTGCTCATAATCCGCTTGTTAATAACAATTTTGTTGGTGATTATCACCCATGATGCACGAAAATTAATCTGTATTTAAAAACCAAAATATTTTGAGAAACCACCGTATAGATGGTATACCCCTTAATTTTGTGGGTCATTGCCCTCAGCTTTATCAAGCTATATTAAAAGAAAGCAAGAAAATGGAGAAACCACCATATGGGTGTTTCTCAAAATAGGGGTGCCCCAGAATCAGCCAATATCAACCTATTATAGCAATAAACCATGGATTTTCGAGGTCCCCTATTTTGAGAAACCACCATATAGTTGGTATGTCCCCTATTTTTGTTGGTCATTGCCCCATATCATCAACCTATAGTACCCCCTATTCTCCTTTTGTTTGTTGTTACCACCTATTATCAACCATATGGTGGTTTCTCAAAATAGGGGTACCCCTAAATCATCCATTTATAGTCATTTAGTAGTACTAAGCAACCATTTTGGGGGCTCCCCATTTTGAGAAACAGCCATATGATTGGCACATGACTTTCCAACCGCGCCACCATGTCAGGTCTTGGGCCTTTCCATTTCTGCCACGGCCTCGGTGAAGCATCGGTTGGATCAGCAAGAAACTTATGGTTCAGTCCCAGCTACGGTTGATGGAGACTGGTTGGGGAACCCAAAGCTATGGTTGATATGGCTATGGGTGTTTCTCATAGATAAATGGTTGATATAATAAAGATGATAAACTAGTACCCAAATAAATCTAAGATAAAGATAATGGTTGATATAAATGGGTGTTTCTCAAGTCATAGGGTACCCGCCAATCATCCATTCATAGTCATTTCTGATAATAAACCAACCATAACTTTAGGGGATGACTTGAGAAACACCCAAAGGGTTAACATGCTTTTGGGAACCCTAGCTGCTTCTCAAGCGATGTTGTTTACTAGAAATGCTTTAGATCAATTGGATGATTTGGAGGCGGCGATTTGGTGCGTGTGCTGTGGCGAAATCGGATGTCCCAAACTTGACCAAATGGTAGTTTCTAAAAAAATAGGGGACCCCCAAAATGGTTGGTTTATTGATCAACAATGAGTAATCTGGGATGATTTGGGGGTACTCCTATTTTGAGAAACACCCAAATCAAGAGATTCAAACATGACAGATGATTCGCGAGCGCGCCATTTCTGGATGAAAATCGTACTGCTCCTAAAGGAACCTCATTTCTGATGTACGGATTGTATTCTTGTTATGGTTTTTGGGTGAAAAAATATGGGACCTTCAGATGCCATATGCTTCCAGTTACCATGAAATAGCGGGCAACCAGCTGGTTTCTACTGTTGTTTATTGGGGTTGGCTACCTACTATTTCATGGTGACTGGAAGCATAGGGATAGTACTCTGAACCGGATCACCGCGTGACGTCGTCTCTGTGTTGCAGGTCCTGTTCTGGGGGAGAACGGCCGACCAATGCTTGGAAGATAGGAGGCCACCTTGAAGCTTGAAAGCTTGCAGCGATTGGAGGTTTCTCTGTCGTCGGGGACACCAGAGCTATGATACTATAAGTGGTGAAGAGTGGATGACGGCTGGGCAAAACTCAACTTTGAGAAACAACCCATGGTTTTTCCACGGGGAAGATTGGTCAACCATTTATGGGGATGGTGTCTCGATGTGTCTCGTCCCAGCAACCAGCTGGCGAGCTGAGTTTGCTGGCACTGACTGCTGTGCCGCTGGCTAGCTGCTTCGCACCAGTCGCAGTTTTCTGAGCAGAAAGTGTTGGGTGTGAAAAAAATGACCTCTGCAAACAACTGGGGTACTGCTCGCCAATGTTTCACTTGTTGGTTGCCACGGGGGCGAGGTGGAGTCGGTTCATCCTCTTTCCCAGCAGGTTATGTTTGTTTGGGTGGCAGGGAGCAGCAATCACCAGCACCCACAGCAACCAATCATGATCTGGAAGGATCCCAGCGGTGAAAGCACTGAAGGTTCTTGGGATGTTTGCTAAATTCAGAGGCCAATTGATTTTGATAGTGCCAATGGTTCACAATTTGCCTTCATGATCAAGACTTCAGTTGGCACCAGCCACAGATTGTAATATCTTCATTTCCGGTACCCAAAACACCAAACTTGTGGAGGATACCCCGTACTCTTCTGGATACCTCCCGTCGTTATACCTTTGAATCAGGTCAAGATCTATTGAGCCATAGGACAGTCACACTGGGATTTGGTTCAAGTGTCACTTCATATCGCCTGTGAGCTGGTTCAAAAGTGAATCAAAAAGGTGGTCATCTCGTCTCCAGATACAAAAGCATCTATTTATGTGTGTTTCTCAAAATAGGGGCGCCCCCAAATCATCCAATATCACGCATTATGCCGCATTAACAGTAGTAAACCAACCATTTTCGAGGGTTTCCTATTTGAGAAACCGCCATCTATGGAATTTGTGGATGGTAGCCAAATTGTTGCTCATATTGCTTCCGTCCCTTTGTGAGCACTCCATAGGGTGAAGCTATAGCGTTGTTTCAAGGGGATACGCCAATGGATGAAGCTCGCCATTACTTCAAACATGTCGTGTTAAGGGACATGGATAGACTTCAAAGATGAAAATTATGCGATGAGTCTTCGCCCTTCCTGCAAGAGTTGTGGCAAGTCACAGCAGCGATGTATCATTTGTGATCCGTTGAGGATAAACGAGCCAAATGATACGGAAATCTAAGGAAAACAATCATTGGTTATTCATTTGCGATCAAAAAAATGCATTGCTAAAAACGGGTGATGGCAATTGACGATAGTGGTTGACAATGTCAAAGGCTTGAATTATGGTCCAGAATTGTGAACCACCATCTTGAAGTCATCATAATTGACGTATGTAATATATAATTCACCGCGATTCATTGCAGTTGATGATCATTGCATCGTCTCAAGTCATCATAATCGGCGTTTTTGCACTATATAATTCACTCTGATTAGTCAATGATCATTGCGTGACTTCAACTGTATGATTGATGATCATTATCTATTCCTCCTATATAATATGGCAGTGGGTCAAAACCCCGTACCCTTGGTTCCCCACCATTAACCATTGTTTTCCCTTGGTTTGTTGGTGGAAATCCCCCACTAGTTGGTTGATTAACTGCTTGACCCATAGCCATATATAGGTTCCCTGTTGATGATCATTACAGATGTGAAGGAAGAGAGGGGGCACCTACCCTAAGCGCATGGTCGAGCCGCTCCGCTGCAAACGCTCGACCAGGCCGAAGGATCCCCTGGAGGCGTTCAGCGCTCGGGAGATCTGGGACTGGCAGCGGTGAGATCCAGCAGCGATAAGGAGGGTAACGATGATGGCTTATACCATATAACTCAGGGATATGATCTTTTAGTGGTTATATGGTAAATCCATCATTTCCCATATCCCAACAGCGATGGGGACGGTAACACTTATACCACTAACTTAGGTTTTTCCCCACCTGTCAGGTGAGGGTTGTTAGATTTTATCAGAGTTGTCTCCTCCTCCTTCTCCTTCTCCTCCTTCGCCTCCTTCTCCGCCGGACCGCAACCATGACCATCCACGTGTAGTGGTCGCTGCCGGACCTCAACCACGAGCATCCACGTCTAGTGGTCGCGGCCGGACCTGAACCACGACAGGCCAAGCCTAGCGGTCGCTGCCGGACCTCAACCACGACCATCCACGCCTAGTGGTCGCTGCCGGACCTCCACCACGACCATCCGCGGCCCAAATGCCAGAAGAGAGGTCAGAAGACGCGTCAGAAAGAATGTCAGAAGATATGTCAGAAGACGCGTCAGAAAGAATGTCAAAAGATATGCCAGAAAGAACGTCAGAGAGAATGCCATCAGAAATGTCAGAAGATATGTCAGAAAGAATGTCAGAAGAGATGTCCGAAAGAATGTCAAAAGATATGCCAGAAAAAATGTCAGAGGGAATGTCAAAAGAGATGTCAGAAAGAATGCCAAAAGATATGCCAGAAAGAATGCCAAAAGAGATGCCAGAGAGAATGTCCAAAGAAATGTCAGGGTAGAATGTCAAAAGAAATGTCAGAAGACATGTCAGAAAGAATGTCAAAAGAGATGTCAGAGAGAATGTCAAAAGATATGCCAGAAAGAATGTCCGACTAGAAAGTTGTCAGAAAGAACGTCAGAAGATGTGCCAGAAAGAATGTCAGAAAGAATGTCAAAAAGTATGTCAGAGAGAATGTCAGAAGATATGTCAGAGAGAATGTCAGAAGAGATGTCAGAAAGAATGCCAGAAGAGATGTCAGAAAGAATGTCAAAAGATATGCCAGAAAGAATGTCAGAGAGAATGCCAGAAGAGAGGTCAGAAGACGCGTCAGAAAGAATGTCAGAAGATATGTCAGAAGACGCGTCAGAAAGAATGTCAAAAGATATGCCAGAAAGAACGTCAGAGAGAATGCCATCAGAAATGTCAGAAGATATGTCAGAAAGAATGTCAGAAGAGATGTCCGAAAGAATGTCAAAAGATATGCCAGAAAAAATGTCAGAGGGAATGTCAAAAGAGATGTCAGAAAGAATGCCAAAAGATATGCGAGAAAGAATGCCAAAAGAGATGCCAGAGAGAATGTCCAAAGAAATGTCAGGGTAGAATGTCAAAAGAAATGTCAGAAGACATGTCAGAAAGAATGTCAAAAGAGATGTCAGAGAGAATGTCAAAAGATATGCCAGAAAGAATGTCAGAGAGAATGTCAGAAGATATGTCACAGAACATGTCAGAAAGAATGTCAGAAGATATGTCAGACAGAATGTCAAAAGATATGCCAGAAAGAATGTCAGAGAGAATGTCAGAAGACATGTCAGAAAGAATGTCAGAAAGAATGTCAGAAGACAGAAAGAATGTCAGAGAGAATGTCGGAAGGTACCGTCCAAGAGGAGTGGCAGTAGCTTCAATGTGAGATGTTTGCACGGCGACGGTTGTCGGAAGATATGTCAGAAGACATGTCAGAAAGAATGTCAGAAGATATGTCAGAGAGAATGTCAAAAGATATGCCAGAAAGAATGTCCGACTAGAAAGTTGTCAGAACGAACGTCAGAAGATGTGCCAGAAAGGATGTCAGAAAGAATGTCAAAAGGTATGCCAGAGAGAATGCCAGAAGATATGTCGGAGAGAATGTCAAAAAGAATGTCATTCTAAATGTCGGAGAGAATGCCAGACAAAAGTGGAGGCAATAAGCGGTGTTGAAATGACATGGTGGGGATCACTCGAAGTAAAGTAATCAGTGTTTTTTGGGATACGATGGATTTACCATATAACCACTAAAATATATATTCTTAGCAAGGGATCTAGTTCAGCCACCAAGATAGGGATACAACTTCACAGGACAGTTTAGGATCTATGGGGTTGATAACCATGGATTACCATCAATGACCCTCACAGGTCATGAGTAAGCCAAATTGTTGATGATCTGTTGGGTCCAAAAGTATACTCTGAAGTGATGTTGACGGTATTTTTCAACATATGTGAAATGATTGTGTTCAAACACACTGAAGAATCAATTTTGATTTGTAGCCTTCTCATAATATTATGCCATTATGCGTGATTTTAAGAATGTGGCGTCACAGTATTTGATTATGTTTCTTCAAACCTGATTTTGTGATATTGTGCGATAAGATTTCATGTTCAGCTGACTGAAGGAAGTGTGGAAAACAAAGAGTCAATCCTACAACTTCTGGCCGTAGAGAAGTTAGAGCAGAAGGGATGAGGGAGACACGATGCGGATGGCAATGAGGGGAGATGATTCGCTGAAATGTTTTGATTCTGCTTTGGTCGAAAAGTAGGCTCGATTTCAAGCGGGTGCGGGTGCGTTACCCAACGAAAGTACCAGCAAGGTACCCCCACTTTCGGAGTGTTCTTGGATGATGAATCGGGAGCATTTTGATTAAGTCTTTCATGGCCTCATCATCTATAGAGGCCTTTGATGGCCATTAAATTCATAGACCTAAAATTTCAAGTCATACTGGTAGCCTTTAAGCCGCCAGTTTTAGGTCAGGTTTTAGGTCAGGAGGGTTTCCATGCCACAGGACACTCGTGGCTTTGGCATGGAAGCCAAGCTCTACATGCCATGATTCGCGCCCGGGTGTTGGATGTTTAAGATGCCAAAGCCCTGCACCCAGCCGTGGCGAGCTGGGTCAAGCAGTTAACCAACCAACGGATTCATGGAGGATAAGTTCACCAACAATTTCGTGGGGAAAACATGGGAAAACAATGGTGAATACTGGGGGAACCAGGGGGACTAAGGGTGAACTGACCCACTGCCAAGTGTTTAGATGTTTGAAATGCTTGAAGTGTGTTTCGAAGATGTTTGGAATACTTGTGCAGGGCGTTGAAGTGAACATGTTTCCAAAAGTCATGGCAATCATTGTCGTGAGAAGACAAGAAATTGTTCGCTTTGCAGTATCACATTGGTCTCTTTGATGACTGGTGAGGCTCCATTCAAGAGCTGATCAATACTCTAACAACATCGAACAACACATCTCCATTGGTCCACACCCCCGTCCATGTTGATGCCAATTATTTGTGTCCACATGTTGTATGATTGTTGAAACGCGCAAATTCTGGATTCCCAAAATGATAACGATCTTGGCTTCACAGAGTGGCACCAATGAAAAGTGAGGCTATTCATATTCAGTCCTTGATTGATTCATGCTTAAGATGACTTAGATTTGAAATGGTTTGCCAATCCACCAACCTAATCCTTCACCACAAAACTGACCACATGAAAACCGATCATCGCCAAGCACAGCACAAATCACATCAATCACTGAACCACAAAATTGATCACTTAAACCTAATCCTTCATTATGAACCGCACAATCCACCACATTCACCTATAGTATTGCATAAAAAGCAAATTCAACATATATAGTTGGTATATCCCCGATTTTTCCTGGGTGTTACTCCCCATTATCAACCATCATTAATGGCTAAAAGCCCTTGAAAACAGCCAAATCCACTACTAAGCATAGTCCACCATAGAAATTCCCATGGTTTTCCATGGTTTTCCCATGGTTTTCCATGGTTGTTCCTCGAATCAATGGCTATAAAAAGCCAAATGTTTTCCCTATTACCAATGGGCCCTAAAAAAAAACCCAAATTGCGAGCTGCGCAATTTTTGGCCAACGAGGCCATGCCGCAGCTCGCGCAGAGACGCGTGCAGAGGCCACGGGGGCGAGCCGCCTGCGGAGCCCGGATAAGGCGAGAGCTGCCCCCAGAAGTGCCCGACATATTTCGCCGGGGATAAGGCGAGCTGGGTCAAGCAGTTAAGCAACCAATAATAGCTGGTTGATGGTTGATAACGGGGGATTATAGTGGTTAATAATAGGTGATTAAGGGGATAATAACCAATAATAATAGGGAAAACAATGGTCAATGGTTAACAATAGGACTTAACCAGCAATGAGAGGGGATGATAATCAACAACTAGCAACTAGCTGGTTAATGGTTGATAATAAGGTATGATAAGCAACAATAGTAGAGGATATACCAGCTATACATGGCGAGCTGGGTCAATATGAACCATGAATATAAAGGAACAATTTCATGGGGAAAACAACGGTGAATAGTGGGGGAACCAGGGGGACGAAGGGTTTTGACCACACTCTGGTAAACTAACATGGCTGGCTGGAAAATCCACCATTGATTGGTCGTTTCCCAGGGTTTCACTAGAAAATATGGCTAACATTCAGTGCCAGGTAAGTTTACCAAAGTGTAAGCCGCTTGTTTCTCAGAATAGTCAGGACTTGTTGCTGATAAATACTTCAGAGGATACTTTGAAGACAATTCTGAGAGTACCGTCATAGTAACTGGTGTTAGCCATGAGATGTCATTGTGATACACACAAGAGCGACCGTGCACAACTGGAATCACAAACTGCGAACTGGACAGCCCTGGACAGCTGCGAATGTCCCAACAAATACTTGCTAGTTGACCAGCGGCTGTATGTGGTGATCATGATGGTGCGTCTAGCATTGGAACGATTTGGAGAATTTGACTCATCATAATTGTGTTAAACTGTAGTATGTTCTTCTCTTGTCATGATCATGATTGCCATCAACACATTTTAAATCACTATATGAATTCAAATGTCTATATTGTCAACTTCATATTGCAAGTGCGATGATTGGCATCTCCTATGCTTCCGGTTACCGTGAAATACTGTAGTAGGTACCATCAGCCAACCATTATTTTTTATGGATTATGACTTAACCTATTCATATGTTGGGTTGGTTCGATGTCGCATTGAATGGTTTGTAGCTGAATCGTGATGTCAACCATCCTAAGAAATATGTTGGGTTGGTAGGAACCCTGTACCCCTGGTTCCCATCATTAACCAGCTCGTTTTCTCCATGAAATTGTTGCTTAATGATGGTTAATATTGACCCAGCTTGCCATATGTTGGGTTGGTAAAAACCTACCTTTTAGCAGGGGGCCCTGCTTGGTTTCTCCTGGTAACCAACCCCAGTTCCACCGCAGAAACCGGTCGCTCCTGGTCGCGAACCGACCCGGCGCCGCTGCCTGCGGATCGCCGCCAGGTTCGTTCCGAGGAAGAGCGCCGAGGCGTTGGCAGTGCTGGCAGATCGATGGATCGAGCGCGCACGCGTTGAAAACAGCCGGGTTGGTGGTTGGAAACTGACATGGCTATGGGAAACAACTATGGGGGATAATAACAAACTAATGGAGGGATAATGGAGGGATAATCAACCAACAATAATAATCAACCAAAACAATGGTCGGGGGATCAATATTAATCAACCAACTAATGGGGGATAATAAGCAACAATAGTAGGGAAAACAATGGTCAATGATGGGGGAACCAGGGGTACAGGGTTTTGACCCACAGCCACATGTTTTATTGGGGGTTCACTAGGGGATTATGACCAACAATATTGGTCAACATGATGGGTTAATCATATTTCCCCTATTGGTGGTTGGTTATTGGGGGGTAATTTGTGGTCGGTAATGGGGGATAATGACCAACAGCAATGGTTAAACACCAACTGGTTGGTGGTTTGATTGACATGTTTGAGATTTTCCCAAATGTAATTATTAACAAATGGTTGGTTGACTTGCGCATGTTCCCCGCAACCCCCTGGTTCGCCCAGAGACAAAATGCCACCCTGCAATGGAGGATGTTGTGCAAAGTTAAGATGGCTTAGAGAAGTTGCAAAACCACTGGCAATACGCAGTGATTTTTTGTTTAGGACTTTAGGCTTTAGGGTATTTTAGGGTTTATCGTTTTAGGTTTTAGGGTCTAGGGTTTTAGGGTTTGTTGTTTAGGTTTATTACCCTAGAAGCTCAAAAAAAGCGGCCCTGCTCTGGAATTTGAACGTAGGGAAACGTACCCATCGGCCCCGGGCAAACCTAGGGTTCCGTCGCGCTTGTTTTTCATGGTTTCGTGTACTTGAACCACAAGTTCAGATCTGCTGCCAATGATGCTCCCAAAGTTCTGTATGTTTTTTCCCAGCTACAGTTGTAGTTCGTCATGCCTCCTGGTGCTGTGATGATTCGCAGATGGCTTCGTAAAAAAACTATGGCTTTTGTTTGAGGTACCTGGATAGGATGGAGAAAGCGGAGAAATGTAAAGTAAACAACGACACCCATTCATATCGTTCCATGTCTCAAAACAAGGCCCTTGCTTCCCAATCCCAAGACCGTCTTGATCACTTTGGCAGGAAAAAACAATGCTGTCATCAACATGAGACTGAAATGTTCAGCCAAAGACTTGTGCCAACTTACCCCCAGACTCTTTCAGTCATCGAAGATGGCCTGTGCTGATTGGGACCTTCTGTCGAAGTTTGAGCTGCCCCGGCAGGCGAAAGCGACGGCGATGGTTTGTTCTTTGAGATCTTGGATGCTTACGCACAGCTGAGACAAGAATCTCGTGGTTGAAGCGGTGAGCAAATGCGAGCCAATGTGAGCAAGAGCTCACTCAGTTCAATCACCAAACCTCACGTTTTCCCGCACATGGCAGAAGCCCATGCCATTCTGCCAGACTAGGAAAGCATCTTTGAACTGCCATGTCCAATCGAGCAAGCTTTCCTCAGACCTCAGACACAAGCATTGTTGCATAGTTTCCAAGCAAAAGCTGTGTGTCCTCATTCGATTTGAGGTCTGAGTTTTCTGCTCAAAGATGCTTGATGCATGGCACATAGCACAAGCTTGGTATGACATCTTTGCCCAGCTTTGGCAGCCGACAGTCAGCCATTAGTTTGCGACCTTAATTGGGAAATGAAACGAGAAGGATGAGAGCATGGTGGGTAAGAAAAAGAGTGAGAAAGAGAGAATGCAGAAAAAACACAAAGTAATGTGAAGAGAAGTAAGTTTGAAAGAAAGACTCAGAGAATGGGCCACCATGGATGTACCTAGCTTGTTCAATGGCACGCAGAGAGGTGCACATTGACACGAGCTGCGGCAAACGCGGATTTCGAAAAGAGATTTGGCGGCGGATGGGCGGCAAGGCTGATAGGACCCTGAAAACACAAGGGAAAGCACTGTTTTTTTGTCCCATCATTTTACATGTTTTTTTCAATGTCCTATCAGCTGTTATTTAAATTTTCATATGTTTTCCATGTTTCCACTTGGCGTGTTTTTGAGGCTGTGTCCGGAATTATATACTCGGATACTGATGACTCTACGTGAATTTCTTCAGTCTTTCTTGCCCAGATTTTTTCAGGTCCTCATTTTACTCCTTGTTTCTTTGTTGATGTGGGCACGTGCAGCTTCTCTAGTTTTTTTTGTGAATCTGGCAGGCCACAACCGTTCATTTCTGAGAAAGCAGTTTTTGAGACCAATTCTTCGTCATCATTCAACAAACAGGTATAAGTACGTGAACATGTTGTAATAGACATGCGCACAACAGATATACATTTGTTCGGAACATACCCCTACCCTTCCAGTTACCATGAAATAGTAGGTAACCAGCCCCAAACAACAATGGTAGAAACCAGCTGGTTACCTATTATAATGGTAACTGGAAGCCAAGGGTACCATATGCACATATGAAATGACCCTTCTCAGGCTGCTTATTTAGCAGCGTTTGCAGCTTGCTGGCTCTGGCGACCAAAATCGAAGGCATAACGTGTTGGTGAGAAACGCTTTCCAGGATCAGATTCGCAGGTCCAAGTCAATCCCCGGTGATTTCAGAGCCACATAAATAGAGTGCTCATTTGTTCGAGCAACATCAGATGCTTATGACTTCATCACTTTCTCTCAGTTGGCAGATCCTCCCAGCATGAGGTTTTCGGGAAGAGTAGGGTTCCAACTAGTTCATCCCATTTAGATGACCGCCACCAGCTTGCCACCGGTGCTTCGCACACAAATCAGCAGACCCCTTCCATCCCATGTAGCGCGTTTTTTCCAGCATGGTACCAACATTCCATGACAGCCGATCTCAGTAAGGTATCTATTGACAGAATTGCCCCCAAACCATTCCAAACTGATAAAAATTTCATTGACATCATTGACCCAGCAATGGACACACCTATGAGGCTTCCAAAGTTGAAGCCGCTTGTCCATGATTGAAGCTTTGATTCTGGCGACACTTCTACATGTGCACGCCATTGTTTGGGAGATTGGCCCTTGCGCCTTTATAGGCGAAGGCGAGTTCGAGTATTGTTGCTGTTCTTTGCAATCTTACTGTTGGGGCTACAATGCATTCTCGGAACACCGGAGTACTTGTTGCGGCAGCAGCAAGTGCCCAGCGGATTCCCAACTCTCTTTGCTGGAAACCACGCCATGGCAGCGATTGCATGGGATGAACAGCACATTTGCAACGTATCAGCGCGGGCGCTACATCATGAGCCTGTCGGACATGTTAAATTGTGAGCAGAATCCGGACTGGAAGAACTTCCGCAGCCAACTGCACAGACATCACCCCACGAAGCTCACGGAAAGTCTCAAGGATGAGAACCTGATGGCCTTGGCATATCAGCTTCTGTCGCACTACAACCTGTCGCATTCCAACTCGCACGAGTTGTTTGCGAGAATCTCTTTTGAGCACTTCGTTCTCTATTCGAATCTTTACAAGCTTGATCCCTCCATTCTGATGCCACCGGACATGTTCTGCTTATACGGCTACATGTCGGCGTCATTTCTTTGGGCCCTGAAAGTGAAAGATCGCAGGTTCTTGTCAGAGGCGAGTAATTTCATGCGCGCCGTAAACCTACAGGAGCGATGCTGGAAAGCTTCCAGCTACCATGCTACCATGCCATACCCATGACCCAGATGCTCCATGTTTTTGGCATATTTACCTACATAACTGGGTCATTTTATAGGTAAATGTAGGTAGATATGCAATACATGGAGCCACTGGGTGATGGTTGATTGGTATTTGGGGTTGTCCATAGATGATGTACTCCCTCTTTGGCTCTGAACTTGGATGGTTAGTACATACCACCGGTGGCTTCTCAAAATAGGGGACCCTCCAAAATCATTTAGTTATTATTGAAACCACTTGTGGGAATAAACAAACCGTAACTTTCCCAGAGTGACTAGGTCCAAACCACCGTATAGCAGTTGTTGAACTATTATTGTTGGCTATCCCCAACAAAAACCATTCGAATCCCCTACAAAACCACCATATTTAGTTGTTGGCTCTTCATTACTGTAGTTGTTTCACCATTGTTGTTGGCGATTATGCCTTATATTCACCATCATTCACCATCATTGACCACAATTTTTCAATGGATAACCCCGACAGCTGTCTGCCTGGTTTGCTGTTTGTTTTCCCTATTGTTGTTGGTGCTTCTCCCCCATGAGTTAGTCTATGGACCCAGCTCGCCAAATGGATCACCCCAACAGCTCTGCGTGTTCCCAAACAGCTGTTTCAGTTACGCTCCGGTGAACTAACAGTTCGCAATGGAAAATCACCACATTTTTCTTGGGAAACCCTGGGAACTCAGCTATAACTGGTGGATTTTCCATTGCTATGTTAGATCACCAGAGGGTAACCACTTATGTTAATCAACCAACGATGACGTTGAAACTCCCAGATTTTCGAAACCACACTGTAACTGGATAACCCCAACACAAACCATTGTAATCCCCAACACAAAACCACCATGTTTCAATGGATAACCCCCAAGAACTGTGTGCCTGGTATCATTACAAACCATTGTTGTCCATATTGTTGGTGATTCTCCCCCATGAGTTAGTTGGTGATAGCGCCAAAATGGATAACCTCAACAGCTGTGTCAGTGTTCCCAGCTTCAGGAGCTGGACGTGTCATCCTCAACCTCTTGGCCGATCAGCTCTTGGGACTTGGAATTCAACTTTGGTCCCGGCCGTCCGCGGCAGATGACGCCACTGGCCGCTGCCGTGCTGCCGCTGCCGACGTCCAAGGCGTTGGCACTCAACGGAGCGCGCGGCGCTGGCGAAGCAGTCCCAAGGCTGCGGATAGAAACGACAGTTCGTGTGGTGGTGGCGATCTATCATCCATCATTGGATCTTGAACTGCTGGGACTCTTATTGAGACACTTTCCAGAAGTTCTACAGATCACCTTGGCATTTCATCCGATGAAGTCATCGTACACAAACTCCAGTATGGCCTCACATATTTGTAGAGAGTGGCCACATTGGTGCGCTCATCCTCATATTGTGAAGACACTTTTAGAAGGGGACCCACCGGATGCGGACCTGAACCTCTGCAGTCTCTTTTGGTTGTGCCGTGATTTGGAAAAGTGGATGCGGAGAAAAGTTCCTTTGGTCTCTCTGTTCGGAGGTTTTCCTGTGAATTCCTATAGCGTGCGAGATGGCACAACAACCGTGGATGATGAATTGGAACCCATCTGGGACTACTTACAACGGACGACCTCAGCAGCTCCAGCTGTGTTGTTGAGTGACGCACCATATACATCCGAGCTCTTGCATAGTCACACAGGCCTCTTGGACCAAAAGGATTTGAGTGAGATGTTCGTAGATGTTCAAGAGGTTCACCACCACTTTCAAGCTCTTTCAATTTGGGAACTTTGGGGGTTTCGGATTTTTTCTTTGAGGGGTGGTCTTGGTGGTAGCAGAGGGTTTAGGCGGCGGCTTAAACTGGAGGTGAGACAGCCTGCAGAAATTATTTGTTGCCGCCGCTGCGCTGTCCAACCACTTGTTGGATCTGCCGCTGGTTCAGGGTTTACCCACTACAAGGATAGGTAGTTTCTCAAGTCACAAGGAACCCCAAAGCTATCGTTTGTTTGTTTAGTACAATAAATGGTGAATAGACTGGATGATAGCTGGAGGTAGCCCTATGATTTGAGAAACCACCATGTTGGACAAGATTCACCAAAACTTTAAAAGTTCCTGTTGTTGCAGTTTCCACAGGATACTTTCAGCAATATGAACCTAAGAAGAAGATAGCGATCATCATTGTAATCTATCTGGACCAATCCATAGATAGAAACTGCGAAAGTCAGAATCCCCTTGAGGAAAGCCACAAAAGTTCTGGTCTGACATATCCATCCTGCCAGCCACTCCATGCCCATGTATTTAAATCAGAAGTTGTTGGATTCTTGTTGTCGATGTCAACTCATGTCTCAGTGGTCCTGGTGCACAGTGGATATTTTGCCAGATTTATTGGTTTGCCTAGGTATCCTTTTGCCTGTTTATCGACCGGTGTGTCCTTACTTGTCAGACAAGTGGTCGCGAGAGAGCAGAAGCATTTTCATCCCGAAAGCTACTTCGGGCGCAAAGTCTTCAGCATCAGAATGGATGGTTTCCCTGCTGAGAGGTTTTTCGGAAGAAGTCATCGGCGACACTTCTGAAGCACTTCCTTCAGCAGCTTTGTTTGTTTTACAGCAAGGTTTCTTGAGCTTCAAATCGCTGGCCACGTTCAAAGGAGTGGCATATTTGCCAGGTCCTCATAGTTGGGTGGTGTGTCAGTGGCGGGAGTTTTACAACATGAACTTGCCCCTACTGCTACCTGAGAAGAAAGACCTCATGTCCCATTCGCACTATTGGATCGATCGTTTGTGGAACAATTTGCGCCACGTGCCTACTCAAAACTGGATGCCGAAGCAAAGATTCTGGTCACTGCGGCACCCTTTTAGTCCCATGCCGCTTTTTTTCAATGGCTCCTTATATGTCCAGTCACATATGTACTGGTCACAATGGTTGGAGTTTTTCACTTGGCCGCATGTGCAATTTTACAAAGGCTTGCCTGATTTAATTCTGAAGGCCACCAAGTTGAACTTCAGGGTAATTTCCGAGCGAATGTCCCGGTCTAACCAAAAGGCGGCGCAAGATGCGCATAACTTTTGGTTGGACATTTTACCCACCCTGTTACCAAGACATGTAATATAGATTAATTTAACAAAAAGATATTGATTACCAAAAGCAAACAAACATAATCATTTTTTTTTCCACTTCCCAAATAAGGAAATAAATTAAATATTTAAATTAAATTTCTTTTTTTAAATATCCGATCTTAAAATATAATTATTATCAAATTTTAACCACTAATATCCGAATTTAATAAATATTATAAAATTCTAATAACTAATCTCCTAATTATATAAATATTATTTTTTTAATTATTAATATTTAATTTTATTAATTATTTAAAAATATTAAATATTAATATTTAAAGAAATATATAATAAAAATCTAATTCTTTATATATATATATATATACAGGTGTATGAATATGGATGAATATAGCTGGTAGCTTCATCAATATCAATGGTTGATGTTGAGAATTGTTAACAGCTGAGGCATGGTTGAATTTAAGGATGGTGAAGAGCTAAGAAATGCTGTATTTTGAAGGGGTTAGTGTTGGTTAGAACCCTTATGGTGGTTTCTTAAAATAGTGGAACCCCAAAAAGGTTGGTTTATTGCTATAAATGGTTGATAGTGGATGATTTAGGGGGTTCCTTATTTTGAGAAACGCCCAAATGCTACATTCAGCCATGATTGCTTGTTACGTCCTTCTCATTACTATTCATATTAGTTGCTCACATGGCACTGGTTGAGTCCGCTATGTTAGCAACTTAGTAGGGATGTAATCAGCAGGGATGTTTCTTGGTTCCAATCTTATTGTAGTCAGACCTCTAAGTGGTTGATTAGGAGCGTACATGAGCCAGTTGAAGAGCTTTGGTCAACCCTCCATGTCGTTTGAATGGTATAGGTGCTTCTAGTGGCAGGTTTTTACGGCGTGGGTTCGTAATTGTAATCGCTAATGAATGCACCTCTTGATCAATCATTGCGGTCAATTTTTGAACATGCCGTTGCTTTTGTTCGTGTACCCAATACTCTAAGTGTTTTAAACTTGGCTCGCAGTTTGTTTCACACCACCAATTTCACCTCGAAAACCTGCCAGACTCGTTCGCAGGTGATTCTGCAGCATCAGTGATAAGTTTTGACAACTGATGATGATTGAGCCTCGTGAGCCCTTCGCATCCATGAACACTGGCCACTACCAATCATTAATACATGTACAAAGCACGACTAAACACGCTTACCACTACATTCATCATCGGTAAGCATGTCCAACCAGTACCAACCACCACTGAGCGATACGAGTCATAATTTTATGAGCCATCATATGGCCATTCTTGACCACCATCGTCTATTCTCAATCAGCATTCATCATCACCATGATGGTCCGATTTTCGACCACTACCATCAGCATTAACCATCATCACTAGTTATCACTGACCATCATCACTAGTCATCACTAACCATCAACTTCACTTATCATCACTAACCATCATCTTCAGTTATTATCACCTTCAGTTATCATCACCTTCAGTTATCATCACTAACCATCAACTTCACTTATCATCACTAACCACTTATCAATTAACCATCAGCACCAATCATTACTAACCATCGTCATCATCACCAATCATTACCAACCATCACCATCATCATCATCATCATCATCATCATCATCATCATCATCATCATCATCACTTACCATCACCATCATCTTCACCTATCAATAAAACCACTTATCAAGTTGGTTTATAACTCATCTAACTAGGGTTAACTACCAGTTATAGGGGTTATATCCCAACTTATAGCTACTGAGGGGCCCACCTTGTATCAACCGCCACAAGCTCACCGGCCGCCCGGTGTGCCGCCAGGAGGA
>VSDK01008373.1:166104-236582 GCA_009767595.1 Symbiodinium kawagutii
GACGGGCGGGGCTGACGAACCGCGAACCGGGATCATATACTTCCTATATCACCTCCTATTCTTGCTTATTATCCCCTATCATGAATCATTAACCATGTCACGTTCCCTTCTTCGCATCTTGGGGCCGTGCGCACCATCGAACCGCCAGCGCCCAGGTACCAATGCCCCGCCACGAAGCCGCAACCATTCACCCGCAACGCGCGCTCAGGTGGACCTTCTGCGAGGTCGGGGGCCCAAAAGCCGACCTGGGAGCCATTGACGTCATGAAAAACGAGCAGTTAGTTAGTCAATGATGGTCAGTTAGTACATGATTAGTTAGTTAATGATAGTCAATGACTAGTTCATGATGGTTAGTTAATGGTTAATGATAGTGGTTAATTAATGATAGTGGTTAATTAGTTGATGATACATCGGCCGGACAAAAGTTCTGAACGCTTTGCTGTGCACAACCCTTGCCCCTTAGAATCCTACATTGAAAGTCGCTGTGCCAGTGTGGCCCCGGTCACCCCGTACTAAATATATAGTATTATAATTTAGTACGGGGTGGACGGGGCCATAACAAGAAACTCACAAGTTAAGATCAACATGCAACATACAAAGCTCATGAGCCAGTTGTTCGAAAACTTTTTTCCTCTGGGAGAGGATTTTCTTTCATTTAAAGAGAAAATCTGGTTCCAACATAATCATTCAAAGAGAAAACCTGGTTCCAACAGAATGTTTTGCCTGTAGGTCCTGTACTGGACTCACCCGGTCGATTGGGTGGCAAGGCTGCACCTGCTCTCGGACGCAGAGGATTTTCTTTCATTTAAAGAGAAAATCTGGTTCCAACATAATCATTTAAAGAGAAAACCTGGTTCCAACAGAATGTTTTGCCTGTAGGTCCTGTACTGGACTCACCCGGTCGATTGGGTGGCAAGGCTGCGCCTGCTCTCGGACGCAGAGGATTTTCTTTCATTTAAAGAGAAAATCTGGTTCCAACATAATCATTCAAAGAGAAAACCCGGTTCCAACAGAATGTTTTGCCTGTAGGTCCTGTACTGGACTCACCCGGTCGATTGGGTGGCAAGGCTGCACCTGCTCTCGGACGCATCGGCCGGACAAAAGTTCTGAACGCTTTGCTGTGCACAACCCTTGCCCCTTAGAATCCTACATTGAAAGTCGCTGTGCCAGTGTGGCCCCGGTCACCCCGTACTAAATATATAGTATTATAATTTAGTACGGGGTGGACGGGGCCATAACAAGAAACTCACAAGTTAAGATCAACATGCAACATACAAAGCTCATGAGCCAGTTGTTCGAAAACTTTTTTCCTCTGGGAGTTAATGATAGTCAATGACTAGTTCATGATGGTTAGTTAATGGTTAATGATAGTGGTTAATTAATGATAGTGGTTAATTAGTTGATGATAGTTAGTTCGTCAATGATAGTGATGAATAATTAATGGTTAATGATAGTCAATGACTAGCCAATGATGGTTAGTTGATGGTTAGTCAATGGTTAATTGACTATCGTTGATTAATATGGTTTATGGTTAGTCTAGTAAATGGTTAGTTAGTTAGTTAAAAATGGTGAATGGTTAGTTGATGCTTGGTTAATGGTTAGTTGATGGTTAGTTAGTCTAGTAAATGATATTAAATGGTTTGTTTATGCTTAGTTAGTAAATGGTTAGTTGATGGTTAATGATAGTGGTTAATTATATAATTAGTTGATGATAGTTAGTTGATGGCTAGTTAGTTAAACCATCTAGCTAGTGAATGGTTGATGATGGTCTACCATTATTCATCTAGTCATAATGATAGTCAATGGTAGTTAGACAATGTTTTTTTCCCGATGTGTCAACCGATTCGCCATCTACCAATGGTTAGTTGATGGTTAATGATAGTCTAGATGTGGCTGATAATGGTTGAGGTTAATGGTCTATTTGTAGAGAATGAACTACTCATTTCTGGTATTCTAAATTTCTGAACCCAGGGGCATTCTCAGCCCAGAATCGATCTCAGCGGTTTTGCGATCACTTGTTTGACGTTGTGGCTGAGTAGATTGGCTACTAAGAATGGGGAGGGTGCTCCTGGAATAAAGAATGACATGTTGTGTCAGTTGATGATTAAGGCTATTCTCGTCGTATTTGCAACAAACCCCATTAATAGCAAATGTCACCAAACCCCTTTCAATCACATGCCAACAAGAGTGCCAAATTAATGTGCCAAAGGCAAACCCATCAAAAATCTATGGAACATTTGCACTCTGTAAGGGACATGGACAACTCCTGGCACAAACTTGCTGAAATCAAACTGATTGAATTTGAAACATGAGCGACAGAGATAAGATGACCCAAGTTCTACAGAAACTGATGCTGCTCGTTTTTGCAGTTTGTGTTCTTCAGCTATATTAGACCTCCGTTCACAATGCAAAACGCTGCCCCACGACAGGGTACGGTCAAGTGCGGCAAAGGCTCTGCATTTGGAAAAGGATATCTCACTGCATCCATTTTTTGCCTCGAAGAGTGAAGAATTAGGTAGAAATCCTTTCTATAATGCTTTCCATGCTTTGAGTTATTCCGTTCTGACATCTCCCAATTTCATGCATCCATGCGACAGTTCCAAGTGCTGAGACAATCTTCTCAAGGCTTCGCGTGTCATACAAGCACCACCTGCAGTATGTGGAATAATCCCAATATTTTTCTTCATACCTCAGCTGAGGCCGAAGGGCTGACGCTGCAGTTGCTATGTGGTCTGTTCTCTGCTGCGCTGCCTTGTTGACAGGACAGGTTGCCCAAGTTCAGAGCAGCAATGAAGACAGGTTCTTCTGCTTGAAGACTGTGGGCTCGTGCAAATGCCCGTAGATTTTCAGCAACAAAGGCCTGGGTTTTTGCCAAACACACCGCTGGAAAAAACACAGGGGGACACAAAGGGCATTGCTTGCTGGGCGCAAAGTTGTGCTGAGGGACGCTGTCAAGCTCGAGCAAGCAAAACAAATCTGCATTTTGCAAATTGTGTCGAGCAGTGTGCACTGCCATCAGGAGGCTCTTCTGAATGGTATTACCTCAGTCGTCGTGAAGCCCTTGTGATGCTCGGATTTTGCTTCAGAAATTCTGAATCGGTGAATCGGTAATGCTGCCACGAAGCCGGACCATAATCCTGAGCGAGACCAGCATATTCTCGGCTGCTCATGTGCTCGATATGTGGGGAATCACTTCAAATACAAGGCCGCACAAAGTTTTCCACACGAAGTTTTCCACATTTCGCACGAAGTTTTCCACATTTCGGGAGCTGCCTGCAGAAGCAAGAAACCTTTGGTGAACAGCCACTCCTCACGGGCCGCTCCTGGCCTTCCCGGATGGGCCAGTGGCCAGGACTCCTCCCTCGCCGGGACAGACTCCTCCCACCAGGACGCCATAGCCGCGTCCAAGCTTCGAGTCTCGAAGCTATCGCTCGCCCAGCGCGTCTGCATCCAGCTTTCGTCCGTCTTTGCTTCTGGGAAGGCCTGGGCCAAGTTCACCTGGCGGCAATCCCATAGGGATGTAAGGGATGGTGGTTGAGGATGGGTTGGGTGTCTGGCTGGTGGTTGAACCAGCCCTGTGGAAAATATAGGTCAACGAAGCACTTGTTCATACCATAGGGAAAAGGAAAGATTGTTGAAAGCTACCAGCGACTAAATAATGGGTGATACTAGCGGAAGCTCGACAATGCCGACGATGATGGTCTGATTGGTACGATGCATGCCCAGCTTAAACAGGAAAATACTCGCATCCTGATCAGTTAATTGTAAGTGGTCTTGGACGCTTCTGTCGCACGAGTGTCACCTGGCAGTGCAGGATGTCAGTAAGTGATAGTAAACTGTACCCCGACCTATTGTAGGGTTCGGTTCACAGCAATGATTGATTCGTCCCAAAAGGCCTCGTCCATGACACGGTTCACCACGAATGAGTGAACCAACCATGGACCTGCTTCACCGTCAATGAGTCTTACAGCCATTGGTTGAGGCACTCCTGGGACCTCATGGCCTCGCTCCCCCGGGCCCTAGACGGATACCCCTGGCTCCAAGCAGCTCCCTCCCAACGGCCAGTAGCCAACCTAGACTCAGGTTGCATTCCGAGGCACAATTTCATAGGTGCGCTGTCGGGCAGTGAAATGCCAGGAGCTTCGCCGTTCCTCCGTTTGTGGTGCCAGTTGATATGTATAGGTATGGTAGGGGCATAGAGAAAAATGGTGGTAGAAAACTGATAAGTGTAGATAGGTAAATAGATAGATAGATAGATAGATAGATAGATAGATAGATAGATAGATAGATAGATAATAGCTATTGAAATTGCTCATGACATCTCATGATTCATAACGATGAATAGTGATACTATAGGATGGTGACCGTTGCAATGATAAAACATTGAAGATTCCTGGAATAAACGTGGTGCCATGGCTAGCGATGGTCAAATGAGACTCGTCCATGGTTCATGATAGCTACTGAACACCACCGCTTGACTGCGAGCCCCTGGTGATCCGCCCAAGACTGATCGATACGGATGGATCTGCAGGGCAGGGCCCCCAAACGTTCGCCAAGCTGGTTTATAATTCAGATAGCCAGAGATGGCAAATATATGCAAATATAACTATCACTTGCACAAAAAATGCCAATTTTAACTAACTTATATCATCCTTTGAGGGCCCGACCTTGTAGATCAATCCGTGTCCATAAATCGCCGCTGTCAACGTTAGCTTCTGGACGTCCGGATCTCCCCTTCCTGGGAGGCCCGGTGGGAGGCCCGGTGTCCTGGTCGGAAGGTGGGGCTGCAAAGAACTTGGCCCAGTCGCAATGTCTTGCGAAGGTGTTGGCCGCTCCTCAGCACTGTGCCAAGTAACCATCAATGAACCGCTCAATTTTTTGCATGAATCAACATTGATGGATATTGATGGCATCATTAAGTATCAAGGGTTGTATATAACATTTTTTGAACGGCGTTAAGGCCATTTCATGTTATAATTGTTGAATCAATCAAGCGTATCAACATGATAATCCCATGAAATTCAGCCAAGCAGTCAAGCAGCAAATCCAACCACAAGTATAAATTCAACCATGATGCTTGGCTCATTGCTAAAACTATGACTGGTTAAAACGTTGCAATTTCCAAGCATAACTAAAACTGATCATCAACTCACCAGTCTTGGCGGTTCCTTAACCATGATGATCCACCACATCACCCTCCACGACTCATGCCCCTTGAAACACCTGCGGTGGGGGAAGCTTCACGGGCGCGCCATGTCTCTTCGCACTGCCGGAAGGTCGTTCGGCAGAGCAGACAAATACCTCGGGGGCGCGGAAGCCGGCCATGAACAGGTCGAATTTTGATGTCGTTTTTATCACCCAGATGCTCCATGTATGGCATATTTACCTACATTTGGGTCATTCTATTGGTAAATGTAGGTAAATATGCCATACATGGAGCCACTGGGTCATGAACATCATGACATGGGTGTCTCTCAAGTCATAGAGACCCATGCAATGGCTGGTTTATTACTAGAACTGATCCACATTATGATTTGGGGGTACCCCTGTTTTTTGCGAAACACGCACATGAACATCATGAACATGATGAACGTTATCAACATCGGATGCCATGAAACTAACCATCTAACAATCATCATTAACATCCATCATGATCAACCATCAGTAAGCCGTAGCCATCATCATTATTGATCATTGTCGCGAACCATCATTGAACTCACTGCAATCAGCATCAATCAATCATATGGTGTGTTTTCACAATTGGGGAACCCCTAAATCATCCAATGTTAGTCATTTTCAATAATAAACCAACCAGTTTTGGGGTACCCCCATTCTCAGAAACCACCATCTTTAACTTACAATCAACCCCTTAAGACACCAAGGTGGCTCTAGAGCCACGGTCACCAACGGCCGCTGGATCCGCCGATGCTGCAGCGTTACAAACATGCCACGCGTGCTGGCGCACTTTGGAACGACGCCGCCTGAGAACTCGCTGCCGCCTGGCAACGGAGGGACCGCCACGGAGGCGTTCCGTGCGGATGACGGGCACGCAACCGGCGAATTCGAGGCTGGTGCCAAGCCATGGCATCCAAGTTCAACCAAGTTCAAGCGCAAAAAAATCATCCTTTTGCGGATTTTCTCCCTCTCTCTCTCTCTCAAAAATGGTTTTTGGGAATCCACTGATCCATTTTGGCACCCATTTGACAACAACATGTCATTGTAGCGATGGATTCGCAAGTCTGCGGGTGGTTTTGTTCGAAGATGCTTTAGTTTGTTGGATACCTAAGCGCACCGCACATTATTGAATGGGCTGCTGAGATATTGGCGCCCGTGCCGTACTTAAACCCCCGTATTCTGGGCATCCGAACGAAGCATTCAGTACCCAACAATTTCTGATATAGGTAATCTTGACCCCTATTAACGCGGCTTGACGACCATAGCGGAATGGCAAGTTTAACGCATTAAGTCACGCCGTCAGTAAACTGATACAATCTGATCTTGTTTGATCTTTGCCCTATAGCTGGAGCTTGTGAGAAGAATGAATAGAAGTTGGGATGGCTGTAGATGGTTCGGGGTACTCAAATGGCTCTGGACGTTCCTTACTATTGTTGTCTTCTATGATCTTGGAAAAATTGCACTGCTGTGCATCATATATATCTTCTCATTATTTTGTTAGCTATCATCTTTCACAACAATGTGATCAACTTCTCTATACATATTTCTTTATATGCAAAAGAGACTTGACCGGGTTGGTGGCTTCAACCCCTCTGAAAAATGTTCGTCAACTAAGCAGCTTGTTAATAATTTAGGAAAACAACAAAACAATGTCAATCAAACATAATCAAACCGCCAACCAGCAACCCTTACTAACCATCTTAGTTAAATTCGCTCTGATATCCATATGGCATCATATGGCTATGGGTCAAAACCGTGTACCCCCGGTTCCCTCATCATTAACCATTGTTTTCCTTCTGAAATTGTTGGTTATCATCCCCTATTCGTGGTTGGTCAATATTGACCCAGCTCGCCATATATAGCTGGATATAGCTGGCATATCCTCGACCATTGTTGCTTATTGTACCCTATTATTAACAGAACCGGGGACCACGGTAGTACGCTTTTTTGTACATTTTACTTCGATATTTGCTCATTGAATAATTGATCATGTGCATATTTGATCATTGATATTTCATATTTCTGTATCCACAACTTTGTGGGCCTTTGCCAATCTACTACAATCTGAAAGAAACCAAAGAAACCAAGAAAACCAAGAAAACCAAAAAAACCAAGAAAACCAAGAAAACCAAAAAAACCAAAAAAAAACCAAAAAAAAAAAAAACCAAGACTATGGACCCAAGACCCTGTACTACCCATTGGCTTGGTCTTTTTGGTTTTTTTTGTTTTTTTGTTTTTTTGGTTTTTTTGGTTTTCTCGAGGTTTTTGCTATTTTTCTAAAACTACCACAAAAAACCTCAAGAAAATCAACAAAAATATCAACCTTATGCCCCAGGCACTCTGGCACTCTACCTGGGGTTGATCTTTTTGTCTTTTTTTGTTTTCTTGAGGTTTTTGGTACTTTTTCTTCCTTTGCCCTCCTCTGTCCCCATTTGCCTCCTAGATCCTCCAAATTACATCAGTGAGATAAATTTGTGTCTAAAGAATTGTTTTGGGAATTTACTGAATTATAATGAACATATGTATATATGTATATATATTTCATCTTTTCGAAATATCATTAAAATATCTATTATCTATATATATATATATACATTTTGTATTCTTTTTCAAAATTCTTTGTTTCTCTCAAATTGTAGCAATTCAATATTGATGACTTATGTTCTTATTTTGATATATTGCAGGCTAAACATTAATATTAAAGGAATAGTTCTTCGAAACAAATGGGGAGAACATCTGTAAGTAAAAAATATGGTGTTGACACTATTGCTGCAGAACAACTTTAAATTGGATATACTACATTCTGATAGGAAAAACAATTTTGATATCATAACAATAACACATCTTAATTCATAGTGGATGATAGCTGCATTACCCAAAATACTTGACACCTTTGTTTTGGAGTATAACCTGTTTTTCTGACAGGAATACTAAATACCAATTACACATTGCCTTGTGGATTTCACAAGCACAATAATCATATCTTATAACTTAAGTTATATTGCAACAACGAAAAATAATTGCTTAAAAATATATATATATATACATAGCATACCTCTTGGGATAAGCACTGTACACTACTTACACATTGCATATTTTGCTAGCACACTCTATTCAACCATGTTCTATTAAAGGCAACAACAATTAAATTATGCATCGGTTGCAATACATGTTTGCCAAGATTATTGTGACGATATGCTGCAGGTTACATTGAGGTTTTCTTTACTTTGGGTTTGAATAGGACAAACAACAACAAGTACTATGTTATATTCTAGACAGGAAGATATATATTTAAAAAACATGCAGGTTACATTGAGATTTTCCTTATTTTGGGTTTGAATCGGACAAACAACAACAAGTAATATGTTGTATTCTAGACAGGAAGATATTTACTTAAAAAACATCTTGCAAGTCTTTAGATATTTGAACTACATATGATTTTTAATTCTAAAGAATATTGCAATACCCTATAAATATTAAGTTACTACATCTTATTATGAAGAGCAAACACCACTTTAAATTCACAAAATGTTTTCCCATGATTTCAGAACAATGTTACCTCCTTACAGTTACAAACAAGCATATTGGCTCAGCGGCATGTGTCAACTGACACTTAGATAAAGATAGCAAGCTTTACAACATAGTAAAACCAATCAATTGAATTCCATTGTAGTGACTTCATGGTACAGTTAATGATGTTTCTATAAATCTTCACATTTCAGTTCATTTCAATGACATTTTGGGGTATTGAGGCAAACCTGGAGCAGAGTAAATCACCAAAAAAGTGTACTACCACAGTCCCCTGCTCTCATTATTGACCATTAACCTAGGTAACCACGGTTGTTGGTTGGTTAACTAGTCATTCTCTATGACTAATTCTGGAGAGCACTTCTCCAATAGACGGCTGTGGGTCGAAACCCTGTACCCCTGGTTCCCCTATCATTAACCACTGTTTTCCCTATAAAATGGTTGGTTGTTATCCCCATGAACTTGGTTGGTTAACTGCTTGACCCCGCCAGATCTCCAGCACCCCCCCGAAACGTCACCTCGAACTGGGCATCCATCTCCGCAACGTCGCAAGACAGCTCGTCGGAACCTCTCCAGCTCAAGGGCTCCTTGAAACGCCGGGAGCCTGACTCCACGACAGGTTGGACCCAGCATAGGTGAAGCAATGTGCGGCTCGGGCACGGGAATGGTTGCAGGAAAGGTGATGGTTAAGGGATGGTTTGGGATGGAATGGGCTTAGGAATGGTTGTATGAATAGCAAAGGAATGGTTAGAGTGATGAATAGCAATGGTTAGAGTGATGAACATTGATCAATATGGTTATAGGAATGGTTTCTGAATGGTAGTGATGAATGGTGCCTTATGTTGACCCCGGATGAGTCGCGAATTTCCGAAGTCTATGATTGTTAATAAGGGTCTATAGTGGTTTGTAAAGATTTTAACCATTGACTTTTAATGGGAAAAGAATTCCAACAACAATTAGTTAATTCCTGAATGTAAAGTTGGATCTGATGGGTTTGGATCTGATGGGTTTTTCTTTTTGCTTGTAGCCAACTATGACCGAATATTATTGCCCACTATTGCATCCAGTTAATGTTGACCCCGGAGTGACAAATACCATAGGTTCATTGATTAGAGAGTACCATTTCAATGGGAAAACAGTTTGCCTTGGGGGGATACCCCCTATGAATCAACCAGGGGTTTATTAATCCAGGGTTGGCATTACATTAGCATACCACCAGTATCCCAACCATCGTTAAAAAACCATCATGATCAACATCGATCAACGATGGCAGGTCAGTGATCGACCATGGTAGCTGAGGGCTATAAACATCAACCATATCTCTACGCCACTCACCTTGCTTTTTGTTGTCCATCATTTCTTGAAGATTCTTGAAGTGTGGATTAGAAAAAATGATCAATTCACCATCATTCCAGGCATCAGCCAACCAGGAAGAGATCAGGTGCTTCATGGAAATTGCAGCAAAGCCAACAAAGTGCTTCATGAAATTGCAATGTTTAACGAGTTGAAATTATTGAAATTCAACAAAGCCAACATGAAGCACGATTGCCGGTGACACCGGGCTCAGAAAATCCCTGGTTTCCTTCCCCTGCCTCGAGCAAACGCGCTATGAGCTGCCGATGTCTTTTCGAGCAATGCACTGATGCGAAACCCGGGCGGGGGCGCGTAACAGTCATCACATGCAAAAACATCAAGAAGAGGCCAGGGGCAATCACGCATCACCTGGTGAAACAGGGTGAAGATGACTGAATTTGAGAAAAACATGCCCCACGCAACCACTTATTTGCACAAAGTGTTCTGGTCGTCGTCTGGATTCATTCAAGCAAAAAATCGGAACACAAAGACCAGAATGCATGTCACCTGAAACAATGCCAGAAAACACTCGTCTATGCCACTCTGATTGGACAATTTCGTATATTACCCTGCTGGGACACTCCAAACGCTTGCAGGATGGAAACGCAGTGACCAAAACGGTGGCACACTCTTGCGATTGCGTTGTGGTCGCTCACGGGCAAACCGCACTCCCCAAGTGATGAACTACTCCATCTGAGCGGCTGCAGCTGCTGCAACAGCATCGTCCAAGCGAACCACGAGGTCCGCAGGTGTCTTAGCCCCTGCAGCCAATAGCAAAGCGGTGCTCAGTAACGAAGCGGAGCAACCTGCTGCGATGACCCGGCCATGGAGACCACACGCACATGAGATAAAGATCTATAGATGTGTGGGGAATTCAATCAACAATGAATAATCAGTGCACGACCGATCGAAGGGATCGATCAATCCATTCAACTAGGAATGGGTGCATGGGTAGATAAATGGATAAGTGGGCAAACAGAGCGATAGTTGGATGAATACATGGATGCAGGGACTCGTTGGACTAGCTGTTTAAATAGTTGGGAAAGTGCATATGCCGCGGGAGACGTGATGAAAGAATATCTATAAATACTCAATGCAACCCTATACCCACGATATCCTATGATCATCGAAATGAGATATATTCCACGCATGAGAAACAAAAATGCCCTTCACACAAAGAAAACCCGTGAAAGGATGGAATATCACACAAGAATCTCCATGGGAAAGCCAGCACCGAAAGTTGGGGATTCATGTTCTGGGGTTTCTTCGATCTCCGTTTGCCTGAATTTTCTTCTGCTTGACTTGGGTTCGGGAGGTGGGCGGATAGAAAATCAGCAGGAAGATTTCAAATAGATACATAGCAATCATAGACATGGGCCATGGGCAAGTAGTTTCGATCTGCCACGTTATCGATCTAAATAGGTTGGGCAAATAGACACACACACACACAAACAAAAATAAACCCGACCAAATAGGTCGAAAACAAACATGTTGCGCGGCATGAAATCTATATGCATGTCTCTACATCCCGGCCATTTGGGACCAAACCATGGCAATCAAAATAGATGGACAATCAAAAAACGAGCTGATACACATGAGCAAAGCACAGATTGACGAATGGCGAAATTGGCCGCGCAATTTGACTTCAACATCGGCCGAGTGAACTACTTGTCCCTGGTGACGTGAAATGATGAAAATGACTGAAGATGGTGGAAAACCTGCATAAACCTGCTACCATGCATATTTCCCAAACCAACTCCCTGCAGGCTCTCTCTTTACCCACGTCATGGCAAGGGGCTTCCAGCATCTGTATAACCAGGATTGAAGCACCAATCTGGAAAATTCGCCGACAACTGGAAAGGCAGCCTTGGCGCCATGCACTTTGAAGCTGACCCTCGAAGAGGCGGTGCTGCAGAGGTCCATATCAAACCCAGGCAAACAAAACAGTTTATTATGGTTTCTCCACCCTTCCAGTTTCCATTATAGTAGGTAACCAACCCCAAACAACAATGGTAGAAACTAGCTGGCTACCCAATGCTAACTGGAAGCCAAGGGTTTACTATCGCGACAATTTATAATTTACCTTAGCCCAAAAATTGTCATACTTGGTATGGGTTGCTCTTGATTATCAGAATCTATCATCGGCTATTCTTGTTGGATACGGCTGACATTGGTTGACTGTCGTTCCCTAATGTTTCTCGTTCACTACCGTTAACCGATGGCAGCGTTGCTGGCAATGGTAGATACCCTCTAATTTTCAACGTCATGGCTATGGGTCAAAACCCTGTACCGCTAGTTCCCCCATCATTTACCATTGTTTTCGCTATTGTTGGTGAGTATCCGCCAGTAGTGGCCAGTTGTTCATCAGCAGCCATCCGCTGGTTGGTGGTTTCAACCATTTTTTTCAACCCCGATAGAAATAGGTTCGTCAACCAACCAAATCTGTCAATAACTCTAATACAAGGTGGGCCCATAGCAGTTATAAGTTATAAGGCTTATAAACCCCTATAACTGGTAGAAATCACCCTAGCTAACTAAACCAACTAACCAAAGTGGTTGGGGGTCCACCTTGATAAACAAATCTTTGAAACCATCAACCAGTGGGCCCCCACATCATCCCTGAGCCGCTGCTTGATCTCAGTTCGGCACATGCGCTTCCTGCGGTTGTTCTGACCGATCTGCTCCAACGCTGCACGACGCAAGGGTCCTGTGCAGCGGTGCGTCAGAGGATGAGGTTCAACCCGGGTCACCGAGTGATGGTTCACAACAAATGACGGTCAAGATGTGATGGTCAACAAGTCGGTGAACATGAGAGGACAACACATCACATGTTGACCACACGCCAGCGGCTTCGCTGCTTATAAGCTGCGGCCTGGTGACGACTCGGGAATTTCTCAGCGGCTGCCGCTCCTGGTCTTTGAAGATCCTGCGTCAGTGAGCGCACTTCTCGCACCGTAAAAGGGCCGCGTAAACTGGCACAGGCGGCATGGCGCGCCACGCATCAAATGCAAATCGCTGAGATTCATGGGAAACCATGGTGTGAACCGTGAAGAGTCAGGTTTTCCAACATTACATCAGCGAGCATTGCTGAGAGCAAAGGCGGGATCAGCAAAGCATCGAAGTGACATCCTGTAACAACACGTTGGCGTCGTTGACTCCTGAGGATCGCACCTTCCCTTGATTCTCGGCTGCAAGTCTTTCAAGTCTTGGCTGCAAAGGCATCGGCCAAAATGCCCGGGCGGAGAAACCTGACACGCAGGTTTTCGTAATCATCATGATAGTTGATAGGGTTTTTGCTGGGAAATGCGCTTCATAGTGGTGGTGATGGAAGCACATAATTGGCATTATTGGTGGATAATGAAGATGTTTAACAATACGAATTGGCATTCATAATATCTTGTTTTATGATTGACACTGTTTCAGAGGACACGTCTTGAACGAGCATTTTTTTTTCTTGTGTTCCTCCCAGTGAGATTGCGGAGATTGTTTTCTCGCCAATTTGGCATCTGGGTAGGCTTCTGGTTCGAGGTTGACTTGTGATTCTTGGGTCGCTAATCTACCAACGGATGTTCACACATGTTCACACCAAAAAAACTGAGGTGGGGAACGAACACCGCCAACAACATACGTGCGGGGTGTAGTGCGGTGTGTGGAACTGGTGGTCTCCATGCAGCCAGGTCGATATTAACCTCACTCAGGTCGGCGGTGGTGAATCCTGTGGGCAAGGGAAAAGGGTCTGACCAACCAACTAATTAATGGGGAATAGTCACCAACAAAATTTTCGGGAATAATAAGGAAAACAATGGTAAATGATGGGGGGACCAGGGGGACTAAGGATCTTGACCTAGCCATATCAACCGTGAATACCCTAAGGGAGTGGCTCCTTCCAACCATTCCAGCC
The DNA here is from genome assembly GCA_009767595.1 of Symbiodinium kawagutii. Classification (NCBI taxonomy): domain Eukaryota; class Dinophyceae; order Suessiales; family Symbiodiniaceae; genus Symbiodinium; species Symbiodinium kawagutii. The sequence continues at coordinate 180,062 of VSDK01008373.1, forward strand.
CCATCCCTGCCAAGCAAACCCTACCCGTCTGCAGGGCCGCCCACCACCACCGCCTTCAGTTCGCCAGCAGGCACCCCATAGCTCCGAAGAATGCGCCAGCGCACTTCGCTGGGTTGAAGGGCCCGCGGAAGTGGCGGTGCCACCTGCAGGAACTCGACCATCATTTGGGGATGTGGCAAAATAATGGTACCCAATATGCACCATTCATCCATTCCCAGTGGCTCCATCTATGGCATATTTACCTACATTTACCTATAAAATGACCCAAATGTAGGTAAATATGCTATACATGGAGCATCTGGGATTGGTTTAGAATAGACTTCCATATGGCCATGTTGGGGGTTAAGAATTTTGACATCCATTTGGTGCTTGGAATTCAGCACAGATCCCCATCATTGACCAGTTCCATTTCACAATCAATCCCTTTTCAAACTTACAGCAGGAAACTTCGAAAACACAAATTCAGATATCCATTCACAAAGCTCTGAGCAGGTCCCTTGCATTCCCTTGCAGGCCGCCTGAAGTGCATGCACCAGGAGACTGTAATGCACCACCTTACAGGGAAACACATGTGATCTCAAGGCATGGGGCTGCCCAAGGATGAACTGCTGCAAGGGCACCAAACGCACCAGCGACGGATGCGACATGCACACATATGGCACACACAGCACCAGCCGTGCAGAGACGTTTCCGCGCAGTCTTTGGCCTCAGTGGCATACAGCAAGCCATGTGCCACTGCACGGGGTTGTGTCCACAAAGCATGGCGATGCCGATATGGGGGTTTCTTAAAATAAGGGACCCCCAAAAATGGTTGGTTTATTACTATAAATGATTATTAATGGATGATTTAGGGGAACCCCTATGACTTGAGAAACCACCATATCTTTGGAAACCTTCACCTGATCCAACGTTGCCTCTTGCTTGAAGCTCATCTGCCACGCGTTGCAAATACCTCGCTCATGCGCTCTGCTGCATACCAGCTGCGATCGTGACAAGTGGACATCTTTTCTCGCTGCATTCACTAACAGACTTCATAAGTATTCATGACGAAACCTTCTTACGGCTTTTGTTCAGTAACTTTGGGCGAAGGATGAGCCCATAAATCTGTGTTAATCAGGTTTTAGCTGACTTAGTAAGCTTTGTTTTTGTTTCAAAAATCGTTGGTAAGCTAAAACCTTATTAACAAAGGGCGGGTCGAGTCCAATACTACCACATGGGTGTTTCTCAAAATAAGGGTCCCCCATATCATCCAATATTAATCCTTTACAATAATGAACCAACCATTTTCTTGGCTTCCCAATTTTGAGAGAAACCACCACATAAGCTCATGCCGATCTCCAAGCCACGCTTCTTTCCGTGGCAGGTCCCCCCGCAAAGCCGCCGTGCCCTCGGCTCACTGAGATGCACCCGCACCGCACAGCATGCCATATACCATCGCATTCCCATTGGTGGTTTCTCAAATCATGGGGGGACCCCCAAATCATCCAATCTTAGTCACCATGGCTAATAAACCAATCATTTTTGGGGGTGCCGACTACCCAGAAACCATCTTTTTCCAGGACGGCTCTTGCGATCTGTCGTTTTTTTGATGGCCTAGACCTAAGACCCCCCCCTTGGACATACCTTGGAATAATTACCTAACCCTTGGCTTCCAGTTACCATTATAATAGGTAGCCAGCTGGTTTCTACCATTGTTGTTTGGGGTTGGTTACCTACTATAATGGTAGCTGGAAGGGTAGGGTAAGGTATAGGTCATGTTTTTTGAAGACCTTCAGCACCAGTTCTCCAGCAAGGCGCGAAGGACTGCTGACAGCGATCCAACTCCTGGAGTAGTTCACCAACCGGAACGCGGGTGGTAGCGGGGTGCTGGTGCGAACAACCACCCCGTCATGAAAGACAGGAGTTCACCAACCAACCCTAGGAGTTCACCAACCAACCCTGCCAAACAGCGGGGACAATATCAAGTGATGGTTTCTCAAGCCATACGGAACCCCGGAAAATGCTTGGAATTTACCACTACAAATGGTCTATAATGGATGACTTAAAGGTATCCCTGTTTTGAGAAAAACCCAAATGGATGCAAACTATAACGTTGATACTGTGAGGCACGCATCGGATGCAAACGTGTGTGTTCGCATATGGATGTGAAATTTATGAATTCAAGTGATTTCATGTGTTGAATTTCATGTAGCTTTTGGGGGAAAGCTGACCTTCCCATGTCTACCTGTCTGTTTGTGTGATGTGCATATTTGCAGCTTACACATTCAAGACCATCCACCACAATGCTCAGCTTTCTCATACGTTCTGGCAGCTTCCTATGAAGCGAAATGTGCCATTTCTACATCTTCTAGGATCATCCTGGATCCTGTCATTCCTGACTACTTTCTCAGCAGGGAACATCTCAGTCAGATTCGACGGTACCCCTGGATCCCCGTGGGGTGTACCATGCTTTGCCCATGCCTCGTCTCTTCACATGGGTGTTTCTCCAAATCGGGGCTCCCCGAAATCATCCTTCATTCACCAGTTTTAGTGATACACCAGCCATTTTTACTAAGAAACCAAACATGTTCAGCAACAAGCCAACCATTTTCAGCAACAAGCCAACCATTTTCAGCAATAAACCAACCATTTTTGGGTGCCCCAAACTGGCTTCAGAAAGCACCGCATGGCCTCATGCGTTTCCAACCTGGCCCGACCAGCCGTCCTCCATTGTGGGCCGAATCTGGGAGACATGCGAAAACCTTCCGGGGCAAACTCTTGGGCCCCACGCCGGTGTCCAACCAACCAATGGTTGATGGATAACAATAGGTAACAACCCCATCTATAACAGCTGGTTAATGTTTAACTGGTGGGTAGTAGCTGGTTAAGGTTTAATAATAGGAGATAACAACCAACAATAATATGGGATGTACCAGCTATATCCAGCTATATATGGCTATGGGTCAATATTAACCTGCCAATAATGGTGGTTAACAACCGACAAACTATAGGGAAAACAATGGCTAATGATAGGGCAACGAGGGGTACAGGGTTTTGACCCACATTCAAATTGGTCAAGGCTTCACCGGTATTTGGCACACTCAGCAGCATAAATTGTATACTATCATTCATTATTCATGCTCTTATCTCTTCAATATGCGTGTTAGTATAGCTGTTAATATTGTCATGCTCATTGTCATTGATCAAACATAATTGATCTTGGCACAACATGGTAAATAAGCATACTATCATGATCATTGCTGGTGTTATCTGGCGTTGCTGTCCCTAGCCACATGTACCCACCAGCAAGAACCACAACCAACCCCCATGAACCACCATCTCTTATATCTCTTCCAAAGCCTGTGGAGGATTTGCAGGCACCGCAGCTCGCTCTCTCCACTTTCCTCTGCTCCCATGGCTGACCTGGATGAACTTCGATGGAACTTTCCGCAGCAAATCCGATAACTTAGGTTAGTTCACTAGGAGTTAGGTAGTTGACTTAGGTGTGCTTAGGTTAGTTCACTCGGGTAACTACCAGGCAAAAGGTAGATATAACTGACATGACTATAAAGAATGGCGGGTTATAAAACAACGGATCTAGCCAGGAGGGTATCACTCTGTATGTTCCTTCATGGGGATTTTTCCAGGGAGTCATTGTCGAAGCTCAAGCAGCTTGATGGCGAAGAAGGTCAGCCATTGCGTCACGCAAGCCATCACATTGCACCTTGGCGAATCCAGTCTCTAACCCTTCCTGATACTAGCAGCCTTATTGGGCAAAAGTTATTCCAAATATAGCGACTTTCCAAACCTTCTTCTTTACAAAAGGCGAACATCCGAAATCCCAAACTACAGTAATTCAAAGTGCGTGTATTGTTTGAGTTCGTTCGTCTGTGTGTGTGATAAAGCGGATGGTGGCGGGATTTTGGATCAAGAAAGGACATTTATACAGACTTGCTGCAGGTACTACATTCCCATCACGGTTGGTTGTATCCCTACAAGGGTTGGTTGTATCCACATTCTGTTCGTCACAAATTGTCACCAAAGAATTGGGCTCAAGCCATTCAATACTGGCTGGTGGCTTCAAACCCTATGAAAAATATCAGTCAACCAACCATGTGCTAATGATTACTAGGGAAAAAGATGTTTAAAACCACCAACCAAATATGATGCTGTTCTCCCCCGGCGCTCATTACTCATGGGTGCTGAAGATACCACCGTCGTGAAACCTTTTGCGAACCCTCCCTTACGTCTGCCGTGTACACCCAAGCATGCATACATATATCATACATATCCATCGCATTGCTTCCGTAGTGACATGATAATCAAGATGGATGCCCATGGAACACAAATACACAAACACGTGTCTTAAACATGTTGACCTGCATGTACATACGTCTGCACCACGTTTCATTTGTAGAGGTTGATGTTCCAGTCGGGTTCAGGCGGGCTGATGGAAACTACCAACTCTAATCAACATCGAATTCATTCAAGCATGCCAGCCTGGATGGTGGACAGCCACTATGAAAAATACATGCAAATCAACCAACCATTTGTTAACAATTACAGTACTAGGGAAAAAACGTTCAAAACCACCATCCAGAAACATATGGACGATATGTGCCTCCACTCTCGGGTCCTTTTACGTGAGACGACCCCCAAGTCTTGAGATAGGGTATGGGCACAAAGTGAAGAAACAAGATTTTCGGTGCAAGTCTCGAGTCCCCATGAGTACCCCTTCGACTAGCGCATGAGTTCCCATCGAAAGCAGGGACCCAAAAATATCCTATTTACACTCTGGAAACCTCACATATAGCAATGGAAATCACCATATTTTATAGAGATTCCCTGGGAAACCATCAATAATTGGTGGATTTCCATTGCCATATTAAATCACCATGGTGGAACATTGGTTGTTTAACCATATTATTGTTGGATACTGTTGGCTTTTATCCCCTATTATTAACTAGTATTAACCATTATCAACCAGAGTGTACCATAGCTGGTGGCCATTCCTGGTGGCCGCTCCTGGCCCCAGCGCCTGTTCGTCAGGGTCTAGAGCTGCTGCAGGTGCACCTCTCAGGGTTCCGTTCTTGTCAGGATGGAAAATAAAGAGAGAATAGATCATTTAAATTTTGGAGAAATATATTTAAAGATAGATTATTTGTTTATCCATTATATGATTCTTAGTAATTATATGATTTTCTTCTTTTTCCATCATATATTGTAGGTACATATAAAGAAAGATATATAAATAATATATATGTATATAAAAATTAAAATATTTGTATATAGTATATCTAAAAAATAAATAACTATATTATATATGTATATGTGTGTATGCGTATATTTGTGTGTATATGTGCGTGCATGTGTGTTAATATGTTCATGTCATTCTGTGTAGACATCCGCAGTGATGGAGCCACAGTTCCTCTTTTTCCTCTCTTCAACTCTGACGGCACAAGACCTTTGCGCAGTTTCTACGTCCGGTCGCGGCAACGAGATTTAGCAATGACCAGTGTCATGTTTTCTGGGGCCGCAAACAGGGAAGATTGAGACCATCACGCCCATCTGACCCAAAACCGCTGCCATGATACGGGTTACATGGCTCCTAATTGAAAGGAATTTGGCGATTTCTTCATTGCTTACACTCGTTGTCCTTGGTGCTCGACCAAGCTCAGAAGATGCACCGTGCACTCGAAAACCATATGCTTGGAAGGGAGAATAAAACACTAGAAATAGAGTTTCCAACAAGACGTACATGTTTGTTGACTATCAACATGTGTTAGCATGCGTTTGTTCAGTAGAAACGAGTTTCCAACATGTGCATTCTACACATCTCCTGACTACCAGCTCTCATTAACTTGCAGAGGAGAGGACAGTCTATCCTGACACATTCGGCCGCAGATGTCCTCGCCGTGGACAAAACTGATGTCGAAAGCGTGAGTCTCAGTCATCGTGTGAGTTCCAGGAGATTTCAGGGAAGGAATCTTGAAATCCAAACCGAGCCTGCTTCCCAGAATAGATGAGATAGAAACGCTTGATAAGCCATACGTACTGTATAATAGAGTGGAAATAAACGAGATAGACAAGATGAATTAGATACATTATCTAGGTAGATTACTGACATGGATAAGATAGATCAGATGTGTAAGATAAGAAAGACAAGACACAGAAGACAGATAAAACAGATTAGACAGATAAAACAGATAGACAAGAGACAAAAGATAGACACGCTTGAAAAGATAGATAGATAGACAGACAGACAGACAGACAAGAAAGATAGACAAGATAGATAGACAAGATAGATACAATCATACAGCATCACATAATCTAAGGCAAAACACTGTAATACAATGCATAGAATATCGCATCGTATATTGCAACAATAGAGTTAAGTTATTCCATTATACAGTATTGGAAGCACATGATGCAATGTAACAGATCTTAAGTAGGATGTAGTAACGAACATAAACAATATATAATCTTGCAAAATGTCATACCATATAACAACGTTGACATATAACACAAAAGAAAACACAAGCTGTTACCCAACAATTAAATATACCAACAAACGCTACAATATTACCAAACAACAAAGCATGATAACAAACAACAAAACTCTAATACCACACAATAAAATAAAGACAAACAGTAAAATATAATAACACAATTAATCAATCACAAAACAATAAAATATACCAACAAACCATAAGATATAACTAGTAACAAAGACACGATCAAAAAACATATATTAACACATAGTACAAAATAGAAACACATATACTTTGATACAACAAACGATACTAAAATAGAACACACTACAAAACCATATGCATACATTTCATATATCAACACAGCCAGCTCTTTCAGATTCAATGGATCGGTCTTTCATTGCGCAGGCTTCTTATTCTAAGGAAACTTCCAACCGCCTTAGGCGGCACTTGAGTTCTACTGAGGTAGACTTCACATGTAGCAAAGAGATTCGCGCAGCTGAGCACATCACGAAGGATCTATAGGCTTAGATCCAAATGTCCCATGATGTATCCGCACTCCATCTTCACACTGCTAGGGGATTATGAAACTGTTTCTTGGAAATCGATCCCACTATCAAGTAAAATACTCTTTGCAGTATATCTTGTGTAGCTTGAATGTTCAAGACTGGAGACTTTTCACATGCCACGCTTTCGATTTCCGCCGCCCGTCTCCATTTGGAGAGTGCGGTTGGGCATGCCTTGTATTATTGGTATTGGTACAGCCTCCCAGCGTCAAGTTTGCGTTTGGCCGAATGGTTTCCAATAGTTTCCACCTGAAGATGGTTAATTCCCAACTAATAGTGGTTAGTAAGCTGATTCATTCATGATCAATTGATGTCTGTGAATGTCTATGGATATGGGGGTTTCTCAAAATTGGGAACCCCCAAAAATCGTTGGTTTTGGCTAGTTTTTTATACCATACATTGCATGGTAACTATTGGATGATTTGGGGTACCTCTTGAGAAACGCCCAATTCTCTCTAGTAGAGCAATCTGGCAATGAAAACCCTGCATTTTTCTGGTAACCCATACGAATATCATTCGTGGATTTTCCATTGCCAGGTTAGTTTCTTCTGAAACCGATTGTGCACCTGTCATGCAAGAGTTTTTGCCGCATATTTTGGGTGCTTGCTCTGCGATGCTCTTCCCAATGCCTTTTGAACAAGCTCTTCCCATTCAGTAGCATATATCTGATGCTGCTGATGTATGAAAGTGTGACAGGATATCACGCCAACACTTGAGAGCTGATGAAATATCTCATGAAGGGTGTCTTTTTACTGGTCAAGGCTGACCGATTGCCACCTGCATCTGCCTGCGGTCATGATGTCAGTGGCTCACTTGGAAGAATCCTGTCGAGCCGTTCACGGCTCGGACGCTGCCTGGCTCAACCGATCGCGGTTGATGTTCGCAGCGTTTGTCAACCCTCGTAAATTCACAACTCCAAAAGGATGATGACAAAATGCTTCAAAAGGAAACGATGTTGAAAACTGGTTCACGTTCACTAAATTTAATTGGATCAATCAGAACGTCCACAAAAGCATGGCCGAAGAAGTGCTTCCGAAGGCTTAATTTGCGAGCTTGCCAACAAACAACAACCAAAAATATCGGGTTGTCCGTGCTGTAGCTCTCATGTGTGGACCCTGCCTGTCATGCCGTTCGCAGCTTGGAAGAGGGTTTTCATGCCGTTCGCGTTTTGAGGCACCATGGCTAAGACCCCTCCTGGGTGCTGATGCTGTCCAGTTCTGCTGGGCAAATGGTGATGGATGGTGTTCTATTGTGATGGTTCATAGATGTGGTTACAGCAGCAAGCATCGATACTGGAAGGCAACTGCAGCGATAACTGGCAAAAACAGTTCAAAATGATGGGTAAGAAGTTATATACTAATGACTACTGAATCGTGAATGATGGCGAATGATGCTATTGGGTGCGGCGACTGGTGGAGTCGTGAAAATCCCTCAGCAGCATCGAACTCTGAAAACGAGTGCGGATAAAGCTCGCGGGCTCCAAATCGAGCGAGATTGGATCCAAAGGCATATCCGAGATGTTCCCTGCTGGAATCTGGTTGATGGCAGTCACAAAGGAGCGTGCATAAAGGACAGCTGTCGCCTCAAATGCTCATGGGCCAATTCGAAGGAAAGAACACGCCCGAATACACTTGAACAACCTATGCCAATCCTCATCAACCCTCCTCATACCTGAAAAAAATTGAGCCATTGACCCCAACAAGGTTTTTTGTTGGATAGAGTGATGTTAAACACCTTTAAGTTTTAAAAAAGGAAGATCTCAAAAAGAACATGACAAGGTTGCATGAATTCTTCACTGGCTGGTTGAATCACCCCTATGAAAAATAAGAGTCAACCAACCATTTGTTAATGATTACACGCGGGAAAATAAGCAAAATGTCTTGCAAACCACCAGGCAGTTGGAGTTTAACCAGAATTGCTGATCATCCAACACTAACCATTTATAATTAGCAATAAACCATCCATAACTCCCCTATGGCGAGGTCGAACCTGTCAAGTTGCCAGGATTTCCGTATAGTCCTGCAGCACCACTCGCATCTCCACGGTACTCAGCAGCAAAGCTCGGCTTTCCACCGTCGCTTCCAGGCGCCCCTGGTGCTTCCATCCCCGGATCCATAGAGCTTGCTCGCTGATGAAGTCTTCAGCAGAAATCAAGGCCTACAGGTCACCCAGGTCACATCAGATCACATCCATGTCACAAGCTCCACCCCCCGTGGTGGCGATCCCTTTTTTTTCTGCAGTTGCTATCATGAAGAGAGATAGCCCTTGATCCTAGCCAGTTGCCATCATGAGTAGAGATGGAACTCCAAGTTCCCAAAGTCTCTCATGTCGACACTTCAATATAGCCTGTTTCGAATCCCTGAGCCATCCGTGAGCAATTCACTGGACTTCAAGTCGGCCGAACATCAGAGATTCTTTTTAGGCAGCTTAAAGGCAACATTTCAATCAATTTAAGCACAAAGGATTACACTAAACCCGTGAAAAATCCACCATTTATATCCATGACTGGTTTGCCTATATGGCTGTGGGTCGGTTCACCCCGTACCCCTGGTTCCCCTATCAGTAACCATTGTTTTCCCTATAGTTTTGTTGGTTATCATCCCCCATTATTGCTGGTTAACTGCTTGACCCAGCTCGCCATATGCGAAAAAATGGGGTTAGCTGACGCGACCAGCTTTGACCAGAGCCCTGCCTGAGGTTTCATTGCGGAAGCCGTTGACGGAAGTCTGTCTACGAGCAAGTCGGTGGGCTTCAATTCAGGGCTTCTGCTGTCGCCAGTGCCGAAGATGTTCAGCACTGTGCCGCTGAAGGAATTTCTTCCTGAGACTTGCAGTGCTTCAAAAAAGGAATCGGAACCGAAACATGTGGAAACCATCAAGATCGTTCGAATCTTGAAGGATAAGACTCTTTTTCGCACCAAGGTTAACTAAAAAGAAAACAACTCGTTTGGACAACGAGGTTCTGCGGGCATTCGAATGTTCCGGCTGAAGTGCGGGGTGGTGGAATTCAGAGCCTGGAACATAGACACCAGCCCCTGATGCCAGAATGTAAAGTCCTTGGCCTTTCTGATTTCCATAAAAAATCGTGTCGTGCTCCAACAGGTAGAGTTCCTTCACCGCATAGTTGCAGAGATTTAACTCCATTGTGGTGTTGGCAGTTCCTATCTCCATAAAGAAGGGATGACATGCCAAGGTCAAGCTCCGGGCTTCGTGAAAGAGTTCTCGAACAAGGCTTTCAGGAAGAGTCAGCAGAAACTGCATGTGGTCTTGGATGTTTGCTCGGAAATGCTCTCGCTCCACCAGCCTTCGGATCTTCATGGTGTGGATCATGCTCACCCCACAGGTGCCACAGTACTTGCGGACAGACTCCAAAATCTGCGTCATCTTCCGAGTTTTGCGAGCTACATCGGCCATGATGTTGGTCAAAACCGAAATGAAGAGAGAAGAGATACCTTCGTGGTATCAAATGGATCCCTTGCTAAAAGTTTGATTTCCAGTGGGCATATTGGTAAATCAAAGCAATCCCAAAAACACGAAAAAACCTAAGTTCACTAACAACCACCCAGATACAAATGGCCAAAAATGTGGACATGATGGCGAGCCAGCGTTCAAAAGCGGTGTGCAGCTCAACATTGGACCGTAGTGATGAAGCAGGAAGCCTTGACAATGCCCACTCGACGCTTCTCACATATTGCTGGACAAATGGCGCGTCGTGCAATCCTTCCGTGACAGCCCAGCCTCCTTCCACATCGCCAGCTACAAACCATAAGCTGGCCAGAAAATGAACGGAGATGGAGAGCAGGAGGAGGAGCAAGACTAATGGCAGCAGTGATGCTGAAATCCAGCCCTGAAAGAACATCCTGAATTGCTTGTAACAACTCAACTTCTTCACCAAGGTCATCGCCTTCCGAAACCTCATAATCCGAGCAAAACGGATCACACGCACTAAGCGCCGTGCACGCAAGGCTCGTAGCAAACCACTGGCGGCGGGGTCTGATTCAGAGCTCTCAGGTTGAATCAAGATGTTGATGAGAAAAATGACTTCGGGGGCCAGCATCAAGATGTCAAACCAGAACCAAGATTTCAGATAAACCCTGGCCACATCTTTCAATTGTGAATGGAGAATGTCGTTGATGTACACCGCTGTGAGGAAGGAAGCAGGGACATCCAAGACCCAATAGGCCGTGGTGACCCAATGAAGCACATCGGCGAGTTGTCTGAATCCTCCATCAATATTGTACCTGGAAGCTGTCCCAAGAATTTGCTCGTCAGTCAACCATTCCAAAATTTTCCAAAAATATTAGGAAAAAAACTACTTTTGAAAAGTCAATCAAACCAGCCATATTCTTAGAAGACCCATTATTTCAACCGCGGGTCTTCATCCCCTATTCTTTCAACCATGGAAAAAAAACTTTCCAAAGTCGCGTCAACCTTCAAGGAAATCCCCTATTCAATCAACCAAAAGACAACTATTCAACACATGTTGAAAGTGTAGCTTTCAACCTTCAAGTGTCTTCCCTACTATTGTTGGTTATTATCCCCCCAGTATTGGTCGGTTAATATTGACCCAGTTCGCCACATGGAAAAAAAAACTGCCCAAAGTCAAGGTAGCAGCTACACTTGCAAAGGTGCCGTGAGAACTTCAAGGAAGAGCGCCACCATGGCCAAGCAATCCCACAGGATCCGCCTCTTCGACTCCGGGTTGACGGCACAGCCCGAGGGTGGCCGGTCAGTGAGGGGTCGCAAGCGGTTGCGACCCAGGGTGGAGGTCAGCGAGGCCGTCTGGTGGGTTCGAGTCCTCGGAGAGGTCACCGCGAGGTGATTCTTCTGCAGATCCTGCAGGCCTTCATCGTCGATGTCCCATTCCACCCCGATTTGGAACTTGATTTCAAAGGCTTGGATGGCGCCCTCCAAATCGGTGGTGCTCATTCGGGCTTTTTGCGTGATCATTGATTCGGCCTGGGCCGGTCCAGATTGGAACACATGTCGCTTTAGTTCACCCCCTTGCACCTTGTGACACTATTATAGACGAAACATCCAGATCCTTCGAGTCACCATTGGCTACTAGCAAACCAACCGCAAACAACGATGGTGCCAGCAGAAACCAGCTGATTCCCTTCTCTTTCATGTCAACTGGAAGCATAGGGCTTGTTATGCTGTCGCCCACCGTTGCCTTCTGAGAATGCTTCACCGAATCTTCGCCCTCATCGGAAAGCTTGGAAGGCGTCCGTCGCGTGGGCTCCTGGCGTTGCCCCCGAGACTATGATTCACCATCGCTACCATCAGCGCCATGACGAGCCGTCAACGAATCATGACGAGGTGTACCCACTGGCCTACGCGATTCATTGCCTAGAACGACCATGTGCAGTGCTACGCGAAAACGATCCTGCTGCGAATGGCCAGGCCCTGCTTGCTAAGTCCCCAAGAAGTCCTTCACTACCAGCTGCTTTGCAGTGGAATTCCTGCGCTTCGATTTGCTGGAGAGATTCGGCCTGTCAGCAGGTGCACCTTGCAGTCACTTTGGCTGTGCCCTGGCGCAATACCAGTCGTGAACATCCCATTTCAACGACCAAACTCATCTCATCTACATGTTGGGATCGTCAGCTTCCCATATATTTGGGGTACCCGTCGCATCCCATACCCACAACTTGGCAACGGAGCATCAGCTGCCCAGCCGAAACTTTCCAACAAGGGTTGACATCATTAACTTGGCAAATCCATCGGCAAGTTTTGCAGCAGCTCTCAAAAGAGCTCTATGCTTCCAGTTGCCATCATTCATAGTAGGTAACCAACCCCAGTTGCTAGAAACATGTAGAAACCACTGCTGGTTACCTAGTATTTCATGGCAATTAGAAGCATAGGGGAGGTCTTGATTATTGATCTGTCCATGAATATACCGAGTTCAAGCTCTTGATGAACTGATTCTTGAATCGGTTACCCATCACTTGGCCGGGCCTAAGCCAAAACTCTAGCATGGACAAAGTCGGGTCTATTACAGAGGGGGAAATACCAAGGCTATATAGGGAAAGAACACCCCCTGAAGAAATCGCAAATGTCTTCGGCTGCAAGTTTCGCTGTTAGCCACAGCATGCTCATACCAATCAAAGGATCTACCCATCATGTCTCTAAGCTGCGTCGAACTTCTCAAATTTCCCTAAAAATGATATCTGACCTTCTGATTACAAGCTTGCCAGTCGAAACGCGCCTGAGTTTGTCGGATTGCACCTCCTGCTCATGGATTTCGCAAAGTCTTTCTTGCAGCACCTAAGTTGAAACAATCAAGCAGACTGGCCATGCCACGGTGACTCTAGGGGAAGTACGAGTACCAGCCAATGGCCACCAAAAGCTGAACCAAATGTCTCAAGACTGTTTTTTCATATCAGCATGGAATTGACCTTGCTGATATGCTGATCTTTTATCAAAAAAATAGATCAGCAGGGTCCCTTGCTGCATCGGAGCGCCGCGCGGTCTGAACGAGGCGGCGCCACGCGAATTCAGGACGACCAATGCAAGTCGTATGTGGATTTACTTGGACCATGGTTAACTTAGCCAAGCAAATGCATGTAATCATCCCCCTTATTACATAGTAAATGTTCAGGAACCCTCAGCAACCATTCATTTAGCATCATTTAGCATCATTTCTCTGGCATCGTGGCATCTGAAAAAGCGCTGCCATGTTACCTGAATCTGTTCCATGACGTCGGTGAAACTGTCTCGGCAGGACGCATCGGAACTCCTGTGTGTCTGCGAGCGTGGGGAAGGACCGGTGGGTGGAGATGGAGGGTCGCCCTCTGGTAGCTTCAGAGCTGGTACAGCTTCGTCGTCCATGATATCTTCAGCCATGGCGCGGGGAAGATCAAGAGAGGCTGCAGGACTTGCGCGGGTGAGATCTTGTGAGGTCGCGTCTGTGAGTTTCAATGGGCGCTTGACCTTCTTAGTTCGTATGTTTTCTCTTGCCGATGTTGGGAGGCACTGTTTCTGAGCCAAAGCAGTGTGGCGCAGCTTCTGAATTGAGCTGAGATTCATCTCTCTCCCTCTCTCCATCGCTCTCAGGTCACCCTGCCCGAGCATTTCACCAATTTGGCCAGGGGTCAATATTAACCAACAATCATGGTTGATAATAACCAACCAAACTATGGGGAAACAATGGCTAACGATGGGGGAAGCAGGGGTACGGGGTTTGACCCACTGCCATTTCTATCCAGTTACAGCTGATGCCAATCAAAGCAACGATCTGTGTCCATCGACCCACGAGAAGGCCCAGCAGTGGCCTCACTTGCTGGTGCTTGGCTAGTAGCCAACGATGGTTGAATCATTTACCACAGTGAAGAGTGACAGTATAACATCAATAATCATGCTTTGCCTGCTTTTGTTCACGAATGTAACTTAACAATGATTCCAAACGACCCAAAAACATCCAAAAACAACAGAGATTCGGAGTGGTTCAGATCAAATTGTCTTGCAACCGCCTGATTCAGCCCAAAAGACTGTACCACCAAATCCAACGGTTTTTCTGACTTTTTTCTGGTGCCAGTCATGCAGAAAAAGCACTTGCCGTGAGGGAAACTGGACCCACCGAGACTTTACATGAAAAGTCCTTGCATCCAAGCTGCAATGCATGCAAATACTCCGGTGCAAGGGCAGCTACAACTCCAAATTCGCATGAAATTATGATTCAAGTGCTCCCTCTGGACTGAAAGGAGATGATCTCGCTGAACTGTTGCGCGAGCTCTTGTGTCTCGAACTTGAAAAAGTACAGCTTCTTCTCAACATCCATGGCGCGCGGAGAGTGCGTAAAGCGAGAGAGACTTGACGACCGCCTCTTCCGCCGAACTTCCAGAGAGAGCACGCCATCCGGGAGAAGTGAACACATTTCAACGTCACTGGAGATGTCTACAACTGTTTTGACCTGGTCCATGGAGCCTTTGTGATAGATCAGCAGCTGGCTGCCTGTGATCAAAAGGCTGCGACTATCATGTGGTTTCCATCCTTGAACGCTTGTAGTGAGCCGTTGCACCTCAGCTCGTAAACAGCCCTTTTCCAACACAGGCATTGTGGAGGCTCGGCCCGAAGATCGGCCCGTGCGACCACGAGTAGACTCACCCTGAAAGGCAGCGACAGGTGACGACGGTCCGAAGTCCAGCACTTCTGGGGTCCAGGCATCGGAGAAAGGATTGGTCTCTGGTCTCACTGGTGCCGTTGGTGTTTCTTGCGTTGGAGTTTCAGCGGCTTCGCGGCTCTCCCTTGGAGTTTGCGGAGTTGCACTGAAGAGCTCATCGTCGACTTCACGGCCGGGTTCCACGGGTTCCCATGGTGCAGGCCCCAATGATTTGTGGTGCCAGGAGGTTCGGCCGTTGGAACCGGTGTGAGACATCCAGCCGCTGGGAGACAGTTCGGACACCAAATCACTTGGGGCCCCCGGCACCGGCAACGTGACCGCTTCTCGCTGTGGGGATGGGGCACTATAGGGCGAAGGCAACGCTCTGGTGGCCCCAGCCATGCCACGCAAGGAACGGAAGGTGCTCCACATGGCAGATGAAATGCCCTTGCTCCGTCCACTGTGTCCAAATAAGAAAAAACACGCCGAGTGATCTGAGACATTTTCATGGTCACCATGGTCATGGTCCTCATGATCATGATGGCCGCCATTCGCAGTCGGTGGATCGCTTGGGAGCTCTGGATCGCTGCAGGCATCAAGCTCCTCCGCGTTCATCTCCACATTCATCAGCTGCAAATTGGCTCGTTGGTGTCCGGAGCTCACCGCCAGAGATGGCAAGGTCTGTGGGAAAGCATCGCCCACACGTGCACGGAACTGCGTTGAGGTGAGAACATTTTGGAGCTGGACACAGGCATCACCCAAGCCTTCGACCACATGTGGAAGACGTTCCGGAGATGACTTGGTCTTGAGCTCCTCCAATGTGTGAAGCAAGGCAGACAGGTGACAGTCCTGCCCCACCAATGCACGCTCCACAGCAGCATGGGCTCGAGAAGACATTCGGTCACTGGGCAACGGTTTCTTCACAGTCCTGCCGCGAGCTTTGGCGATGACGAGCTCGGAATCCACCGCTTTGTTGAGACCTTTGAGGCTCGTCTGAAGACGCTGGACCTTCTCAATCACTGAGTCCAAGCAGGGGTGGAGCCACAACGATACGCGGATCATCCCATAGTCTCCTAAGCTATCACTAATCCGATGGAAATGCAATAAGACCTCGCCCAACAAGTACAAGAGGTCGTATAAGGCCTCCACTGCCACCAAGAAATGTTCCCGGGACTCCTGCTGCTTCAGTTCTCGGAAAGGTCCTGCTAAGCCACTCAGCTTGAAATGTCCAGCTGCGAACTCCTCGCGCACCCGCTGGAGCTGTGACAGCGTGTCCTGTGCGGCATGTTCTCCCAAGGCCTTAAGCTTTTGAAGCTCCTGATCTGTCCCTGCTCCAGCAAAGAGGTGAAAGGTCCAACGGAGTCCCAGCAAAGAAGTGATCAAAGATCCAACCAAAGTAGACCAAGCGTCCTAGGAGCAGTTTCCACATGTGAGAGATCAGAACTTGAGACCCATCTGAAGTGGACTCAGGAAATGAATGGCTATTTTTTGCTGGGAATAACTACAGGAAATGAATGGTTATGCAACAGCAAACAGCAGGCCTAAGCTCCTGGAACATCGTGAAACCATGTGAAACCAGTATTAACTGCCTTCATTCCGAACGAAAGGAGTGGCTTTTCTTTATCAAATGTACCACCACCAGCCCACAAGAATGATATACCAAACCTGTTCCAAACTCATTGGTACTTGCCAGGTGTGTTCAATCTGCACTCTACAGAAACAAATGAATCATGGGTAATGGCCATAGCAACGGTCAGTCAAAATATGCCATCCGCATAGTATCACGGACCATTTCATTGATCTTGTTGTGATCACGTTAAGCTATTTTTGGTATAATATGTCTTATGACTATATCTGTATTTTTCCAATTAAGAATACAGTTGCTAACAGCTTAGTAGGGAAACGCTTAGCCAACGGTCTTGGACAAAGCCAATGCCAAGCTTGGCAAAAAAGCAAAAATCAGCCATTGGGACAGGCTCAACGGGTCAAGTCAACCGTTTTGCGAATTTAATATGTTCATCTGTTTTCAGCTCAAATCCCTTTCTTTCTCTCCTTTGCTGTTCTCCCGAAGAACTGAATGAAAAGAAACAAATAGGCTTCAACACATCGTAGATGACTGAGGGATGAAAGTTCCCAACGTAAAGACCGTAAAGACCGTTAGAAAGTATTAGAAACCGTTCGCGAAGGCACAAGCTTCACCTAACAAACCATGGGAGATCCAGATCCAGCAAATCAAGCCTACAAAATCAACTTGATTAAGCTATATATCTTAACCTGCTGCATTACCAGGACGATGATTCTGCCATGGGTCGTGCATTGCCTTCTGCAATTGTGAATCTGCTCGGCTCGGCACTGGATTTAGGGATGCGGGCAGAGATTGCCAAAGCACCACCACCTCCAAGGACGGAAGTTGATCCGTTTGGGTGAGGTGAGTGGCTGCTAACAACAAAAAGCTGATGGCATCTGACACCAAATTCCGGCTCAAGGACAAACATCTGGCCGCCAGTTCTGCACAGGTTCGGTCTCTCTCCAAGACTTGGCGGAGTTGAAGTTCCAGATGTTCATAGGCTTCACTAAGGGCATGCATGAAACTGAAGCGGTTTCGGGATGGGAACCTTGGTGGCTTATGTCGATCCCTTGCTAAAAATATATATTTTTAGTGGTTCTATGGTGAATCAAAATCATATCCCAAAAGCACTACAAAAACCTAAGAATTCGTGGGTAACTTGGCCATCCAACCAGCTAGTTGCTTAACCACCAGCTTGTTGCTTATATAATCCCCTATTATTAACCATGATTCATGGCTATAAACCACCAACTGCAGATAACCCCCTATTATTAACCATGATTAATGCCATCCAGGAACAAGTTGGGATAGTTCAGCAGATCGCGGCACAAGGCACACATGCGCCTCACTTCCTCTTCGCTGAGGTGCGCGTTGGCCGCGTTGCTGCGCAGCCAGCGCTTCAGCAACTCGATCAAACGCGTGCGTGGATCGTGCCGGTAGGGGGCGATGCTGGTCTGGGCGCGTTTGCCCATGACTTTGAAGTAGGTGGTTTTTCCTGGTGCGGCAACGTTGGCCCGAAAAATGAAAGCCATACATGCGCAAGTTGTCAACCAACCAATTTGTGGATACTATTTTTTTGCCAGGAATTATGTGGATACAATTGGGAAAAGAAAACATGTTCAAAATCGCCAACCAGTTTCGATTTCGCTGATATTCCAGCAAAACATCCAGAGCAGCCACCAAGTGAGAATGCTCATAGCGTGGAATTCCCCGTTCGGTCGTTGTCACAGCAAAGTCATTGGAACTCGCAATCTCCGTCAAAGAAGGATCGTCCAGGTGTTTCTTCACCAGGGTTTGAAGGATTTCCAGCTGTGAGCGTGCCAAAGCATTCCAGTTCCCGGAGCTTGGAAGCACACTCGCCAATTGCGAGACCATGGCGACGGAGCATTGCGAGGTTGTCCAATGGTCTTGACATGTCTTGACTTATGAGGACTGATGACTACTGATGACTCTTGATGATCTTCCCGTGCCTAGGGATCTTGGAACGTGTTTTGCCTCCAAATAGGGACTGCTGAAAATGAGGAAGGTGGACCCATGCCCAATAGGCTTCACATCTGCACGCAGCATCTGTTCGGGAAGACTCAGCAAAATATGGCTGCGGAAAAATGGCCATGCCACCACGCAATCTGCACCCCGGCAGCATCCAGCCAAGGTATATGCCACCATAGTTCCATCCTGGTGCCATCCTGGTTCCATCCTGGTGCCATCCTGGTGCCATCCTGGTTCCATCATGTCCAGCAGGTCACAATTCGGTGCCTCTGATGCGAGTCCGCACCTGCGCAAAGGGCTTGGAGACCATGGACACCGGCACGGGTACGTGCCAACTTCAAGCATGGTGCGTGGAAATCTTGGCAGCAAATCAAGGGAGATCCATGTGAACCCAACTTCTCACCATAAGTAGCTGTTGATTTTGAGTATTTTTTTGCTATAAACGATGTTAAGTTGGAAACCGGCTTCTTCACATCAACCAGTTCGGAACTCATCACAATGCTCTTAGTGTGCTTAGTGGTCATAAGCACGTAACATCATTGCAAACATCCACTTCAAGAACAACTTGGACACAGATTTGATTGTACTGGCAATAAAAATGACCAAGATAATGTCGAGTGCCCATGAAACATCCAAAAGTCATTCTAAAACATGTTCAATGCTCAAATGCCTGGGCTTCAACATGCTGAAACATCTGGGAAGAACATGGAAGCACCTGTACCTGGTATGCTTCACAGTCAAAGCATCGAATGCTGCATTGAATCCAGGCCGAGAGTTGTTCATGTGCTGCCCTACCGCTAGTGGCATTCTGGTCTGTTGGAGTCCGTGCGTGTGCGTGTGTGTGCGTGTGCCCGGCCAATTCCCTACTGGCCTATGAAGGACCACTCCTCTTCTTGCCATGGCTCGCACCAAAGTCTTTCAAGTTGTGCCGATACCATGACTTCAAATACTGTATCTAGTGATTTAACATCAAATAGATAGGGGCTTCATGGATCGATCTCTACCTCAGTTTACTTCAAACACCTGGTGATTTACCATCAAATACAGGGGTTCAACGGGGTTCATGGATCTACGGATCTAACATTATCAACAGGTTTTTTCAGCTGATCAAGACAGCGCTATTGCATGAGCAACTTCTCAGCATGGTTGATGGCAACCATGTCCAAAGGATCGGAATGGCAACCTGCGATATCCTAAGGCTCCTTGAGTAAATTCTCGTGAGGCGATTCACAATGAGTTAACAGGTTCCACTTCCCTTTCCCATGCACAAATCCATGCAAATCCCATGCAATTTTCATCAGGTGCAACCGGTTCCAGTGGTGATCTAACCATGGCTGCGCCATGCTGCGCCCGTTTTCCAACACGGGCGGAGCAGCTCCCGCGCGATCAACTCTGAACCACCGGTGGAGGCAGCTCCTGCCGTGCGAGCTGCGAGCTACACCTTGCGTGGCATTCGTCCTGGCGCCGCCAGTCCTCCTCGCGATGTGTCCAAGGCTGCACCTTCTCCGAGATTTCGAACCAACCCTCACCTGGCAGAGAAAAAATGGGCGCCTGACCCATTTTTTCTCAAAGACAGGGATTATTTGTTTGAAAACATGTTTCGCAAATGATCTCACCGCGAATCTCCATGTATCACCATACTTGCTACTCAACATACTCGATCTCAACAGATCTCCGCGACACGTGACCGAACATCGCACCTGATTGGTCACTGGACGAGCAGCGTCCCCGAGCAAAGCTCTTGCCTGGCGCGGCGGCAAGGGCTCCACGGCTCCGCTGCAGCCTGGCCCGCTGCCCTGCAGCTCGCCTTGTCGCAGTTCCACGGTGGGATCTTGCAGAAGTTCGAATCCTCAGCGTGGGCGAAGGCTGACAGGCTGAGACAGTGACGGATCCTTGTTCCTCACATTTCCTCACCACCCAAATCATTCACCAATACTGCATCGTTTGTGAAAATCAAGCGTTGTAATTTTTTGGTATCTTCCTTGTGGCTGTCTATTACAGTATCCCCTCGGTAATTACCATGGTTAGACGGTTAAACATCAATTGATAGTATACTAAACATTTTTGGGTCCCCAACTTCTGAGAAACCACCGTTTCTAGTAGCTCTTGAACCATTACCGTTGGCGACTATCTCCTATGCTTCACCATTACAATCCCCTACGATTACCCATTATAATCCCTCATTCAACCACTATTAACCATGGTTCACCCTCGAAAATCCCCGATGGCCTGAGAGAAATCCACTTCTCTCCCATGATTCACCATTATAATCCTCTTGCCTCCTTTGATTCACCGCTATAATCCTCCCATATAATCATTATAACCTCCCAGTATACACCCATGAATCATTTTAGTAAACATATGAATTATAACCCCCCTACAATCGTCATCGTTTCATAGGGGTCTTCTTTCATAGCACAAATATTACACCCACGATAGCCCTATGATTCACCACCAGATCATAACCCCCTAGTTATACCACCCATGAATCCCAACCACCATATCATAACCCCCCAGTCAATCCCTCATCCAACCACTATTCACCATGGTGAACCACCTATATTAACCCTGACAACACACCAGTGGCCCCTATGAAACACCCACCCGTTCCATGCTCCAAGTGGCCCTCTCCCACTTCTAATCTTCGCAAGGCCTTCCCAGGCGACGCTTCCAGGTCGACCTGAAGGCGACGCTGCCGGGCCGCAACGGGTTGAGACACATGGGATATTGGCATTTGTCTGCAAATATATGGATATAGATATATGGACAGATGGGATGGTTAAGTGTGGTGGTTGGGATGGTTCGGTGTGGCAGGTGGGGTCGGTCTGTGTGGCAAGGTCTTGGACAAGGAGGAAGCCAGAAGATTCCTGACAATTTGCCCATAGAAGATCACGGTAGAGAAACCTCCCAACAATATATGTATATAAGATTATGTAAGTAAATAATATATACACATGTGTGTGTGTGTCTATGTGTGTGTATATGGATTTATGTAGATATATCAACAAATGTATGTCATATTTGTGCGAACATGCGTATGTTGATGCAAGTGTTGTGGCTGCATACTGCTGGCCGATCAAATATCACTGATGATCATCTATCCGATAGCTATTGATAGCATCCATGATTCTCAGTGACTACCATGAGCTCCCAAAACCATCATTTTTAGAGGATATAACCCATATTTTGGAAGGTAAAACCTACCTTTTTTAGGGGCCCTTGGTTGCTCATGGTAAATTGGATATTGACTATCAGTGATTTGATCGAATCAACTCCCTACTGGTAAGCAGTAAGATCCTGCAGTTACCCATCCCACTGGTGGACGACACCTTCCGCGGTGGGTCCCCTGGTGGCTGTGAGCCAATTCTAAGTGTTGGGATCTTCACCCATGACTGGTTAACTGATGTCGATCCGAAGCCATATCAACCATCAACTACCCCAACCATACCTAACCTAATCCTAAGCTTCAGCTTCAGGTTCTTAACCATCCTGACGCTTCTTAATCATCTCACCTGTGCTGTGAAAAACGGCCGACGGCGCCTGTCGCACTCCAGAGAATGGTGCCAACGAGCAATGCTTTCATGCAGAAATATACAAGGGATGTTGGTTTCCCAGAAGTTGGGGACCCAAAAATGGCTGGATTATTAATTACTAGAAATGGTTGATAATGGATGATTTGGGGTTATTAATGGTACTGGTGATGAACTACTTGCATCAACAGTACCATGAGATATCAATGGCACATGCTGGTGAACATTCATTTAACAACAACATACATCAACCCAAAGCATGACATAAGCAGTTCATAACCAACGGTTAGATGCTGAGAATGGTAACCCAGGATTAATAAACCCCTGGTTGATGATCATAGGGGGTATTCCCCCAAGTTCGCCTTGGTTTCCCATAATTAGAATGGTACCCCCCCGGGCTAACATTAACCAACTATAGTTTTATCCTTGGTGAAGGGTGCAAGAAGGGATCGTCGTGGTCACCGGCCCTTCACTTCCACCGCTTGCGCAACCGCGGCACGCTTTCCGCACAGGTGAAGTGCTTGTTGGTTTCAACGACATACAGCGTTCCTTGGTTGCCTTGAGAGGTTGCCCAGCCCTCCTTTCCTCGGAACGGAGCGGATACCGGGTGCCGATCGTTGTTGAGGCAGCGATCGTTGTCCTTGTGGTGATTCGCTGGCTTACGAGGGGTGATGATGTTTGATAGTGGCAAAGCCATACGCATTGAGTTTCACTGCAGCTTGTGGATTGTTCACAATTTACCATGTTCATTATCACAGTTACAAACTCACTTATCCACTTATTCATATTTACTACACCCTGGTGATCTAACATAGCAATGGATAATCCACCATTTGCAGATGCCTTACCTATTGGAAATAGGGATTTTCCATTGCCATGTTAGATCACCAGAGTGTATATAACTTATTTTTGCATCATAACTACCACAGCTTTTGTGTTCACCAGCTGGTGCTCCGAGGCTTGCCGATGGACTGTTTAAACATATTCCGATGACCTTGGCCATGATAAAATCGGGAAGCGGTGAGTGTCAAACCAACACCTGCCATGTTGAGCATTCTTGATGTTTGCCGGAATCATGACTCTGGATTGTTTGCCGGAGTCATTGGTCTTGAAAACAGCTACACATTCTCAATCTCTCTATCACTTGCCGCTGTTTTAATCCCGTCGCTAAACATGCTGATTAGCAACAATGGTCGTTGGTCATCAGTGGTCGTTATTGACTATTAATCAGAAGTTTTGGTCCTGCAAGAAGAAGATATAATCAGTGTCAACCACTGACCTATCGATCGATATTGACAGCAACAACTGTAAACAGTCATCAAGCATCACCTTTTAAATGCCATGGTTCATTATGGACCATTAGCATTAACCATCAAAAAAACATCATGGACCATCAAAAAAAAGTAAACCCATCAAAAAGCCATGTTTTGCCATCCAAAAAAAACACCAAAAAAATCAAAAAAAAACATCATTAACCACGAAAAAAACATCGCTGTAACCATCCACAAAAAACCTAAATTCACCATCCATCCGCCCCGCCTTTCCCCATCCGCTAGCGCAACGAAACGCCCGCGCCGCCGTTCCGCGCGGCCATCCCCGGATCCCCCGTGGGGTGAAACCCCCGTTACCTTTCCGTCGAGGGGCCATCACTGAGAGCTCGCACCTGGCGATGAGGCGGACCAGCAGCGGCAGGTATCCCCCAGAGCCAACAACGGTTTCCCTCTACAATGGCTGGTTCATTGTTGATAACAGGTGATAACCAACAATAGTGGTTAACAACCAACCAACTAATGGGAGATATTAACCAACCAACTAGTGGTTAATGGTTAAAAATAGGGGATGATAACAATAGTGGTTAATAACCAATACAATAGTTAATAGTGGTTAATAGTGGTTAATGGCTGGTTAATTGTTGATTAAGGGGATAATAACTCCAATAATAATAGGGAAAACAAGCTGGTTAATGGTTAACAGTAGGAGTTAACCAGCAATAATAGGGGATAATCATCAACAATAGTAATAGGGGATAACAACTAGCAACTAGCTGGTTAATGGTTGATAAAGCTGGGTATGATAAGCAACAATAGTAGGCTATATACCAGCTAAATCCAGCTATAGCTGGCGAGCTGGGTCAAGCAGTTAACCAACCAACTAATGGGAGAATACCATGGCTTAACAATGGTTAATAGTGGTTAATAACCAACCAACTAATGGGGGATGATAGCCAACAATGGTGAAGCCTAGGTGGTTAATTGTTGATAACGGGGGGTTCTTATAGTGGTTAATGTTAGGTGATTAAGGGTTAGCCAACCGATAATGGTTAATGATACGGGGTTAACTAGCTGGTTGATGGTTGATGAAGCTGGGTATGATAACTAATAATTTAATTGTAGGGAATATATACCAATTATATAAGGCTATGAGCCAACTGGTTTCCCCCAATGGTTAACCGTTAATCAACCAATGGTTAATGGTTAATCAACCAATGGTTAATTGTTGATAGGGGATATACCAGCTATATAGGTTGATTAAAAGAAATGGCTATAGATGGTTACAGCAACCAATGGTTGATGCTTAATGGTTCATGTCTGGATAATGATGACATGATGACATGGCTATGGGTCAATATCCACCAGCAATCATAGTGGGAGATATTAATCAACCAACAACAATGGTTAACTAGCCGGTTAGTGGTTCACAATAGGAGATAACAACCAACAATTTCATAGGGGATATACAAGCTGTATCCAGCTATATAGGTGAACTACGTAGCTGGTTAGTGGTTGATAATAGGGTATCATAACTAACAATTGTAGGGGATATATACCAGCTATATATGGCTATGGGTCAAGCAGTTCACCAATTAACAATATTAAGCAACAAGTTCATAGGGAAAACGAGATGGTTAATGATGGGAACCAGGCGGACTAAGGGTTTTGACCCAGAGCCAACTGATTTCCCCTTGAAAATGGCAACCAAGAAGTTTATAATGATGGTAATCAAGGGGTTTCCCTTAACCCCCCCCAATTAATCAACCTGGGATTTAGCTTCATCCGGGGTCAACATTGATGGTCAATGATTCCCTGGTTCATTTATCATCGCTGGTTAAAGGCTGATGCTGAATGCTGATTATATTGCAGGTTGGTGGTTTTAACCCAGTCATGAAAAACCATATTGTTAATCATTACGTCTAGGAAAACTGAATCAAACCAACAACATCCAACAACCAGATTAAAATGATGGTCAATGATGGTGTTATGGTGGTTGCATGGTGGGTTCTTCATGATTAGAGGACTGCGGGGGGCTATAGAGGTGAATCAAAGGGAATATTTAGCCGATAATCGACGACGATAATGATGGTTGAACAGCTACCAATCTGTTACCGTGACTTGAAAAATGGTGGATTTCATCCACCGATTGCTGACCAGGTTGCTGCTTCGAAACTATGGTATCTCAATCCTATTAGGTGGCAGAATTCAATTGCATTGGGCCATTGATGATTTTCAATGGTTTTGTGTCATTCAATGGTTGGTCGTTTCAATCCCTATGAAAAATATGATGTCAACCAACCATTTGGTAACACAATTGGGAAAAAGACATCAATCACCAATCCCTTCAATGCTATGTTCATAGGACAAGCTACTCGACGACTGTGCCGCGTGGCCTTGATTCGAGTCAAGCTTCTGCTCTCGTCTTGTCTTGGCTCCTGTACGTCGCAACTCACTCCGGCCCAAATTGCTGGGGTCATGTTGTCTCAGGGCGGCCAAACCTCAAGGAACCTCTTCGCATCTGGATGCTAACCTCGGCACCCTGATGGTGCGTTGACGTTGAAGAAAGGGGAGTTAGGCACGCACCGAGGTCGGACCGAGGTCCTCCAGGGACTGCAGGGTCTCGCCAACTTCCAATTTTCGAATTGCTTTGCAGGCACCTGCCGCGGTGATGCTTCGCAGGCAATGATTTCTACTGCGTCAGCGTGGCTATTGAATCTATGGATGCTAAATAATTCATGAATGATGAATTGGGACATGTAGGGTCAATAAATAAGAACAAGCACGAACAATCAACCAACCTTCTATCGATAATTGGTTGGACTCCTAGTAGAGTTTTCATTTGTGGGTGGCAATAGTCCTCAAAACACCCTCGGCTGTAGAACCGCTCCGAACAACTTCACAACTCGACCGGTGCCTATGTCAAAGTTGTCCGTCAAAGCAACGCTCCTCAGTACCGAGTCGAGCACCCTCTGAATGCCTGTTGATCTCATATTGCTATACCATCATCTCCCTTGGGGCCCCCGTTACGTATTTGGATTGGTCAAAAAAGCCGTCTCCACCTTTGCTTCTCATCATCTTTTTAAAGGATGTCTTTTTCTTTCATGGACACGCGGACACGCTCCCATTCGACCTCCCTCGTTGGGGACCGCAAGGGTGAGCTTACGCACGAAGGGCAGCACGCTTGGCAACGGGCAATAAACAGTGAAGACTTCAATGCGCAGGTCATCGCTCGAAATCCATGAATTCAACCACCACATGCTTAGAACACCCAGGCTAGCTCCTGGCCTCGCTCCAGCCAATGCTGTCTGTCTCCACACCTTCCAACCTCCCAACATCCTCCAACCATCCTTGCCATCGGCCCAACACTTGCCATCCTTGAGGCCCAGGCCCTCGACACAACAACAAGTCCTGCAATTCGAAAAAGCATCGGCCACTGGGGTCTTTGAACCTCGGAGATCGACCACCCGACCAGAGCCCAACGGACCCCACAGGCAGGGTGTGACGAAGAATGGGATACCCCAAGCGCAAATGGAATGCAGAAACGGTGCATACTATGTGAAAATATCTTCGCATATCAACATGCACATGCACACAGTATTTCACATATCGGAGTACATGATGTACTAACCATGTATGCGTAAAAGTGCAGCATGGTGCAGCTATGTACGCGTGAACACACTGATAGTTCAAAATGGTCATCATAAGAACACCTTACCCATTAAGGTTCTGGATGGCACATCTTGCCCCTGAAACCGTTGAACAAATCTGCAGGCCTAAGAGTCGGACAAGACCCATCCCACCTGCCCGTCCTGGCGCGAGCGGCTTCGCCGGATGAAGCTGGCCCCTGTCTGTCAACGACTCGGACGCTTGCAGCCAGCTGTCGCCCTCCTTGGTAGCTCTCCCTCTTGCACGAGTGACCTGTCAAACCAAATCACACGACGGTCCTACCGGAACTTGAAGACAACTCGATATGCACATTTTATGCAATCTCAATGTCAGTGAAAAATAAAGTCGAAGCTCTACACGACCAATGCAATGATTGCTATAGTAAGACCCCAGTTTCTTCTACTACGCCATGGATACCTGGATGTGCAGCTGGATATTCGTACCAGCTCGAAGTCCATCGAAGTCGCTGAACGAACCCAGCTAAAACTCACCATGGTATACCATGGTGAATGTTTCCAGTAGAAACATGATGAAATATGCACATCCACAACCGCATCCACCTACAACCATGGCTGGTGCGTGCCGGCGCCCAGACCAGCCTCCGTGGTCGTCTCCAGCCGCGGCCCCTCGAGAACCTGAAGCCAGTGAAGCATGGGCCGAGATTACCGGGTTTTTTTGCCTCATTTACCCTCCGGTAAACTAACATGGCTGGCTGGAAAATCCACCAACTACAATCATGGTTTCCTAGGGAATCTCTATAAAATATGGTGATTTTCCAGCCAGCTATGTTAGTTTAAACCAGAGTGTACCCGGTTGGCCGATCTTACCCGGTAACTGCAAGTGTAATTTACATGGTTAAGATCCGATATTTGGTGCAATTGAAACGGTATCCAATCGATAAACAAAGGTCAAGAATTGTAATTTTTATGGGTTTGTCAGGAAAATGGTGGTACCTACTAAGCACCAAATATAGTACCCAATCAAGAAACAATGGTAAGAAATGGTAATCTATATGATTGGTCTAGCAATGTGATGGTATCCAAAAGAAAGATTATCATTGGCTATGATCGTTAACAACAACGTTGGGTAATTAATGATACTGGATACAAAGAGATAATGATGCTATACATCAGGGTATAAACCAACAATTGATAATGATATTCGGAAATAATCGTATACATGGATGATGATAATCAGAAAATATGAACGGATGAATTGATGATATACCAATCTACAATGTGGAAAAATGATGGTTCAATAAAAAAATCATTGGTGAGGAACAATTGTTTCTAGGCTACCACATTTGAAACATTGATCACACATGATCACGCTATCAAATATGGCATACAAAATGACGAGGACGATGGTAGCACTGCTAGCAAGGCTATGAACTCCTAGCCAAGTAGTGGGCTATCATTCCTGGGCTGACTTGAATATCCCTCATGGTCTGCAACCTGCTGCCAAAACATTCAAATTGTTTATCACTTCGTGACACTTCGCTGTCGACAGCAAGAACTATAAGTAATTAAGCATACCCATAAGCATCCAGGAGATGTTGCATATCAGTTGGATGCTTCTCAAAATAGGGGACCCAAAAAATGGTTGGTTTATTACTAAAAATGATTAACGACTTGGATGATTTGGGGGTACCCCCAGCCATTAAGAAACCATCAGTTGTTGGACAAGGCAAATGACCATAGACATATCCAGCAGGTTCAGGACTTAATTCAGCTAGTGCATTGATGGTTGCTTGTCATCCCCCACTGTGAATAATGGTTAGTAGCAGCTACTGCGGTCAGAGCTGCGCTGAGGACCAATTTCTCGACATGTCCGCAAGAATTAAGCACCCCGGGATGTTGAACTACCAACTCGGCGGATCACAAGCCATGGCGGAATGCCATGGAATGCCAACATGAGGAGGTGGTGATGTTACCACCCGGAGGCCTGAAATCGCGAAGCGAATTTCACCACATTTGTGGTGGAACCCGGATCTCTTAAGAACCACTCACCTCTTGGAAGTGCTCACCAGTCTCAACGCGCTCTTCTGGAATCTCGTCCAGGTCTTGCAACCGAGGTCGTCGAAACTGACTCTCATCAAAACACGAAAAGCAGACCCAAAAGCGAGTTGGTGTACCTTGGGGGACGTCTAGGCACGGTCTCACCACGGTGCGGGAAGCGTCTTGATTGCAGTGTAAGTACGTTAACAATGGGCGATCAACGCGGATTAGTAGCCACTCCTAATACACGATGAAACACCATCTGCACTACAGTGTAACTACAAACGAGTCGAATTCGAACAAATCTTTTGAACCCCCGTGCCTGGCACTATGGCCGTATCCGCGAGAGTCACAAAAGTGTCATGCGAGCGCAAATAACTTCGTGATTCGCCAGGAATCCGGAAGAGCATTGGATGTCGAAAGTAGCACTGCGCATGCTTATCCTCTGCAGGGAGCTCTGCCACATTCCGAATCATCGCTTCGATTCGATGCCAGTCCGTCGCCCTAATGAACCTCCGCAAAGTGGGCATGCCAGATTCAAGGGTGGGCAACAAGCAGCAACGGTTGAATGTGAGACGGGCTTCTTGGATATCCAACATATCTGTTGAATTGTTCACCAGCAAGGAAAACTGCACGAGTTCATCATATCCCTCCACCACATGCGAAGCACTGCTGGCAGAACGTGCTCCAGGGCCACGTTCTGTGTGCGGCAAGGAGGGATTCTGCGTCTCCTGTGCGTCGGGAATGGCACGAGATAATTCATCGGCATCCTCCTTCATCGCCAACAAACCTGAGCCGGGGAAAAACCACAATATCAAACTCCGGCCCGGGGTTGGACCGAAAACCGATATTTCTAATTAATGCTTTGGTTTGAAACGCGTGGATTTTTCTGCTTCAAGGTGCACGTAGCGGAGTGCAAAGGATACGAGTTCAAATGGTTTGTAATCTACGTACCCAAACTATGACTAGAATAACTTCTATCAAACTGGCTAGACTGCCGGGCACGACACAACGTCTTTTCTAGCCTGAAGCTCAAGGGCCCTGTTAGCCGAAATGTTACGAGTACGGAGAATTAACTATACATTCACTCCCGGTTTCACAACCTGGTAAAAATCTCCCCTCACAATCAAGCAAGGATTGACAACTTCTTACTAACGGGCGATAACCAAGTTGACCACCTAAACTCCACATTGACTGCACACGGCGGTGGTGAAAGTTTCCAGAAAGGGTAGCCTATAAGAAGAGGGTTGGTTGAGATGAGGTGATGGTGTAGGTGATAGATTGAAATGATCATGAAAATGCAGATGAACATGTTAATGCTGATGATGGCGATGATGAGGGTGATGGTGATGATGATGTTGCTGATGATGATGGTGGCTGTGTTTCATTTTGTGCTAGTCTTGTTTCTTTGGTGTTTTTTTTGTGTTTGTTTTCTGCCCGTGACTTTTCTTTGCTGGTGTTTATTCCGGGGTGTTGTTTCTCTGCTGGCGCCTTTTCTCTGGTGTGTTTTCTCTGCTGGTGTGTTTCCTCTGCTGGTGATTTTCTCTGCTGGTGTTTCGATGTGGTAATTTTTCTTTGCTGCTGTTTTTCTCTAATGCTTTTCCTCTGCTGGTTTTTCTTTCGTGCTTTTTCTCTGCTGGTGTTTTTGTTGGATTTTTCTCTGCTGGTATTTAGTGTTTTCTCGTATGCTTGGTTGATTGGTTGGTTGGTTGGTTGATTGGTTGGTTGGTTGATTGGTTGGTTGGTTGATGATGATGATGATGATGATGATGATGATGAGGAGGATGATGACGACGATGATGACGACGATGATGATGATGATGATGAGGATGATGACGACGATGATGACGACGATGATGATGATGATGATAATGATGATGATGATGATGAGGATGATGACGACGATGATGGCGATGATGATGATGATGATCATCATGATGACGATGATGGTGATGATGATGGCGATGATCATCATGATGACGATGATGGTGATGATGATTTGGCGATGATGTTGCTCATTCTCTCCTGGACCATCCAAAAACGACACAGAAACATCAGTTGTTGATGATTTTGACTTGCAAACGGCCGTTTTGCTACAGGGCCGTGCGCTTTATTGACCAGCTCGGCTTCAAAAAACTTGGCGACCACTTCAGTTCTTTACGATTTTGATTTGCAAGCGTGCGTTTTGTCACAGCGTCGTGTACTTTTTGCAGATCTTATCTTCCAATAGCATCACGGCCGTCAATTTTATGAGTTTGAAATTTGCTTCTCGCTGCACCTCAGTCAGTGTATTTTTTGCAGATCTGATCTACCCAACCTTCCTTGAATGCATCAGTTTCTGATGATTTTGACATGCAAACGTGGGTTTCGCGCTTTCCCAAGTGACCTCTGCACCCGTCTAGCTGAACATCCCAGAGCACCAAGCTGTGGGAAAACACAGAATTTGCACGGTTCCTATCAGTGACGCGGGAATCTTTGATCTTCTCTTTGAACTGACTGACTGAGCGACTGCTTCAACTTTACCGGATGTTTGACTTCCAAAGTACCAGCCATCAAGGGAGTCCTTGAAGCACTGTTCCCCCCGACCACACCAGCTGCATGACCAAGGAAATTCGCATGGGATAACATGGTCAAACCATCCGCCAACGCAAGGTGTTGTAACCCATTTTGGGCCTCTTAACCTAGGTTATTACCATGGTTGATGGGTAACAATGGTTGGTTCAGGGCTTGTTGCTAACTAGTTGAGCTCAGTTCATTAGGGTAACTACCAGTCATGGTAGATATCTCCATATAACTGTGTCTAGGTGAGTTATACACCAATTTAAAATCAAGAGGTGCCGCTCTGTACCTTGTTCCCTGGCTGACACCCAATGATCAACTACTGCACCAATTTTTCACCATGTACGACCACTGGTTCTTTCTCATCATGGCCCTGTGTTGATGAGGGCCATGAGTTTAGCGTCCAAAAAATCCGTTTTGAAACAATAACAAATGATTCATCATGGCCTGGTGTTGTTTAATGATAATGGGGTAATGAATTAAACATAGAAAGGAATATGGTTGCATATTGGCAAATGGATGCTTAATCAATGATTGATATGGGTCAATGATGGTGGATGAAATAATTGCTGGTTGGGTGACGTGAGTGGCATAAGATCGGTTGAACTATGCTGTCTGCGCAGAAAAAGGCCTGTTGGGGAATTTGAAGGACAGGGAACTAACCCATGGAAAGCTCACCATCATCTGGGTGTTTCTCAGAATACGGCTACCCCCCAAAATGGATGCTTTCTTACTGTAAATGATTGACAATGGATGATTTGAGGGTACCCCTATTTTGAGAAACACCATCATTTGACCATCATTTAACCATTGTCAACCGTTGTCGGCGATCAGCGGCTTAGCATCCAAAGGTTTCCGTGGTCACATGTTGGAAGCAGCACACCATCCACCCCCATATAGGTGCAGAAATTCCACTTCCAGGTTTGCTTAGCAAGCAAGCCATTAGTGGACACTGCAAGGCCGACAAGGCACCAAATAATGACAAACCACTACATGCAAAGCACTGATGACTTAAACCGATGCGATTGAACAAATTTCACCCCGAATTTGAGAGGATTCTGGGGTGGAAGAAATCACTCCAACTAGCCTAGGCATACACGAACCTGCAGCCACTTAGAGGCCCACATTGCACACAATGCTTGCTTTTCGAAGTGGTACCGCATGCTCCCGCCATGGTGCTTTCCCGGAGTCCCCGCTGGTTGAAGCCAATGCGAACACATCACGCATCGAGTGGTCTTTAGCTCTGATGGTGGGACCTTGTACCTAGGTATACTGGTGGAAGCTCTACGTTTTCTTGAGCTAATGAAGATAGTACAATCATAATCTCTAATCTTTAATCATTATTATCTTTTTGCTAGAGATTATGAATGTACTATCATGGAATAATCACCTCACTCACTTCACTTATGGATTTCAGGAATCCTTCAAGGAGTGAACGGCTGTCGAGGCACTGTAGTCACCACCGGCGCCATCCCTGACGATTCTGGTATGGAAGAGATCCATCGACACGGGGCCGTTGGCACCTTGCAGAGAGACCCTCAAACCTGTTGGAAGAGAGGCTCCAGCATCAGCAGCGAGAAATTTCTTAAAGGCGTCCCGGCTCTGCACATCCAAAAAAAGGTCCAGGAAATTTGTGTCCTGCAACTTCCTACCGGACTTCAAGAGACGCTCCAAACAGGCAGCGTCCTCTACGATTGTGCAGCTGGACCGTTGCAAAACAACGTCGCCATCACAAACTCCGCGCAAGACTTTCTGAAAGCCAAGCATCAAAGAAGATGACTCATCGGTCTCGCGCTTGGCAACGACGCTGGCCTTGATAGTACACAGCATGTGTACAATCAGGATCACCAAGCCGAGATTCCAAGTAATTGCCGTGAACACCATCGTGGGCGTTACGGTCTCGAAACCCACAAGTTGCCAATGCTTGTAGGTAGATATCAGTGATGAAAGAACGTGCATCGGCAAGGTCCACTTGAAGTCTAGAGTCATCAACGAACCAAAGATCACGCTGAGTGCAGAGAACTTTTCGTTGCAAAGAAGGCGCTCCAAATCAGTCTCGTTCCACATGAGAAATATGAGCAAGTTCTGAAAGAGAAGGAACCCCAAGGACATCCTGTGAACATGGTTTCCTGTGGACATCCTCACTCGCCCAAAAAAGGCATGCAACGAATAGGCCACCAGAGAGCACAAAAAACTACAAGCAGATTGAACATCCCACTGCTGCCCCATCATCCGCACTGCTACGCAAGCAGCGAACGCGGCAAAGTGGAGGCAAAGTTTGTTCACATTCATGGTGGTCTCGGCACATTTTTCAAACAAGTCTTCTTTGAACTGTTCGGAGAGCTTCTTCTGCTCTTCCTGCCATGCTCGAAAGTCTCGAACGACAGCATTGAGATCGGATTTTGTGAAACTTAGATGTGCTCCAAGGACCAATGCGATGCCGATGAACTCCATGGCTGGCCACAAATCACTTGTGGCTCAAGCTGCAAAATTCAGTGCGCAGGCGTCATGATACGATATGGTATAGTGCAAATCATCAACAAACACATCAATAGGTGCAGATCTCAAACTGTACATATATAGATACAAAGAGACACAATATTTATATATACATATACACAATAAATCAATAAATAAATATAATATATATATATACCTATTCAGATGAAACTATAGGTATATGCAAACATTCGACAAGTACATATTGATGTATACTTCATACACCATTATAGATGTATACTGTATACTGTACTTTATACATTTATACTATATTGTGTTTACTTCCACTTGTCCTGCGCAGTCCGCCCGGCTTGATCAGGAAGTTCATCAGCACTGGCAGGCTTGGTTCGCTGGGAAGGTCCTACTCAATGGCTCAAATCATTCCCAATAGCCGCGTCGCAGTGCGACTCCCAGTGCTGATGCTTCAGGTTTTTGACACGAAGCTTCCAGTGGAGTGAGGCTCGTTTATGATCAGCCATGCCCTGTGCCTCTAGCCGCTCTCCTTTGCCTCAGTGCCAAAACATATCCAAACACTCCGCCAACAAATCAGACCTTGGTGACCTCTGATGCCTTGATCACCGTTGCACACACTGGTGTACCATGGTGCAGGGGTGCAGGAACTGCACGATTCACAGATGTGTCTCTTGCCTCTGAAACAATTCTCATCAGTTCATCGATTCCGTGGCCAAGCGTGCACAAATGTCACATCTCTATGAAAAAATACGTCTGCATGCATCTGCAAGCTATTTTTCATTTCGTTGCCCGGACTCGTTTCTTGGTTCAACTACTTTGCCGGAACTTCCTTTTTTTTGCGAGGGCCCTCTCAGAGGATTTGCCCTACTACTGTCCTACACTTGGGTGTTTCTCAAAATAGGGGTACCCCCAAATCATCCTATATTAATCAGTTATTAATAATAAACCCACCATTGTTTGGGCCCCCTATTTTGAGAAACCACCTTCCCCTATCATTAACCAGGCTGTTTCCCTTATTGTTGGTCACTATCCACTATGAAATTGCTTGGTTAACTGCTTGACCCATAGCCACTTGAACAACGAAAAAACGGCTGAGACACCGACGAGAAGTGCCTACCTGTTGCGCGGAGGACGCCTCAGGCGAAAACGTCGCAGCTCGACGTGTGAACGACGCATCCGTTGGTTCGTCCGGAGCTCCGAGGCCCAAACGCAACGGTCGACGAGACAGATCTCTTCCTGGCCGAGAGCTCAAGGAATGACCAGAAAGGCGATGAAGCGCTCATGGGGATAGTATATAATTGCTATGTAGTATTTCAAGGATGATGAGGATGATGATGATGATGATGATGATGATGATGATGATGATGATGATGATGATGATGATGATAGTATATAATAAGCTATTTATAACTATGTTTGCAAAGCAGTGCATCTATTGTTCTGTGGCTTTTTGAAGATACGTTACAAGCACTAATTAATAGAACACCAACGGGTTTTAATCGAGCAACACGTACCGTATTTCCCTTTTCTATCCAATCTATCCTGGTCCTTTTCTCAACTTTCTCCGTGTTTTCTCTCAAACTCTTGGCCCACTCTCTTTGGATTATGCTCCCTAAACATGTCTAGCAAGTTGGCAATCATAGCTTGGCATGCAACCGAGATGGCGTGACTTCCATAGCCACCAAGCCCTATCGAACCTCGCACAAGTAGTATGGCTTTGCAACTCTCTTGAGGTAGGCTGTGCCCTGCAAAAGCTCGGAAGTCAAATGCAACTGCCGAACTTCGGCAAAGAGCCAGTGACATACCATGACACACCACAAAGAACAGGAATCAAGCCAAATGCGCCAAATTCTGCAGTTCATCCAGCACAGGAATTCCATTCACACCGGGGGCGTAGGAAGTGACACTAGGCCGATCCCACAGTGGTTCTGCGCAAGCAGCTTGCTACATCTTGCTTCGCAGTGCCGTCCTGGCTGCCGTTGAGCGTCACCCAGCCTGTGCCGCGAACTGCTTCACACAAGGCGTCGCTGCGAGGTGAGGAACATGAGGGAACCAGGATAGGCTAGGTCCGCCTTAGGCTAGGTCACAAGCAGGCTATGAATGAGAGTCATTTGCTCATGTAATCTATCATTTCTTATTCTTGTAGCTATGGTTAATCGGTGAGGGTGAGGATGAACATTATTGCAATCATGAAGATGACGGCGGCGATGATGGTAGTGACGATGATGTGACATTATGATAAGCATGATTGCAATCAGGGTGGCCATGATGACAACAACGACGACAAGGACGATGACGATGACGAATGGTGATGATGATCATCATTGCCAATCAATCTCATCGATTGCTGTAATCAGTAGGGCGGTAACCACGACTGATGACTACTGATGACCCGTGACGGTACGAGGACCCGGACCCGGATGCGGGCCAGGTGAGTAAGGCGACCCGGACAGAGGAGACTGCCAGCGCCCCCATGCCTTCGATATTGTCTCGCAATATTCGGCAAGGTGCTCTCAACAGGCCTGAGCCTTCTTCCTCAGCAGGGACATCAAACATGTGCGATGACACACATGGCTCAGCTGTCTTCAGACTGGCGCAAGCTGTAGTTCTTCACGATTTGGATCATGTGTGATCATTTACGTCTCGAGCATGGTCCAAGATTCCACAGTACTCCAGTAATTCTAGTTCTTGATAATTTTTGTGCTTCCAATCCCCGGCCTCTTCGGGAATGATTTGTCACACTGAGACTCTGACAGTGCTTGGCTGGCCCAGCACCTGTGACAGCGCCACACGGGCATCATGTGTATAAACGTCACAGGCGTATTTCTGGTGAGCATGGGCATAAAAAATTCCCAACGCACGGGAAACTCAATGTGTA
The DNA here is from genome assembly GCA_009767595.1 of Symbiodinium kawagutii. Lineage (NCBI taxonomy): Eukaryota > Dinophyceae > Suessiales > Symbiodiniaceae > Symbiodinium > Symbiodinium kawagutii. The sequence continues at coordinate 217,124 of VSDK01008373.1, forward strand.
CATCATATAGATCCGCATATGCATCCGTAGATCCAAGTGTGCTTAACCAAGGGAACACACACACACACATATAATTAATTCTATACATATAATTACACATAATAAGCCACATATACATAGCCTCACAAACATTTCAATGCCTACGGCTGCATCGTCTGTGGATATCTCTCCATGAAAAATCACTGCAGCGCCATGGCCTGGACCACCTCATCGATCTCCAGCTTTCGACTCGTGCTGCTCTTCACCTGCCGATGCGCAGGCGCAGCAGCGCAGGCGAGGTCCCGCCCCCCGCCATGGATGGCGGTCCCGCGGCGCCGTGGCGCCTCAAAGGTGGAAGTCACGGCCACCTCCTTCACACACCTCGAGGCCGGGGGGTTGAAGTCATGGGGCGGCTGGGTGAATGAGGTCATGGCTGAGGTCATGGATGACCATGACTGATCGCGATTGAGAAATTAACTGACAAAGTAATAGTTAGTTATGACTATTTGTCAGGAGTCATGAGTAAATTATTCTTACTATTAGTCATGAAATTAAGAAATGGCTGAAGTCATAGTATTAAAGCACTGAACCCAAAACCATGCTGTTTCATAATTACAAATGCTTTGTACATGATTTAGCATTTTTTGGCAGGTGCCCTGGAAGGATAGACTGCTTCAAACGTGAGGTTCAGTTCTGTCATGCTTAAGTCGTACGAACAGCCCTTTGTTCACATCGTCCGTGACAGTTGGACACTGGAAGCGGATCCTGAGTTATCATATTCTATGCACATCTTGAAACATCTTGAAACAAGTTTTGCAGGGCCTCCAGCTTCCAAATCGCCCAAAAGACACGTACTTGAACATTCAAAGCAGTCAGTCAACACCTCTCAAAAGTCCTAGTCTGCAGAATTGGTCCAGGTTGACTTGACCACAAGGCCATGGAGGGGGTCCTATTGGGGGAAGGGATCAAGCTGACAATAATGCTGTGACCACTGCCTCACTCTAAGGTCAGGACTTTCGATACTCCTCCACCTAAGAGCAGCTTCTTGTTTTTGGGACCATTCATGCGACACATTGAGCGAAAAAACATTTCCATCATGTATGAATATGTGAATCTTAATTTACAAGGTGTAACTTACCTTGCCTGCCGGTACTGTGCTGAAAGAAACATGTCATTTAGAATCTCTTGAGAGATCATGTCTAAAATCCACAACTTACAATGCCTTTGCATTAATTCAGTGTTGTGTCACTTTACAATCATGCCACGTGGCAGTGGGTCAGTTTACCCTTAGTCCCCCAAGTTCCCCTGTCATTAACCAGGCTGTAGCCTTATAGTTTTGTTATGTTTCTTTGGTGAACTGACCCCCCATGAAATTGGTTGGTTTATATTGACCCGTAACCATATATAGCTGGTATATTCCCATTTTTGCTGGTCGTTAAGTTGTTACCACCTATTATTTTCACAATTCAACAGCTAATTAACCAGCAATAATGGGAATAACAACTAGCAACTATTGTTAAGCCTTAAGTTGTTATCCCCTATTATCAATTAACCATTGGTTGGTTTTGTGGTGCTCCATGTTCCAACGTGGCCCGGTCCCCAGGGTCCCCCACCAAATCGAAGAACGCGAAGCGTGAAATGCCGGCCTTGACTCAACGAACGAAGCGTGGGGAGCAAACATGACGAGCTGGATCAAGCAGTTAACCAACCAATAATAGCTGGTTAATGGTTTTTAATGGGGGATAACGACTAGCAACTAGCTGGCCAATGGTTAACAATGGTGGGGTATATTAAGTAACAATAGGAGTGGATATACCAGCTTTGTATGGCTATGGGTCAATACTAGCCAACTTTCATGGGCGATAATCACCAACCATTTCATAGGGAAAACGATGGTTAATGATCGGGGAACCAGGGGTACAGGGTTTTGACAAACTGCCACATGATGACATGCTGAACAGAACGGAATGACACACTGCGCAGAACCATGAAAGAATAGCAAAGTAAGGCCTATAGTGAGCAAAGATTGAGCCATGGAGGAGATACAATGAACCATTATATTCATGAACCATGGATAAGAAACAGTAAGCCATAAACACTCAGAATTAGTATAGCAAATGATGCTAGAATTGGCATGATTGATGTCCGTACTGAACCATTTACGATGATCATTGATTTGGCATGGCCTAAATAAAGGCTCACAAGCCACAACAACGACACCATTTTTTGCCGGGGCCTCGCATATACAATTACCATACTGTATGATGATTTCGTCATGAGACTCAATCATCGCCTCAGCATATTCCAAATGTTCCCTGTATGGAAAATATGCCTACTGCCTGCATTTGGGTCATTATTTTATACGTAAATGTAGCTAAACACACCATACATGGAGCATATGGTAGTTGATTTTGGTCAGTACAAATAAACGATATCATTCAGTATTGGTTTACGATGGCCATTGTAATTGACCAAGAGCACTGTAATTAACCACAATCTTTCCAATGGCCACGCTACAAATTGTCTTAATTCTATAGCAGTTCATCATTATGAATAATTACAACGGTCTGCTGCATCGCCATTGCCATGACGATGCGCCATCCTAGATTAACCATGGTTGATGGAAATAATCGTTTCGATGAACCATTAATCATTACAAAAGCAATGCGTATTCGATATATTTCTATGTATCATCATTATATCCTTTGCTAAACCAAAACTAACCCATAAGCATGTTGATTCAATGGCCTAAGAATGATAATTCATACTGATAACAACTCTTATGATTACCTACTGGCAATAGTTGTGATACCTATGGCGGTTGCGCAAAAATGCGTAGCCAACCATTCTTCCATCATGTCATACCCACCACTTCTGCCGTTTATCGCTATAACTCAATTCATTAACCACTTCATGATCGGGCTGTATTTCGTTCCCTGGTATGTTTCTAGCGATGAACCATTGTTCACGCATTAAACATTATCACTCACCAACCATTGTGCCACGATTATGGCTAATCACAGTTAATCATTAAACCAACCAGGCCGATGGTGATTAACCATCACCATAAACATTAATCAATCCACCATTCCAAAATTTGGTGAAAACAAATAAGGTTTGAAACCACCAGCCATCAACCAATGTTGATCAATGTTCATCACGACTATAACCTCTCATTTGCCATTCCTGAGCCATTAATGCTTAGTGCCAACTCTGAATTAATAGACCTCAAACGTTGATTATAGGGTCCCGCAAATTTGCCAACTACTTTCCCACAAAAATGTTGCCCATTCACTTCCCCCAATTAACAAACCTATGGTTCATCGTAAAACGGTTCATCACAATGATCATTCATTAACCCACGCATTAACCATGAATATTATAACCATTCAATAACCAATGTTGATCAATGCTCAACAGTGTTCATGACTGTGACCATTCCTAAAACCATTACTAAGTCCATTCCGATACCATATCTATATCCGTTCCAATGCCCATTCCTAAAACTATTCCTTCACCATGGGTGAACCCATGGACTGTTAACTATCACCTATGAGCACACCAATCCAACCTACGGTTTACCATTCCTTAGCCGTAATGTCAACCTATGGTTTAGCTTCATCCCGGGTTTACCATTCATTAACACCATGCACTAATCATTCCCATACCCTTTCCTAAAGCCATTCCTGTCACCATTCTATCACCTTTGGCTATAACCATGTCCATAACAATTCCCATAGCTATTCCTAAAACCTTTCCTATCCCCATTGGCTGACCTCCGCATAGGACTTTCCCTCCCTGGGAAGCTACCACCACCATGATGTTCCTCACCTCAAAGCCTTGCAGCGCGATGTCCAGCTCTGAGCTGGACATGGATTTCACACCTCAACGGCGCGCCAAAGGCGATGGCTGCGATGACGATTCATGGCTTCGAAAGCCGGGGAGGAAAACACGGGGAAATGCTACGAATGCGTAGGTTGCATTGGGGCACAGGTGTTATTTTTTTTGATGCGAAAAATGATGAGTTATATTGATTTGTATTGACATATGTTGATTTATGATGATTTATGTGGATTCATGATGAAATTCACAAGGAATCGAAAACAAGAAGCTTGATCATCATCGGGTTTTGCCGAACATGCCCGCACTACGTCCCCTGGAGGCTCGAAGCTGGCGATCGCATCTGGGCAGCTCCCTGAGATGCAAGCTCTGGAGAAAGCCACGCAAGGACTGCACCGGAATGGTTCCATCAGCCTGGCCCAGGCGATGGTGTGAACACAGATTGATGGTTCATGTTTACCCCCGATGAGTTCACATGAATCATAATAGTTAACTAATCGGGGGTAAACATGAACCATAGATTTAGTTATTGTAATAATTATTGGTTATTGTTAGTTATTATTTGTTATTATTCATCAGTGTTTAACTTTATAATAATAACAATACTAACTAGTAAAGTTTACTGTAACTAATCCAGATTAGTCAGACCAGTCATGCTTCCCCTTAATCACAATTCGTTCAAGACTAATGGAGTAAGCCCCAGAATTATGCATGGTGGACTCAAAATACTCAAACATTGAGGTCCACCAAAAGAACCACAGATCCGCTGCCATGAACATTCCAAGATTGTCCACGAAACGACTGAGAAAAGGCAGAGAAACCTTGGACAACAACCTTCCCATTTCGCAGCTGCTGTCCCCATCGCCTTTTCAGCCGCATCTGCAGCATCCGCATTGCCATTTTTTGATGCATCAGGGACTGGCAGCTGCAATCGTGAGGCGAGACCCGTTGCTTCGCTTAAATGTCTATCATTGCGTTTGGCTCAAAGCATTTTAGGGCAGCTATTTTCATCAAAATCTTCATGATTCAGAGCCTTCAGGGCTTCAACATTCTCTTGGTGGCTTATAGATCCCTTGCTAAAAACCTAAGTTAGTGGGTATAAGCCATCCAGTTCTGCAGAAACAATTCCAATCCCCTTGCCTTTGCGCAACTGCTCGTAGAGAGCATCTGCCGAAAGGTTATTCTTTCGGGCCTCGGACCAACGATGACCTTTCACAGCCGCTGGTCATAACGAGGGGCTTGCGCAGGTGCATGCTGTTTATACCTACCCCGTTGGATTTCTCAGACCCCTCATCTGGTTGGTGGTTTCAACCTTTATGAAAAATCGAGTCAACCAACCATTTGTTAATATTATTAAGGAAAAAAAACAAAAATGTGAAGCGACCAGCCAATCATCATATGCATCTCTCTCCCCCTGTCTCTCTCCTCAAGCGATCTTCACCCGCACTTGCGGGAAATCTTGTCCGCCACGCTCGAGATCACCGCCGCCAAAGCAGCAGTTCTCAACATTTTTTCAAATGCACTCGTTCTAGCGACCACAGCGGCCAACAGTACCAGTTGGCCGCGATAGTTTTTTGATGTTTTCTGCCAAAAAAAAAGGGTTCAACACGGGCCAAAACCTACAGAATCACTACCATCACCCAGCAATGTGGCAGTGGGTCAGTTCACCCTGTACCCCTGGTTCCCCTATCTTTAACCATTGTTTTTCTTTTTATTGTTGGTTATTGTCCCCCATATTTGTTGAATAATATTGACTCACAGCCAAGTATCAGCTCGCTTGCTCGCCCTCAGGACCCCGCATGTTCACGCAAGAGGTCTGCCACCATCCGTTGCCTTGGGCCAGCCATCCATTCATCGCTGGTTGGGGCACTCTTTGTAGTCCCCCTGTGAAGGCCCTTAGAAGGCGATATGGATACCCCTGGCTACCGCTCCCTCCCAAACAACAGCTAGTTACTCATATCACACATGTTGAGTAACAATTCTTGATTCATTCATGTTCATTCCTTGACCATTAGTGGTTATAATCACTCTCAACATCGTAACCCAAGGTCATAACGACAATGACGATCGTTCCGAAACATGATAAAACATCATTCACCAGCAATATTAATCGTTGTTCATCCCGATGAACCTGTGGCCAGCCCGCAAAAAATATATAGATTCCCTACCAACCCCAGGTGTCTGGCATTGGGAAAAGAGCGTACCGCACCCACGTAAGAACATCATCGCACCGCGCGAGCCCTTCCATTTATATGACAATCTGGTGTTGGAGCACTGGGGGTTGCTTCTCACCTACGGGAATGGCAACCGATGCCTGTCATCAGCAGCCGAGTTCAGAAAAGAAGTTGAAGATTTTTCGAAGGGCGGGGCATCGTTTGATGAAGAAATACTTCCCAGTGAACATGGCGACCTTACGATAAATCTGGCAGTGGGTCAAAACCCCGTACTCCTGGTTCCCCTATTATTCACCGTGGTTTCCCTTATTATTCACCGTGATTACTATTACTATTACTATTATTATTATTATTATTGTTATTATTACTATTCTTATTGCATGGTCATTAATTATCCCCCATGAAATTGGTTGGTTAACACTCCTTGACCCAGCTCGCCATCTAGGAATGCAGTGCTAGCCACTGCTAGGACTGCTGGGAACCGTTAGCCTTACCGCGAAGCCCGTCCAAGCGACACATCCTCGACCATCATCAGCTTCTTCTCCTGGACGCGCCAACGGACGTGCACACCTGGAAACACCTGTGGCATCCTGTGGCGCCATCAAGGCCATGGTTCATGTGGCTGGGAACCATGGGGTTAGTGGTTTCTCCAAGAGGTGGTACCCCCAAATCATACTTTGTTCTGCAGTTGTCCTAAGATTCAACCATTTTCGGGGTCCCCCATTTTTAGAAACCGCCAGTGATTATAAGGTTGACCATTTATCAAGTAGGCACATCCAAGTAGGATCAGCAGAACTCCCCACAGATCTGGGAGTTCATACCTTGAGACCGCTCCACATGACCAGTGGCACCCAATGGCGTAATCCTTTGAATCATCATGTCACATATGGCTATGGGTCAATATTAACCATCAATAATGGGGGTTAATAACCAACAAAACTTTAGGGAAAACAACGGTGAATGATAGGGGAACCAGGGGTGCAGGGTTTTGACCCAAAGCCATATTTTACCTGAATCACAACTAGAACTACAATTCTGATGCTTACCTTACATGATCTTACATGAAGGTAAAGAAAGTAAACAAATGGACTAGACTTGTGACATCATCCACACATTTTTCCCGTTGGGGCAACGTGGCTCCTAATGTTGGTTTCTGATTAATGTAACCCTCCCTAAAGTAATGAAAATAGATGAAACCAACAGGTAGATACTAATCAGAAACCAGCATTACTATCTTTGCCCGCTCTCCCGCCCGCACCCAGCGACCCCAGCGACCTGGATCGTCTTCAAATGCTTCTTGCAGTTGTTGGGAAGCGGAGCCAACTTCACCTTGCCAGGCTTCGCAGCGCGTTCAGTGCGACTGGAGGCATCGAATCATTGAAGATACCAGCGGTGGGTACCCACCTGGCACTTATAATAAGTAACTGGGCTACCTAGCTAGATAAACAAAGCACCGAATCATTCGCTATTAAGTTGCTTTGTGACTTTTAACTGGTGCTTTCTCAAAAAAGCGGACCCCCAAGTCATCTACTTATTAGCCATTTATAGTAATAAACCACTCATTTTTGGGGTACCCCTATGACTTGAGAAACCACCAACTATAGCTAATAGATCAGCACATCATCACACGGCAGCGCGCCTTCAAGCGGAACATCATTCTCCGGGCATCGAAGAGGGGCCCCTGCAGCGGCTACCCATCACCAGCGGTTCAAACTTAGGGGCTTAGTGCGGCTCAGATGTTAGTAGCTTAGTAATCTTACACGCAAACACTGTCGTTTGCCCAAGAATTCACTGTCATGTAACGTTTTTTGAGTGATTTTGGTTTGCGTTTTTAGGGTTTTAGTTTTAAGGTTTTAGGGCTTAGGGTTTTAGGGTTTTAGGGCTTCGGGTTTTAGGGTTTTAGGGCTTAGGGTTTTAGGGTTTTGGGTATGGGTTTAGGGTTTTAGATGACGATGATGATGATGACGACGATGATGACGACGATGATGATGATGATGATGATGAAGAAGATTAAGTTTTGTTCGGGTCCGGGCAAACGACAGCGTTTGACCGTAAACTTACAGTAGTAACCAGTTGTTGGTGGCTTAGTCGCACCAGTGATGGTCAAATCATAGTTGGGAAGCAGCTAAGACTATATCCAAAACGCTTCGTGGGACGATTATGGAGCATCGCCAAGATTTCCACGACACCAAGGCTTAGTCAACTAGTGGTGAGTGGGTTTTAACTTGGTTACGTAGGACACTTTTTTTAACAAACTCAGGTAACCACCAATTTAGATAACCCCTGTGAAAATACGCGCAAGTCAACCAACCAGGCATTTGGTAGATGTGGTATGACGATTGGGAAAATGAAAAACGTCAATCAAACCACCCACTACTAGTTGTTTAACCACTTGTTTTTGCTATCGCCTCCCGTCTGGTTGGTAATTATCCACCACTCACCACTCTAATCGAACAACCAAATGGTAGAAACCACCAACCAAATGAACTATGGAAAGAACACGGTAGCCACTGTGCAGTAACTACTGACCAGGTCGAGAGCTCAGTGCGTTCGAAGACCGCTTGGAAACTGTCGCCTTCCCATGTCTTCCCAAGCATGATGAACCACTGGTGGTTTGATGTATCATGTTTCATCATGGATCTGTGAGATCTACATGAAATCTACATGAAATCTACATGTAATCTATATGAAATGTACATGTAATCTATATGAAACCTACATGAAACCTACATGAAACCTACATGAAACCTACATGGAACCTACATGAAAACTATATGGAATCTATATGCAATCCATGCGAAATCTCCCTGAAATCTATCCAAAATCGGTACGAAATCTATATGAAACAAATGAACAAAAGCTAGCCACTAGCACGTCATATTGGTGGTCCTGGCGGCATCGCCGGCACCCTGTGCCTTGCTTGCGTTTCGGATCTCTTCCATGACCGTCTTCATGATCTTTCCCTCACCCTAGGCCCAGGTCAAGGCTGAACTGCGTCCAAGCTGCTAGTCACAGGGATGCATGATGAGTCACCCATCAGCTGGTTGATCCATGTCACGTATACATAGGCGTTTCTCGAAGTTATAGGGGTCCCCCCTGTTATCATCCAGTTGATTGATCATAGCAATGAACCATCCATAACTGGGGGGGGTTCCCCTATGCCTTGAGAAACCCCCACATCAGTCGTTCCAAGCACCGTCACCGGAAACCGACACCTCTGCACACGCTTCCACCACTGCAAGGAGGTCTTTCTCGACTTGCTCTAAAGCCTGTACTGGAAGCGCGCTGCATCCGATGCAGAATGACATGCACAGAACACACACATGTACATATTACATGTGTGTACCTTTAATTACTCTAAACCACCTTATATTTTTAGGATTAAATACCTATGATTGTGCGAGTGTCATCCATTTTTATGGGGTAATTGAGGGTCAAGGTAAACCCAGGTTCATTTTGCAAAGCCAACATATTTGACAAACAAATCCAATAAACACATAAAATGCCGAAGTCATCCCGCCGCTGTTGGGACTAAGAAGGTGACTTGAGATACCATGATCACTTGGAATTGAAGGACAACGATGCAAAAAAGCAAGGTGTTGAGGTCAGTGTCTGGATGTGTCCGGATGTGTCAGGATGTGTCAGGTCTTTCCCTTGCACAAGGCAAAAATCAACGAGAAAACTCAAGCAGGCATCGCCTGAAGCGAGATGGTTGACGACGGAGTGTCCGTCGTGGTCACATCTGAGAGCGACAGCAACTGCACTGCCAGGTTGTTCGCGACTGCCCTCACAACTGCCCTTCGCAAACAGATCCCGTTGCGTGCTCATCTCGGAATTTCAGAGACCACATCCAGTTATCATGAAATAGTAGGCAACCAGCTGGCGTCCTCCTTTTTCGTGTGGGGTTGGTTGCCTAGAATGAGAATTGGAAGCATAGGGCAAAGCAGCAGCAGCTGTATCGGATGTCCCACCCTGATCCCTGACGATCGGAAAGGATGTCTGGGCTCATTGCTGAGGATGCTGGAGGCAGCATTGCAAGCATTCGTCGCCTGACCGAATCGACGTGACTGGCCGAAAGAACGAATTCAGTTGACGTTGACGGGCCCCATGTTGAAAACGTTGAAGTGACTTCACACGCAAAGAAATAGAACTGCAATCAATATCCCAAAATGCACTTCAACAGGGACGCACTCAATAAAATCACTTAAATGTGACAACTCCATGGTCCCATCAAGATTAAAGAAGTCAGACTGAGATTCTCTTCCTGAGCTTTGCTCAACCAGTGCAGCAAGCACTAGCCGCTAGGGGAAACATAAGATACATATGGCACTTGGTCCAGCATACCCGTGGATCATAATTGACCCAGCTGTTCTATATCTCGATCCCCACATTGACTATTGTTTCCACTACTATTCTCATTATCATTGCAACGATTAACCATGATGATCCACCATAGAAGATCCACGTCAATCTTCAAGTATGATTTGCAAACGGAAAATTCACAAACTGATGAATCATGGTAGTCGATGGTCGTCATGATCATTTTCATGTTGATTGGTTCCCCACCATTAACCATTGTTTTCCCTGGTATTGTTGGTGGAAATTCCCCATGAAATTGATTGATTAATATTGACCCATACCCATGTTGATTGCCGTGGAACATCATTCCACCTTTGCGATCAGCTCATCCACCATGGCGGAAGCTTCACCTGGAGCTGAACAGGCACTCCTGGGGGCCGCTCCTGGCCTGGCTCCCCCTGTGAATTTAAAGGCCTTCAAGGGCCAGCTCCTTAGCTCCCTCCCAACCACCAAACAGTTTTGACTAGTGACTAGTGATGGCTATTGATGGTTGCTGCATGTTGCTGGTGATGATTGCTGATGATTGCTGATGATTGCTGGTTGTTGATGATTGTTGATGATTGTTGATGGTCTCTCCGTCTTCATTTTTCAGTTCGTATTTTGACAAGTTCATCACGAAAAGACCGTCACTCCGCCGCGAGAAACGTCCGTCGAAACAATCATTTTGGTAGAAAACCACATTTCAATCCGATTCGGCTGAGGGGAAACATTGAGCTTTGATCGTTAAACTACCATTTGGTTAGTGGCCACTCCTGGGAGCTCCAATGCGCTTCCCCTTTCAAGGGATGTCGGGATACCCCCTGGCGAAGCTCATCGCTCTCAAGCACCTGTGATGGTGTCTGCGGCCAGCTTCTCCGCGGCAGTTTGCCGGCGCTTCTTATGAGCCTCGAAGATTCACCCGGACTTCATGGGAAAATCTGCGTGGAAACTGACGGAAACCCTTGGACTTGGGCTTGTACTTCTATTTGGTTAGGGCACTCCTGGTACCTCCATGGCTCCCCCTTTAAAAGGGCCATAGCGATACCCATGGCTCCTTAGCTCCCTCTCGACCAACAGCGAACATTGCTAGGCCTACCACCGAACAGCCGTCTGAACCCATGACAGAGCATCATCCACTGCAAGGTCTTGCGCCGTTCACAATCATAGCCGCATTGAGTGTGGTAGCTTGATGGATTTACGGCTCTGAAATCATTGATGCGTGTATTCACGATAAAAATCTACGGATGGTTTAGCCATGGAATGGCTATCAATAGTCCTTCATGGTTACACTCTTCGCTAAAATCGTGCTTCAAATCATCGGCGCTATTAATGATTGATTGAATGATTTTTCATGGCTAAAATCATAGGCTGTTAATCGGCTATGAGTATAGCTATATTCATGGTCCAAATCACTGGCTGTTCATGGCCATAAGAGCTTCCAGCCGCTGGCAATCGTTAATTTTGTCAACTGATGGGTCAACGAATCACCCGTTGACCAATGCTGTTGGGCACGGGCACTTACCAGGTAACTTGATGTCATATGGCAGTCGGTCAAAACCCTGTACCCCTGGTTCCCCCATCATTCACCATTGTTTTCCCTATTGTTAGCTTATTAAAATTGTCCCATAGCCATATGTTTGCACCAGCAAATGTAGAACCAGCTATGCTGCTAGTGTCGCCTGAACCACTGGTCTTGCTGTTCTGAATCTCCTGGCCTCCAACTGCCTGTCATGTCGATTTTTGGCCTCGCGGAAGGTGGGTGGCTCTGGAAAGGTAGCACGACAAGTGCCTCCAATAGCGAAAGAATGGTGGTTTAGTGGCGATGGTTAACCGTCAGCGAAGAATCATGGACTTACATGGGCTAACTATGGTGAATGGATTCATGATGGTTACACTATGTTGAACCATCACGCTCCTATTTTTGGATCAGTGGTAAATAATCTGGTTGGTCCATACGGATTGACTCTGTTTAACAATGCCTCACAGATGGGTAATGCAATATTGTATAATCATCTTTCACAATGAATGCTAATCGTTGAAATTTGTTCGCAATGGTAAATCAAACACATAAAAAACACATGATGATTGGTGATGATACACGGTACACCTAGAATTTTTCACCTACCATTTGGTTATATTTGGTTAGTGCACTCCTGGTAGCTCCTGCATGAGGCCAGTCTTGGTGTGAGACTGACAATGGGTGAATCCAACTACACTTCCTGATAGCTCCTTGGCTCTCCCTTTAAATGCTGTAAGGAAAAATGCATCGGAAGCCCATCCTGTTAGATGATACCCCTCGCTCCTTAGCTCCCTGAGCTAAATATTCACCGAACCTTAGGCAATTCATGGCTCTTAACCTTATCAATTACTTCTTGACTACAAAGCTGACCTTTCTTCAACTTGTTAGCTACCGATGCTTCATTCAAATTCAGCACCCTTTACATTTACCATCCTGATCTTTGCGAAGCTGGAAGCTGAAATCATCTCAATGTGATCATACTTAGGACCCCTATCAAACAACTAATATCACCCAAAGGGGCACCCTCCCGGTTTCAAGAATCCATCAAAAAACTATCAAAAATGAGTTCACCAAGGCGGCTTTCCATGAGGCGCCTTAGCACTAATTGATTTCCTTCTGTAAACAGAGCTACTGAACGGGCCCCTTCCCAACTCCACTGCCAAACCAGTACTAAATTGCATTCAATCAATACATCAATGCCATATAAATCACTCCTCTATCAGAACTGAAGTGATCAGTTCTTAATTGATACGAAATCAATGCCTCGAATCCTGGATTTCCTGGATGTTTGCCATTCAGTAGCAATGGAAAGACCTGAATATAAACAGATTTGATGGTGGATGAACTGCTTTTCGAGATCTGCAGCCAGTGAGGCAGTTCGTGGTACTTCACGGGTTATCCCATGATTTCACCAAGCCAGGTGCTTCGCGGGAGACTGCCGGACCCACCAACGCAACCGTTCGGCGCCTCGGTCACTTTGTGCTTGACATCGCTGTGGGCCACTTGAGCCTTGGAAATCCAAGGTCAACGCAAGCAGGAACTACACTCTGGTAAATACAAACCTGGCAAATCCCGGAAGTTGAAAGCCATCAGTTTGAAGAACTAAAAACTAACCTGGAAGTTATTAAATCACAGCAGTTCCTAAAGCAGCTTTGCCACTTCTAAATCAGCTATACATGCTGGAACAGATTTTCCACGCAGCCAGCTACCGAAATGAGCAGCATAGGAACCGGTTTGGAACTGTTGCAACGGATTCAACTGCTGGTCTTGAAAGTTCGATGCATCGAGCGCCAAACTCTCGTAGCTCGTACCTGAACCAAGTGGCGAATGCCCATCTGACGTCAACGGCCATCATTCACTGCTTGGTGGTATCAACCCTGTGACAAATATCATCATCATGTCCCTTGTGTCAGAAGCCTGCCCCCAGCAGCACTGGTGAAAAATCTAAGTTGGCTAACCATTTCTTGCTGGTTACTAAAGACAAAATCGTTTCAAACCATTTAAAACCACCAATCCGCTAATTATATTCCCATATATTCCCATGTTTCTTGGTTGGTGTCCTATAGTTAAACGCCATCAGCCATTTGTTTGGGGAGTATGCCGAGTATGCCATTTTGCGCGTTGGTCATGGAACAAATTCACCGGCTAATCCAAGCGGGTTGCGAAGCGGGTGCCCATTGACCCATTACTTGGAAGTCATTGCAGGTGCGGACCCAGCGTGCAGTCGAAGCAAATCACCATGGGTATGCCCAGATTCGCACAAGCTCAGCAAAGCTATGAAAGGCTGGCACTCCACTGCAAAAAGCATATCATCGCGAACTTTCAAGTTCAATCTCGAACATTCTGGCTCGTTTTCGTTCTCAGGATACCGTGCTCGCTCAGGAATTTGAGCTAGTAACGTATGGATCTTACCTGTTTATAATTGGAACCAATATATAATACCTTCGATTTGGAGGAGCGGCACTCAAAGGTAGCAGGACCCTGCCGGCTGAGAAGTTTGGAAAATCTAGAGATCTCTGAGGGAGAAGGGAACCGTTGAGCTGGAGAGGGAATAGGTTTCTGCAAATTGAGTCCAGGCGCAAATCAAAAGATCGGAGTTTGCCATAGACTGCGGGAAATGTGCAAAAATGACAAACATTTGCGAGCACATAACCTTCACGAAGCCTGGACAATCATGGCGTTTAAACATCAGCGCCACAAGAAAATGGATCCAATATGGCTCTGTTCACGAGGCTGGGTGCTCTTTAGTGCATAAGCATGCATCAGGAAGGTTCACTGTTCAGCGGACGCCCTCAGATCATGCCAAGCATTTTAGAACTCGCGAATCTCTGGGGCTTGAAAGCACGTCGTATCATCTCGTTTTTCCTGGGCAGTCTACTACAGGACAGGTAGCCTTGCCATATTTGCCATCACAGCAGGGCAAGCCGATGGTCCACCATTGATGGTCCACCATTCTTAGCTTAAATATCTTAAACTGTCACTCTTGGTTGATCGTATTAGTAAAGAAGATTGCTCTAGTCTGGCAAATTAACCTGGAAGTTGAAAATCCACCATTCATAGCTGGTTTACCTGTCAAAACCAGTGATGTTTAACTTCCAGCTTAATGGCTACCCAGGATTAATAAACCTAATACACCCCTGGTTGGCTAATAGGGGGTATCCCCTAAAAGCCTTGGTTTTCCATAAAAAAATGGCAACCCTCCCAATTAATCAACCTGGGGTTTAGCTTCATCCTGGGTAAAAATTAGTTTGCCAGAGTGTATTTAATACTTGAAGGCACGTGCCATTCGAAGGCACGTCCAAGTGCAGCGTGCACAAGTTGAACATGCACAGTCTCACGAGTCTCTTCAGCACAGAAATCAGTTGAACATCATCTTTCATATGGCTACCTTGACTCTCAATTACCCTTTATTTTTGGGATTAATACCTATTCTTTTGGGACTTTAACCTATTTTTATGGGGCCATTGAAGGTCAAGGTATGGGTCAATATTAACCATCCAAAAAATGGTGGATCAGTTCACCAACAACCATCGGGAACCAGGGGTGCGGGGTTTTGACCCACCGCCATAATCTCTTCGACCACTATCAACCAACTATGATGAACCATTACGAACCACTTTTTACCACAACCCCCCACCACTGCAAACCACTACTACCCACCAACCTTGTGTCACCTCTCTTGACCCCTATGCACCCCACTTGACATGTGGAGGTTCTCTTCCCTTCATCCTTGCCACAGCCCCGTGGCACCCGCAGATCTTGAAGCTTCTGCTTCAGTTCGTTCAGAGCTTGCGAGCCACCTGAGCCCAGCAGGCGCGGAGTGCTACAACCGAAGAGTGATGGCTTTTCATCGTGGATGGTTGTGGTTGTGGTTAGTAATAGTGCTTAGAAATAGTGGTTCTCAAATGTTATTAATAGGGGTTATTCCTGATAGTGCTTAGTAACAGTGGTTAGTTCCACATAATGGATAGTAGTACTGGTTTGGAATAGTGTTTAGTAGTTAATGAAAGTGGTTGTTCCTAATAGTGGTTAGTCCCAAAAGTGGCTAATGGGAGCTGATCACATTTCAAGACCATTATCCAGCACCACGAGAAAAAACACTATGAACTTTCAACCATTAGCCAGCCTTATTAACCAGCAATAACGCCATTGAGAATGGTTGTGATGATTGTCCAACCATCAATAGTCTGGTGGGTGGTTTCAAACCCTACGAAAAATATTAGTCAACCAACCAGTTGTTAATGGATGATAGGAAAAAGAAAAAATGATTGAAACCACCAACCAGAAACCGAATCATGTTTTCACAATCAAAATGATTGTTGTAACCTGTCGAAATGATGGTTTTGGGGGCTCATGGCAACCATCAATAGCGGAGGATGGTGATTGATGTTTGTTACTTGTCAAGCACCATGAATCAGCAACTTGCACAAGCATCATGAACTCGGCAGCCACAACGTGGTTACGTGTTGCACGGTACTTCTGCCAACTCAACCTCAACTCACAATACGGCATCAACAATGGCTAATAGTAACTGGTTGGCGGTGTCAACCCCTATGGAAAATATGAACCAACCATTTGTTAATGATTAATTGGGAAAATAAAAATTGTTTAAAACCATCAACCAGGTAATGAATAAAAGAATGCCAGCTAATACGGCTAAATAGTGGTTCAGAATAGGGATCCCACAACACTTAGCTGGTCTGGCTAACTTTCCATGATCAACCACAATCATCGCACTTATCATCACTTATCACTGATATGCACCGGTAACCGAAACAAATTCATGCAGTCATTGCTGCAATGCAACCGAGGTGTGAAACGTTGGTGTCCGCCAACCAGCTCGGCACCGGCAAGAACGGATGGGAAGCCGCGGATGGGAAACCCTGGGATGCGCCGGGTCGCGAGTGCTCTTCAGCTCATCATGTTTCTGCTTCAGGTAGTTCACAGTGGAGCTCACCTGACGCCGCGATGATCACTGATCATGAATACGACTGTCATGGCTATGACTAGCTGGTTGGTGGTTTGAACCCCGTCATGAAAAATATGCTTGTCAACCAACCATTTGCTATAATGATTACTTGGGAAAATGAAAGATGTTTAAAATCACCAACCAGCTAGTTATGACTCTGAAGGTGAACCAACTCACGTCTACTTGATGCTAATTGATACTACCAAAAAAGAACTGAAAACCTCAACATGAAACACATGCTGGTATATAATATGCAACCAAGAGAACGGGCTCGACTCTACTGACTTCTTGGTCCTTTTGTTCAGCTGTTCCAAACGTGCCGTGGGCCCTGGGCGTGTCTAGAGCTTTAGAAGCCTTGGATTCCGCCGACCGGTGAAGGACATGACGCATCCCCCAAGGCTTACTAGCGTGACTGGTGAACGCGGCGGGGGGGCTGCTCCCCCTGGGTCAAGGCCCAGGCAACCGCCAGGTTTTGAGCTCAACCAGTGGCCCATGTTACTAATGAACTTCCAATTAAAAATCCCTTAGCCATCATAATCCCTTTGTTGGTAAAAGTTCCATGTTACTAATTGATCAACTTCTATTATAATCAGCTCATCTGTTGCCAACTTCTATTATAATCAATGACTTTTACGAACATTTCTATCATAATCAGCTCAGCTGTTGGTAAAAATCCCAACTGTTCACAGCTCAACCGCCACGTTGGATCAGATCGGATCCGCCCGAGGCCGCGCTCTGAGGCTCCTCGCAGACTCATGGGAGTCAGCCAAGGCCTCCTCAGCAGCACGGACCTGGCACCAGCACGGGATCGAGGTCCCACACCCAGCTGAGATCCAGGTGAGTTGGGAAGGGCAAGTGCTACGCTTAAATGGTAGATATGGTGGTTTCTCAAGCCATAGGGGGCCCCAAAAATAGCTGGTTTATTACCATAAATGACTATTAATGGGTGATTTGGGGGTACCCCTATTTTGAGAAACCACCATATCACTATAGACTTATGAGCTGATACTAGGGTCAAATACTGAGTAGCTAACCTAGTTACATACCAGTATAACCTTGTAGGTGAGATATCAGCTATACCTTATACTGGGTTTAGGGAAAGTGCTAGTTCTGGTAGATATCACTATAGTTCAAACGCTTCAAAGCCCCAGGTTAGAACGTTTGGGGACACGGCTTCTAGCAGTGCATTGAATGAGCCAAGCGCGACGATTACAGCTGGATCATCAACAACATTCATCAACCACTCCCTCTCTGTCTCTCGATCTCTCTCCAGAAGCTCTTTCAACACGAAACTCAGAAACTGCTTTCAACACGTGCCAGGGTCCAAACCCGCTGCATGAAAGGTGTGTAGACCTGGGCGCAGGGTCAACGATGAAAAAGTCAAGGCCGCAGGGCTCCACAGCTCAAAAAAGGGCGGCCTCCAAATAGGTCGTCCCACCAGAGCCAGCCACGGTGACAAAGCCTGGCAGAGCTTTTCGCAGGTTCACCGTGCCCCTGTCGCTCGAGAAATTGAACAGCCGCGCCCAACTCGCACCACAAAATGACTGCCAACGCAGCGATGCACCATAAAGCCATACAGGTTGGTGATGCTCTGTGATTATTTCATGTTAGTTCCAGCGCCAAGAAGCCAAAGGCCTAAACAGCATTAAAGAACTCTGCTTTACCCGAAAAAAAGATCCAGTTGCAAAGAAATGTTGATGATTTGTTTGTCTCCTTAGCATATATTGATGATAACCAATGTCAAGAACGGATGTAGCCATTCATGAGTCTCAACTTTCATCCATCCTTCACCACGGACATCCAGTTAGGGCCATCCATGGCCTTGTGCACCATCAAGCTGAGCCTTGCATTTCACCTGAGCGGCGCGAGCCAAGGCGATCGCCCAGGACGCGGCGATGCGATGAAAAAAACCACCACTGATGGTGGGCTTCCAGGGTCGATCCAAGCATGGTTGATCAGTTGGCAGTGGGTCAGTTCACCCGGCGGCCCGTCCCCCTGGTTCCCATATCACGAACCAGGCTGTTTTCCCTATTGTTGGTGGAAATCCCCCATGAAAGTTGGTTAACTGCTTGACCCATAGCCAGTTCGGTTCGGACCCACCATGGTGATGGTGAAACTGTGGTTAACCTGTGGTAAAATGATGGTCAACTGATGGTTACTCCCAACTCGCCATGCATCTCCGCTACACTCGTTACTTGGTTCCAGTTGGCTGTGGCTGCTCTTCACATCTCATATGTTGGCTTGTTCACTTGTCCACTGGTTGATTGGTTGATATTGCCCCATAACCAGTTGACTTCAGAAAAATTCATACCCTCAAGATCCACGAATCACCATTCCTTTTGATAGTAGAACCCCTAAACTCTTGTTTTTTTTGAACAGCTTACATTTTTGGGAATCATATCATCATAGTCATATATCATCCACATCAATCTAAAAACGTCTGAATTAACAAAAAAAATCTAGAACCAATCTGAATTCACGAAAAAAATCCAAAGAAATCTATCAAAAAAATCGAAAATCTGCCAAAATCTTGGGAAAATCTTAAAGCGTCCCGATTTTTCATCGAAATTCGACACATCCCATGACCAAACACCCCACCTCCCCCGGTAACCCTAGGCGTTCCACCCGCACCAAACCGCT
>VSDK01008373.1:236594-268471 GCA_009767595.1 Symbiodinium kawagutii
ACCGCTCTTGGGCTCGCGGTTGGCCTCACCACAGGCGTCCAACACCTGGACGGTGGCTGGTTCTCGATAGCTCAGCTCAACTGAAAATAGTTTACAACCAGGGTGATATAATATTAATAATATATAATAGTACTATAGTAAAATACAATATCAATGGCAATACTATAACATTAATAATATCTAGTAGTAATATAACTATAGTTGGTAAACTATGGTGAAAATAGATAAGATGTGTATATTAGAGTAATAGTAGTTTATAACGATAGGGGGTAACCGCTAGTAATGGTATGCACCATTATTGATGGTATAACCATAGCAGTTATAAATGGTATAAACCACTATTATCAATACATTAATCTTTAATTGTATTAACTGTTCTCAAATAACGATATTGGATGGTTAACAGTGGTCTATAACCATTGATACTGGTTGATCATGGGATTTATAACCATTTATCATGGCAAAATAATAGTGGTTTGAAACTAACAAGACTATGGGATAGAACAACTATTGATCAGCTGAGATAATTTCAATTTTAGCTGGTGATTTAAATATTGATCAGCTCCAGTGATAGATATCAATAATCATAGCTGATGATACAATGGGATCAGCTGAGAAAATCATAGTTGGCATCAGCCGCTAGAAAAAATATAGATATTTGAGTGGTTTATAATCATTGATAATGATCATAGGGGGGAAACTAGCAAGAATAAGGGATATAGCAACTATAATATGATGGCTAAGGGCCCCAAAAATGGTTGGCTTATTGGAATAAATGTTTGATGTTGGATCATTAGGGGAGTTCCCCATTTTGAGAAGCACCCAGATATTAGAGTACTAGAATCAATTGGCAGTGGGTCAAAACTCCGTACCCCTGGTTCCCCTATCATTAACCATTGTTTTCCCTATGATTTGGTTGGTTGTTATAAGCCATCATTGATGGTTAATTAATATTGACCCATAGCCAATTATGTCAATAAATTTTCTTAATAGCTGCTCACCATCTCAATTGATCTTCAGAAGTTGATCTCAATTCATCATCTCATTTGACCTTAATCAGTTTGATCATCTGATTTATTTCCCAATTCAGTTGAAAACCTAGATGAGATCAATGAGATGAAAAATGAGATCAAATGAGAATTGACTTTTCTTCAATTCTTCAGGAGATTTGATAGGATAGAAATGCTGCAGCATTCCCTGGGCAAACTTTTCTTCCGCACTCATGCCTCGTTCACCTCGAGCTTTCTCACGGTGTCATCGCTGCCAACCTCCCACAGTCACGCCCGCAGTCGCCCCGCTACGTACGATGCCGGCACGGCTCGGGCTGGTGATGCCACGGTGGGCATCCCAACAGCTGTGGCACACCCATGCTTGTCGTTGAAAGGGTTGATATGTGGGTGTTTCGCAAAAAAGGGGTACCCCCAAAAAAATCATCCAGTTGATCAACCACTAAAAATATTTGTAACAGTAAACCGTCCATTTTTAATCCATCCATTTTTGGGGCCCCCTTTGACTTGAGAAACCACCAACTTTTGATGCACCAGCCGCGCCACCCGTGCCCCAGCCAACCGGCAACACAACCATATCATGCTGGACCTCGAGCTCACCTGTCATGGTCACGACTTGCACCTGAGGGTGCAAGGGCGTTGGAAGACGGCTGGATTCTTCGCTGCAGATAGGTGGATGTCCTCCATTTTTCCTATGTTTTTCATTGTTTTTCCTGTGTTTTTTCATGTTTCTGGCTATGTTTTCCATGGTTTTTTCCCATGCCTTTCCAAGCGTTTCCATGCGTTTATCCATGTTTTTTTCATGTTGGCCTCTGCATCTAAGCCGACAAATTAAGATCATTAAGAGGTCCCCTTAAAAATTCCCGAATGTGTAGCGAACATTCTCCCGGAAGAGTGTCTTGCAAGAATGTCCCACAGCAGTGTCTGCTCAAGAGTGTCTCCACCTAAGGCCGTCTTAGAGTCTCTTCCCAACGATTCTGATATGGGATCTGGGCATTGGGATGTGCTGCATCTGATTTTTTCCTCATCGCCGGAAGATCTTGGCAAACTCCAGGCTGCGGACGCAAAGATAGCGAAGCGTCATATGCTCCAGAAACCTTGGGGAAGGGTGAAGACACGTCGACACAAAGCCTACCGAATGGTCCAAGTTGAGAGTTCCTTGACTCTCAATTACCCTATATTTTTAGGATTCATACCCATCATTTCATTTTTATGGGGTAATTGAGGGTCAAGGTTCATGTTCAACTTCTGCTTCCAATGAGTCTATTTTTCATAAGGCTTCCCAATGAGTTCGCCGCTTCTGCTCAGAGATCCCGCCATCCTGCAGCGAGATTCGTGCCATGTGCAGATGTGCCCCGGTTGTTGTGGCCTCGTCCCACACTTCTCCGCGGAAATCATCGCCAAACTGTTCAAATCCAAGCACCATTGACCATCAACCACCTTTCAAGGGCTAGGCTGGTTACAGATGCCCCTGGCTCCAACCGCCTCCCAACCAACCGCCGCGGCAAGCAACCGCACCTGGACCCCCAACCCCACAGCGGCCTCTTTGGACGTCTCTTCAGGGTCCATCCGGCAGATCCCTGCGGTCAGCACATCCTCTGGACCAGCAGTCAGGTCCGTCAACTCCTGTGGCAGAGGATCCCAGCAATAGTGATCCGCTACTGCGTGGAGATCCGCAGGAGGTTTGGCAGCAAGAAACGTCCAAGCAACCATCTGCTGCAACCATGTGCTGAAGCATCATCCAAGCAAGCATCATATATCTTGCTGGTGCTCAGTCACCACACCTTCGTGAGAAATATCAACCAACCACACATGTGTTGGCGCCAGGGAAAATAGAAATACATAAAACTAGCACCCTCGAAAACAAAAAATGTCTTCATCAAAGCACCAACCACATATCAATCAATCATTCCATAACCTCCACTTCCACTTCCCTCGTTTCCCACCGGCAATTCGGGCTGCAAAGACTTGAGTGCATCAGCCATACCTGACGAGGTCTGGCCAAATGGGTGAAGGGTACCAGTACCCTGTGGTAAACTAACATAGCCATGGAAAACCACCATTTTTTGATCGGAAACCTTGGGAATCCAGCTGTAAATGATGGATTCATTAATTTACCAAAGGGCAAGGTTCATGAAATGATGTTGAAATCTAGTACACCAGTGAACTACATGAGCGAACTGCACTCATATTATTTTACAGTATAGTTTTAAGCCGCTTAAGCCTTTGTGATTAGGTTGCTTGAAGGTTCATTCATTTACAATGTTACAAACATGGGAGTCATTGCTAGTTATGGGTGATTGTCAAGTGAATTAACTTTGGCGCAACAACTATTCAGTCAGTGATGGTACTTGATGGTTGATGATAGTTGTTGGATGTTGTTGGTATTCCCAGCTACAACTTGCTACAACCATCTTGCAGGAAATCATTCTTCCACCACCTCTCCTGTTTTTCGTTCTTTGGGGTGCAGCCCAGAGAGCCAACAGCCATCAACAGCTCGACATCTGCATCCGTTTCGCTTCATGGCTCAGCACGCCTTTGGGAGTAATGTGACCTTCTTCACAACCAGAGGCTTTCGCCTGAAGACGAGGTCTGAGCCACCAAGGTTCCCCTGGCTGCGCCCCTGGCTGCTTCTCGCTCAGGACTGGGACGCTGACGAGTGCGCCATAGACATCAGCATAGGTCTTTGATGCTGATGAGGCGTGCTGTCGCAACCTCACCGCACGAGACACGTCACGTTGAAACGATTCATGGTAGATCCATGTACCACCAGATGAATCATATGCGAGTGCCAGAAATAGCTGCTGTTTTTTCCGATTCAAAATTCAAGATACAAGATCAAAATACGGTATTCTGCTGGTCATGTTTTTACGAAGTACTTACATACCAGTTGGTGTGGCCACATAGGTCACAAAACCGCATAGCAACAGCCGCCGCTCTGGGAGAACCCCACGCTTCGAGCAGTTGACCCAAGCGCGCAAGCGGCTGAAGTTCCTGGCAGTCGAGGGGCCTCTGGAGGTCTTTTGGTGGGGTCCTGGGGCCGCTCCTGGCACCGCTCCCACGTATTTCAAGGGCCATAGTAGGGAGATACCCTAGGGCCCTAGGGATATTGTTGGCTCCTGGGCTCGCTCCCAAGCGCCAGGTTGCCACGGGTGACGGCAAGTAGCTCAACATCTCAACCATTTGGGGTGGCCACCTGTACTCTGCCGGTGGCGCTGCCTCCCCTTTGGTCAGCGGCGCAGCTACTTCACTCAGTCGAGCCAACCTCAGCTCGGATCGACTCCCCCCAGGGCATGTGCCGCATCCCTTCGAGGCTCCCACTTTTCATCCACTTGCTTTAGCATCTCAGTGGCTTCCTGCATCCTGTCATGACATGCCACCTGCTTGCCATCCTGTCATGACATCTTGCGCACCTGCTTGCCCTGCATGGTCAACCTCTAAGCGTGGCAGGCATGCAGCAGCGAGGCCACGAATTTGTGTTCCTTATCGTTCGCCTCGCGCCTTAGAAGCAAACTCTTCGCTGCTTCCAGGGACGCGCAACTCGTTTTTTTTAATGTAGACAAAAGTCGACGGAATGTGTGAAGATAGCCGAATCACACACCAAAACATACAGAAGCATCTGATGGTTTCTCAAAATAGGGAACCCCAAAAAAATGATAATGCTGTTTCTCTTGCTAAAACCGATGATTCAATACTATTCATGGATGATTCAGGGGGTCCATGGGGGTCCCCTAGTCAGAGAAACACCTCTATCTCATCGACCGTTCATCTGAGTCCATCAGCCGCTGCTCATCCAATTTCGACTGCAGAGGGGCGAGCTTGGCAAACATTTCCTGGCGCATGCGACGCATGAGGAACTGCTTGCAAGCACAAGGCACTGAGGACGTGTGGGCGCCTGAAACTCCTTGAGCACTTCTGATGTGTCAGTAGTGACCTCAACATTTCACAAACACGGTGGGTTTGCGGGAGAGGTTTGGAGCCAGAAGCAGCCACAGTCCGCGTGTCATCTCTATGGTGGCTTTGCTAAATGCCCAGGCCTAGTGAGTCGACGCTATGAAGGCAGTGGTTTCTATCTCTGATATGGAACGGTGAGTGACGATGTTCCATCCATCATTCTCACATTAGCTACGCCTAACCAAATAGCTTCAATCAAAGACAGGACTGACCATCAAGAACTCTGCTCATCAGCAGCCATAGTGAACCAACACACTGACATCAAGCTAGTGATCAAGCATCAGTCATGACGTTGTGCAGGCCTTAACCATGATAAATCATGTGTAACAAGTAAAAATCTACTGTACTCAGCAACCATCAATCATTGCGAACCATCAGCAAAAAGCCTTGACCACCATTGATAGACTAGACGTCCACACACACTACCACCCCCACACACACATGTCTATGTACAAATTAAAAAAAACCTATTGCTTCAAAAAACTATTACTCAATGAATTGATCACATAACATCAAAACCTCACTGGTCCTCTGACCCCCAGCGCATCAGCTCTCTTGAGGTCACAACACCATCAGCTTTGGCTTTTTGAAGCCTGGGAAAGTTCTCACAACATAGCAACCCTGTCTGGTGGCTGAACCACAACCAAGCAACCATGAAACCACCAGGTCCCTGGCACCCTCCCAGCTCACGCGTGAAGTTTGAAACCACCAACGTTGTTTAATCACTGTTGTTGCTTATAATCCCCTACTATTAACCATCATCAATGGCTATAAGCCACCAACCAGCTGCCAATGCAATGGATGCCGGTTCTGTGGCACTTACAGATCTGATGATACGCGTCGAGGCGCCGCTCGACCAAGGGCACTCGAGCTGCTTGAATCGCAGCTGTTGCCTGCAGGCAGTGGCCTATAGAAACCTGAGATTTAGTGTTGAACCCAGGATTAATACCCTCTGGTGATCTAACATAGCAATGGAAAATCCACCAATTGTTGATGTTTTCCAGGGTTTCTCTATGAAATTGGGTGGTTTTCCATCCAGGTTCTAGTGGTTAGTAAGGGTTTACAGTGGTGAGTAGGGGTTATAATGGTCTATAGGGGTTGTTTAACCATTATGGTTGCTGAGCCATAGGTTTATTGATTGGGGTTACCATTTTGCAGGGAAAGTTGGCCTTTAGGGGATACCCCCTATGATCATCAACCAGGGGTTTATTAATTCTGGCTCAACATGACAAGCGAACATCAAGCAAGCCATACCAAGTTGACTAGATGCTTTCTAGGTGATGACTAGGTACAAATGGAATAGTAATTACAGTGAAACCACTGTCTTGGAGGGGACGGGGATGGGTGTTTGACGTGAAAGTCTGAAATCCCAAGATATCAATAAGAACCATCATCAGTACCCATCAACAAACTAGAAATTCCTGGCTTCCCTTCATAAACAGCGTGCCGCTCAGAAAGACTTCGAGCAACCCTGTTTCAAGAACTGGTTACGAACCCCGTGGTACCCTGAATAGACACTTTATTTTACCAATGCCTTTAAGAACCCCAAGTACCCTGAAATTTTCTCAACCGCTTCGTACTCAACGGTTCCACTGTACTGTAGAGCCGCGTGGGGTACGACGACTCATCATGGATGGAAGTGGAAGTGCCTTAAAAAGCGGCAGCCAATATCAACTTGAATTAGCATGCGCGTGACGGAACAAACGAATGAAGTGGAGAAAGGAATAAAATGACTGCACACCAAATAGAGTTGCAATGTAGGAACGTAGATGTAGCTAGTCACAGACGAGACCGTGAAAATCGCGCAAGCACTTCTGCACATCAAGAATGACAATACCATAATGAGATCCGCCATGATCCGCGTGCTGGATAGCAGCATCTGTGGGAGAACTGGAGCTGTTGACCACTGGATCTGGTTTATGATCCTCCTTTATCAAGCATTTTGCAGTGGACTGTCATTCTTGGCCTCTTAGCACTGTTTGACAAGCATTTGGTTAGAACCCTCCTGGTAGCTCCTGGCCTCGCTCACCCTTTAATCCGGCCCTTGAAAGGGCGGCCCGCAACCCCTGGCGCAGCTCATCACTCCCTCCCACCAGCCCAACAAGTGCGCCTCCGACTGAGCTGCGGCAGCGGACTGAAGGACTTGTTGCATCTTCGGCAGGTCGGCTTCCTATGGTAGTGACGGTCATTCCCTGGTTGCTGGTGCTCACCCAGTCATGAAACATGCCATGCGCAAGTCAACCAACCGTTGAAGTCAATACCCAGTGGCTCCATGTATGGCATATTTACCTACAATCTTACCTATAAAATGACCCAAATGTAGATAAATATGCTATACATGGAGCATCTGGGATACATTTGGGAAAATAAAAATTGTGAATCAAACCACCAGCCAGTTCCAGGTCGAAAAAAATCACCGACGCCAGGTTTCAAAGCACCACGAAGTTCTTCTGAAGTGCGGTGGCGCCGGGTGACCAGCACCCAGCTCCACCCAGCTCCACAAAGCTCCCACCCCAGGTCCTCAGGAAGATCCATCAGAGCTCGGAAGGCTTCTTTGGAGGCCTCCACCTGGGTGGCGCAGCCATCCCTTCTACAGTTTCTCCGTTGCCGGTTGCGCATGGTGCCGCTCTGTCTTTGTGCCATCTTGATGGTTCAAGTCTTGATCAGCTGCCGTAGTCGTGACATCATCAACAGCTGGTGGTTTCTAAAAATTGGGGGGGCCCTTAGTAGCAATAAGCTAGCCATCACTCTGGGGTCCTCTCTGATTTGAGACATGACCATACCATCTCTTCCCTCTGCCACGGAGTGAGTGACCTGTATGTCTTTGCCATGTCGTGGCTACAGGTTTCTTTGGCTCTTCCGGCCGAACGACTTCCCCGCGCGAACTGATGCGCTGGTTCCATCGGTTTCGCCAACGCACATGAAAACTTCGGATCATACACACTGATGTTCACCCTGGATGAATAAATTCCTTCGGTATCATCGTAATCAATGGGAAAATGGGAAACCAGTTCGGCTTTTGAGGGATACACCATGCTAATCAAGTGACCTTGTGCAAACTTCAGTGACAAGCAGCTGAAGGCTTTGAGAGACTGGAGCATCTAGTACCTATATAGGACCTATGATAGATACGGCATTTTCGAAGCTGCAACATTTCCAACGCCCTTCCCTGGGAGCCACCTTCGCCTCAGCTTGTTCAATGCTTTGCGCCATTGCCTTGAACGATCACCAATCATCACCACATGGCATCCAAAGCAGATCCGACTTGTCACCAAGATGATTCCAACAAAGCAAATCTGTTGTCTTTCAATGTCTTTCAACCTGAGCCAATCTCACACAGTTGGAAGAATGTGAACATCTCACTATGGCTTCCCTGTGGGCAATGCCACCCATTCCTCCAAAAATATTGCCCGCACTCGCCCAGAAAGTATAGAAACTCTCCGCAAAAAATCGCGACACCAAGGTATCTCCAAGGTATCTCCAAGGTATCTCCATGGTTTCTCCAAGGTATCTCCATGGCTTCCTCATGCTTCCCCTGCCTTGCGAGCTTTCGCGTACTGCCGATCAGTACTTCCGCGCCGAACCTGAACGATGACACGAACTGAGCCGAGACAGCCGACGCAGTTGCGCGACGCGCAACGCAGCGAGCCTCGGCCAGACGCTTCATGGCAGCATCCAAGCGCTTCTGCAAAGCCTCGGTTCTTTTTTTTCAACCATCGAAAGCACCGCAAGTAGTACGCGAGTTTCAATGATAACTCGCAATGAAATACTCGGGGGCAAAGCATTCCACCTTCCATACCCTCGAAATAGAAGGAAAATACCCCGGAAACAGATACAAAAATTTGGATACCATTTCCAAGTCTTCAAAATGTCAGCAATTTCTGCGTTGCCAAGACGCATCCAGCTGCTCCAAGCAGGTCGCCTGGCAAACGCCATTCAACACAAAGCACGAGACAGAAAGGCCACTGCTCACGTTTGGTTGAATGGTCAGAGGTTTGCCTATGAGTTGAAAGGTCTGAATGGTCAAGCCACTGGAAGATATGGAAAATAGTATGATCGGTTTTCCAAGATTTTCTTTCACTATGACTTCGCGTTCCCAAAAAACCATTCGCTTCGCTGATGTGGACCCGTAAAACGTGGCACTGCGAACCGGAGCGTTGCCAGGCAAACGTTTGGCCTGGCTGCACAGCTGATGTGGCGAAATGGGGCCATCCTCCCGGGCGGGCTTGAAGATTTCTGACAGAAGAAACGGAATATAAGGATATATAACCCAGATGCTCCATGTATAGCATATTTACCTACATTTGGGTCATTTTATTGGTAAATGTAGGTAAATATGCCATACATGGAGCCACTGGGTAAGGCTACAGGTCAAGCATTTCACATCAACTCTACGGGAGATCATAGGGAGATATCCCAGATTTGTTAATATTCACCATCATTAATGGGAGATAATTGGGAGGTGACCATCAATGACGGGCTATTTCAATATATGAACCATCAATTTTAGGGGAGGTAAGTTCACCAACAATAATAGGGAAAGCAATCATTAATCATGGCACACCAAGGGCTCAGGGTGAACTGACCCACAGCCACAAAAAGGCATCTGTAGGGCACACACAATTGAGATCTTGAGGGCTTCTTTGCGTTAAGGTGTGGTATTTTTTCCTTGAAATTCTGATGTTAGTCTAAATTCTCGACCCTGAAAAAGACCACCCATTCATATGAATCTACCAACGTCGGACTATGGCTTGAAGCTTGAAATGCAAAAACGTCGGACGATGATATAATGCAAAATCTCTAATGTTTGTTCCATTTGATTCGCCAAGCACCGGTGCAATGAATAGCAACGTCCCGGGCTCCCCTGCCGAAATCCGCTTCACAGCAAGAGTGGTCTTGGCACTGCCTTCGTAGTTTCAAGGGCTTCATACTCAGAAATGGCTGGGCTCAGGAATGGAAACAGGATAATTGTTTATGGGTCAGCAGTTAACCAACCAACATTGGGGATAAGTTCACCAACCATTTTAAAGGGAAATCAATGGTTATGATAGGGGAAGCAGGGGGGCCAAGGGTTTTGACCCACAGCCAATTAACTTTAACCCCTTGGCTCAATGAATTCCATAGGTTTATTCATCGGGGGGGTGCCGTTTTATGGGGAAACCAAGGCTCTTGGGGGATACCCCCATTTATCAACCAGTGCTTTAGCTTCCTCCGGTGTTAACATTAACCTTACGGAAACCTCTACAATTGATGGAGTCATAAACCCCTCAAATCGATGTCCAGTGCTGAGCATTTCTTTACTAAAAAGGTCATACATGACCCCCCCAAATCCAAGTAATGACTCACCCAGCATAATACCGTAGCTGTGCCTACCAAAACTGGAAGAATCACAAAGTTGGCCAAAGTTGATATCATTTGGTCATGCACCAAAGAAGAAGCACCGTGGCTACACAACACTTAAGAACTTGCCGAGACTTCATGGCTAACAAATGCTAACAATGGTTAAGTGATGGCCAAAACTGACGAAAGAAAATCAGCACAACCATCAGTGAAGCATTGTTAATCATACAGTTGACCATTGGTAGCCATTGTTAAGCTTATTGTTAACCATTCTCAACCATATTAAAGCCAGCATTCACCATTGTTAAAGCCATTGTTAACCATTAAAGTGACCCATTCTTCACCAGTTTAATTATTGTCAACCGTTGTTCAAAGAATTGTCAAGCATGGCTAAACATCAGTTAAGCCATTGTGAAGACATTGGTCACCATCAGTTCACCATTATCAACCATTATCAAAACCTACCATGGTAAACCAATGTCAAAACCATTGTTTAATCAGTTAGCCATGAGTTTTCCCATTTTGAACCGTCTGTTGACCATTGTGAAGCCCTTGGTAACCATCAGTTCACCATTATTGACCATTCTCAAATTCTACCATCGAAAACCAATCTTAATCATTTTTACCCATGGTAAAAAACTATTGTTAATAACCATTCTTAACAGCCATTGCTAAAGCTACAGCTCATTGTTAAAAACCAGTGTGAGAAACCTGTTGACCATCAGTTCGCCATTTTTAACCATCTGTTAACCATTGTGAAGCCATTGGTAACCATGAGTTAACCATTCTTGACCATTGTTAAAACCTGCATGTTTTCCATTGTTAAGCCATTGTTAAGCCACTGGTTTACATTGAACATTAACCATTGTAAACCACTTGTTTTAAATGGTAATGTTCAATGTAAACCAGTGGCTGAACAATGGTTAAAACCCATTGTTTTTACATTGGAAACCATTGTTAAAACCTATGTTTTCCCCATAGTTTCCACTTGTAAAACCCCTTTCGCCTTGCGGCCATCTGAGGTCTGCGCTCAACTGTCTACTGGCCACCTGCGCGGCATTGTTCATGGCCTGCAGCGCGAGGCCGGTTCCGACCGGTTCCAACCAGTTCCAGGCAGCACGTGGTGCCCAGCCCCTGCGGCAGGTACGCCCCCCCCATCTGCTGAGAGTCCAGCAGCCAAAGCTTCTTCCAGTGGCGAAGGCTCGGTTTTCCCTTCATCTTCCTGCGCATCTTCGAAGCTAACACGACTGACAATGGTGAATGAGTTGGTGAATGCTTTGGAAATTCTGGGTTGGCTGTATTCAAAAATGGTGAATCTCATGCATGTTTGAAGAAGTGCACCGAAAAAAATGTGTTTTCTGCCAAATCCTGCATTGCTGCAAATAACCAGGCTACATCAAGAGCAATACAAGCTACAGGGTCTGTCAAACAGAAGGCATCAGGTGCGGATGGGTCTTTCTGGCAAAAGACCACATGCAAACGATGTGGGGCAAGGCCTCCCTATGCCTCTCCAAATCTGCCAGGCATGCGTATGCATCGTTACGCTAGGCGGCCTGGGGCCTTCGATCTGTGAAAAAATGCTTCCCCAGCTCCACCTTCCTTGCAACCAACTCAAGGCCTACTAAATACATCTAACTACCAACTGGCAGGATACGCAGGCCACTTGACAAAATGGTCCACCCCAACTCTTATAAAAATCAAACGACTACAAAATGGCTCGCAGATTTATCATATGAACTCTGACAGCTCTGACAAGCAAAAGTCTCAGCACGGGCTGGGCCAAGGTCCACGCTCGGAAATCGACCAGGTTTGCAAATCTCATGTGTCAAAATTGGTCTCAGAACACCTTGATTGTCAAAAAACGTAATTTCATGTTGCTCCACCAAACGCAATCACAGAGATATTCGAATTTTTTGGAAATGTTTTCTGGAGCTGATCTCTCCACCATTTTGTTATATTTTGCTCATAGGTTTGTCATCGAACCTGCAGGATTCCCCAGGTCAGTGCTACAAAATATAAAATGATCCACGGATACAATTTGAGTTTCAGAGGTATTCCTAGGGATGCACAAAAACACTTGTCGCTGCACAAAATGGTGGTGACTACGAGGTGCATTCAGCACAGATTCCCAGGAAACAAGAGAGGGACCCAGCCTATCCGAAAGTCCACATTACAAAATTGCCATGTCCAGACGCATTTTGTTGTACACTTTGGCATCATGGTATCTGTATGTCCGTACCGTGCGGGCATTAATCCCTACCATTTCAAATCGGGATATGCAACTGTCCTTAACTCTGTTTTTTGATTGAAGCCTGTCTACTTCATGAAGTCGCTGGGGCCAACCAGGTGTTCCAGTCGCACAATTCCATGGAGCTGCGCATGACTTGGGGGATCAAAGTGCGGGTTTTGGACTTCCCTTGGGTGGGAAGATGTAGGAAGCATCGGAAAACTTATCAAAGGCATGCAAGGGTGCAAACATGTGAAACATATGGAAAATACGTGAAAATACATGAGAATACTAGTAGGGATCAGTAGGGCCATATGCATATTTTCTGTGGAAACATGGAACCCAGCAATCCCTGGGTCAATCTACTTAAACATTTGAGGCCAACCATGGTATCTCCAAGCGATCTTCCAAGTCAAGCTCAGGCCTCTGCTTCTTCTTTCACCGGCTCTTCCTTGGCAGTTCCCCATTCTGCATTTCATTACATTAAGCGATGATGACAGGCTGCAGTCCAAGCCTTTTCTTCTTTTTCTTCCTTCATTTCCTTCTCTTCTTTCATTTCTTCCTTGGTATCTTCGCTTTTGTTCTCCTGCCCTGTTGCATCACTCGTCTCTTTCTCTTTGTCGTCTTTTGTCTCCTCGGCCTCTTCATCCTGCTCACCTTCTTTCTCACCTTCCTTCACGCCTTCCTTCTCCCCTTCACTCTTGTCCTCTGCTACCTGGCCCTCCCGTTCCTCCTCTGATTTTTTGGCACCTGGAACCAGGACAGAATTCTGTGAGCGCAGCTGCAGTTCACAATGGTGGTCCTACTACACCGTCTCTGAATCATCCTGAAATCACTTGAATCTGCATGGATGACATGTGATGACTTGTGATTTTCTGCGCCTTGGGCTTTGTTCGGTTTCTTCTCCTGCGCAGGGCATCGCAGGGCATTGCAGGGCACATGGGGCACTGGAACAGAAGCCATGGCTGTCTCTTGTTGGCTCAGTAGCTGGTTGATAATGGTAGGGTTGATTGCGACCCATAGCGAGCCATGGCGACCCATTAGGACCCACCCATGGCTCCTCACTTGCCATGAGCTCCTGGAGCGGAGCGGCCAATTCAGCTGCAGCTTCGACAGCTTTCTCGGCTTCAAGCACCTGACGTCCAAGGGAGCTCAAGATAGCTCAAGTCAAGATATCAACCAGGAGGCTTGGTGGCTCAACTAGGTCGCTAAAAGTTTCATGGCTGGCCATGTGATCTGGTAAATCAATCATATCCCCCCCAAAAAACTGCTCAAAATCCTAAGGTAGCTGGTTGCACCGGCCAGGGCAAGGTTCCCATGTGCCCGGTCGCCTTCTTGTCCGCATCCCCCAGCAGGGCCAGGCTCGCGCGCTTCTCAACCGCTTTCTCTAGGAGGCCACCCGCTGCGTCCACCCTGGGTGAAAAATTGATGGCTGGAGGATGGTCAATGGTGATGACCCATGCTGACAAGCGAATGGTTACAACTTCTTCGTACCTGGTTGCTACCCGATGGTCAATTCTGATGGCCTTGGTGATTTTGCGGGAACGCCTCACCCATCATAACGATGCAACTCTTGGAAATGATGAATGAAAGGATGAAAGGATGATTTTCTGTTGCTACAGATTTGATTGCTGGAGAATCACCGGAAGTGAGATGACAAGCCACAAAATCCACCAGTTGCATTGTCCTAGTGGTATTCCCAAGGTCCTGGGTTATCATGGCTCCGACATGCTCCAAAGATTGGAGAACCTGGGATTTTTCAACCTCCACCCTGATGGAGGTGTAGCAAAACTCTGTCGATTTCGTGGTTTCAAATGTGGCAGTGGGTCAAAACCCCGTACCCCTGGTTCCCCATCATTAACCATTGGTTTCCCTACTATTGTTGGTTATTATCCCCATTAGTTGGTTGGTTAATATCAACCCATAGCCATGTCCACGGAAAATGGCCAGCAGGAAGGGTGACACCCTTCCAAGCCTCAGTTTTGCAGCTTCGATTCTCGATTTCAAGGCATTCATATCCTGCAAATGGACTGCAAATGCGCTAGTAGCGCTTTCTTCACCAAAAAATGCGCCCTGACACGCCTGACACGCCTGACACGCACTTATGCGTGTGGTTGAAAAAATGGTGAATACCCCCTTTCAATACAAAACTAGGACTCGGGAGACGACCAAGATGCCACGAAAATCAAAACTCAAATAAACTCAACAGGTGCGTGGACCCCACGAACTGGTCTTAACCATGGCCATGCCTTGCTTTTCAACAAATCTGTGAGTCTGTGGTTTAAACACGTTTGGACGTTTGAACCTCTCGTCCAAAAATTTGCCACTCCCCCAGAAACCACTCTTTTGAGTCTAGGGAATCGATCCAAACAATGAGTGGGAACGAGAAGGTAGGGAAAAGGATTCGTGCATGTTGGGGGTCACCATCATCGATGGACGGCGACCCCTGTGATTTCGCTTCCAAAACACACCAGCGGGCCCATGAGTGCACAGAAAATCGCACACCCGTGGACTGTCATCTGTTACTAATCCTTTGAGTTACCATGATTCATAGTAGGTAACATTAGGTAACTAACCCTGGTCACAAAAATGGTAGAAACATGTAGGAACCAGCTGGTTACGAGCCCTTATTTCATGGCAACTGGAAGCATATTGATCTGGCCCCTCACCGGGATGGAAGGACTGACTCCGCCGTGTCCTCTTCGGGAATTCGCTCAGCTTTCGCTTGTGCCTGAGCTCAGCATGGCGAGACACTGCTGGCTGAAGCGCCCGGCCGCGGCGGCCTCCAAGTAGCGCATGATCATCTTCAGATCGATGAGGGCCACCTCCACTGCAGCCTTGGCTTTCTCCACTGGACCTGCGGTGACCTCTTCGCGTTCTCCTTTGGACTCTCCTTTTGCAAAGGATTTGCCGCCCTGGCACGGCAGAGCACCCCCAAATCTCCCAGGCTCATGCCAGGCAAATGCATATACATTGTTAACTTATATCTATATCTATCTATCTATCCATCCATCCATCCATCCATCTATCTATGCCAATAAACATGCGCCATCATGAACCACGTGTTGCTGTTGGTCACCGTCCGTCCTGTCAACCGAGCCCAGCCTTGTACGGCATCGCCTTTGACGGAAAAGCTTTGGGCGCTGGAACGCCTCCCGGAGCTACGAAGGGCGTCTTCGCGTCGTCGCCTTTGGCATCCTGCCGCTGCCAAGCACAACGGCGACAGCAAGCGAACAAACCGTTGTGCTTGGTTTTATAATGATTTATAGTGATTTATAGTGATTTATAATGATTTATAGTGAGTTATAGTGGTTTATAGTGATCAAACCATTATAGTTGGTCGATTTACAGTCATTTATCGTGATGTATAGTGATTTTTAATGAAACAAACGAATTCATCACTATAAATCAACCAACCAACCAATCAAACGAATAGCTTCAGTTAATATCAACTATATAAAAAATAACCTGATTAAGTGAGCTATTGTCATGACTTCAATTCCAACATCTGCGGCTGCATCCGCCAAGTGTCTAGCTGTTCACGGCTCGGATTTACGATCCGGAAATTCTGGTGACCAGTGACGCATGGTGAAACATGGTGAAACACTTGGAACGCTGAGCATTGGCCAATCTCTCCAACTACCGTCGTTCCTTGTCGTCTGGCGTCGGCAATGGATTCTTCTCCGCTTCTTTGGCCAAGTTCTCTGCAATCGCAACTTTTCCCTCGGAATCTTTGACCTTTGCCTCCACCTGCACCGATGAGAGAAACAATGCGGACGATGCATTGATGGATGCCGCTGGGATTACGATTGACACGATCAGCATGGGAAAAACATTTGGCTGCCGATGCGGCAATCACAAAAGGGGAGCAGTGCCTCCTAACAGTTGGACTAGTTTGGTCATTTCATTTCTGGCATGTTCTCAAGGGGTACTGGGTCTTGACCCATAGCCATTTGGCTGACATGACATGACAAAGTGTGAGATAATATGATGCTGGCAAATCCATATCCCTAAAACGCCTTTTATTTAAAGTATATCATGGCATGGTACAAGCCATTCAGCAACTAAACTGGGAGCGGTAAACAAATGGAGCTGCCATTACGAACCAGCGGCTTTGTTACAGTTGCTTATTATCCTTGTTATCCGTTGTAATCCTTATGAACCATTGCTTATAAACTGGTGATGATAAACCTGACCCCCAATGGTTGACAATGGTTGACAATGGTTTTGTTGCTTATTATCCCATATGTTAGACCATTGTCAACCAGTGCAACCCTTTTTTCACCACCGTTTCTCGATCGAAATGACATACCCTCCGGTGAACTAAAATGGCTGGCTGGAATAAATGGATGATTTCCTAGGGTTTTGGCAACAAAGTGCTGGATGTTCAAAGCCATGTTGGTAATGCTTAGTGTATACAATCACAGGCTGCCAACTTGAACACTTCGCGGCCTCGTCGATATGGGCTTTCAACTGCAGCTGCGCCTGTGTGAGCACTGCGGCCACATCGATGACGAAAATCAATGACGCGTGAAAATGTGTGAAGTACACCTTTGAACACCTTACACATTAATTCACCATCTATTGAGCATCTAGCATCCATTCGCGAACCATCTATCAATTTCAATTTCTTGCCAACTCACCATGAAATGAAAGAAGCATATGCGGCATGAAGATTCCGAAAGATGGTGGGTGTTGTCTATGCTATAACCAGGTAATTCACCGATCAACCAACCCTGCATTGTTCTTCTGATCCTTTGGGGCGCGGCAGTGGGATTTTCACACCGCTGTGGGCTGCAACCCCATGCGCTGGACATACAGCTGACAGGTCAGGAAATTCCGGGCAACTCGGTTGTCAGCCGCCACCATGTGGCAGTGAGTCAAAACCCTGTACCCCTGGTTGCCCTATCATTAACCATTGTTTTCCTTATTATTGGTTGGTCACTATCCCCATTACTGGTTGGTTGATATTGACCCATGGCCATGAACCACCATCGAAAACCACAAGGGTTTGAACCCCGAACCGTAGCTAGGCCATGTTCACGAAGTGACCAATAGTAGATTTGGTCTGGTTGGTGGTTGAACCACGCCTATGAAAAATATATGCTGGTCAACCAACCAACCATTTGTTAATGGTAAAACGAAATAAATGGCAATAAAACCAGCACCCAGTCATAACCACGCTATAACTCTATTCAAAAAACACTAATCAGCAACTAGTATATAACATAATATAACCATCATTAACCATTCCTTATCATAGCTCAGATCATTGATATAGACCAGTGCACCATGATTTAACCTGTAGATAAAATCATATAACCATCAGATAGCAATCATATACCGTAAGCATCATTGACCATAATTAAACAATATTTATGGCATAAATCACTTGTATCATAAAATATATATAGATTGATTAATTAATCTACACAGTCCATCACCAGCCGCTAACATGGACCATCCCACACTGGCACCATTTCCCCATCAGATGCTGCCAGTAGCCTATCATGGACCAGTAAACTATGATTTAGCGTATGTGATGTGTTTATGAATCGCAGATTAATCTATAAATCATGTAACCATCATTAACCATCATTGAATCATTAACCATCATATAACCATCATATAACCATCATTAACAATCATATAACCATCATTAACAATCATATAACCATCATTAACCATCATATAACCATCACTAACCAATATTTATAGCTAATATCACTTCCATCATTAATATAAACCAGTAGAAAATGTGTTGCTTGTCGAAACAAAAAATGCCCCCCGCCTGCACCGCAGGTGGCAAGACAGCGCAGTGCGCCACAGCTGCTTCTGCTTGACGGAGCCGGGCCTAGCGCTGTCAGGTCACCCTGTCCCAGCGGATGAAGTAGAAAATCCAGTGATTGTAGTGGTTTTACCATGGTTTACCTACAAGAAATGGTGGTCTTACCATGGTTTACCTCTAAGAAATGGTGGCTTTACAATGGTTTAAGTAATAAAATAATGTGATTTTCTGCTTCCAGGTTAGTTTTGCCAAGGATGAATGATGAAACGATTATTTTCGGAAAAATCACGCGATTTAATACTTTGGAAAACTAGAACGTACCACATCCAGACTTGTAAGAATGGTTGATTATTGTTCACCTCTGCTGATTTAAGTGTTGTCTGAAGAAGATGGCCATCCCCGACAAGTGACCATTCTTAATTAAACATTGTGACCACTAGGAACCAACACTAGTCATCAATCAGCCATCATGAACCGTCGATTAACCATCATTAAGCATCGTCAACCACTCTTCACCAATGATTACCATGGTGGTTTCTCAAAATAGGTTTTCCCAAAAAATCATCCATGATGAGTCATTTGTAGTAATAAAGAACCATTTTGGGGGGTCCCCTATTTCGAGAAACGCCCGTATAAACATCATAAAGCATCAACCCTTACTCATCATACAACCATCATGCAACCATCACGTAACCATCAACCATTAACCATCACATTTCCACCAGATAACCAGCATATTACCATCATAGAACCATCATTAAGCATCAGCCACTAACCACTGACCATGGCAACCCAAGGCTGAACCACCGCCTGGAGCTTGCCATACTCTTGTGCTAGAGCTGCTGCGTTGTCCTTCACAGCTGGTGAAGCTTGAGGCTTACCCTGGCGTTAAACTTCGAAAAAACCTAACCCGAGGTTTATATATAGTGGTTAATAAGGGCTAGTATGTGGTTCGTTACGGTTTATAGTGGTGAGGCGGGGTTAAACCATGAATTAATAAGGGTAGGGTACGAGTGGCTAATGAGGGTTTGCAGTGGTGAGTAGGGATTTATAGTGGTTAATAGGGTTGTAAGTTATAACCTTTGTAAGGAGGGGATAAGAACCAACAATAATGGTTGACGAACCATAGGTTTAGTAATTGCGGGGTTAAATCAGTTGGCTTTTTGGGGATGCCCCCTATGAATCAACCAGGGGAGGATTAATCCAGGGTTGGCATTAACTCATGATGATTGATGATAATCAGTGATAGTGAATGGCTGTTCGTGATTTGTTTTTACAATTGATGATGCTGGGTGGTTGCGTGAATCAAATTTCTAATCATAGGAAAGTCTTCCAAAAAGTGTTGTTTTCCATAAATATGTCGGTTAAGCCCAGGTAGTTGGCCATTGGTTGACACCAAAGCCGAATGACCTTTTTGTTATAGCTTCGCAAGGGTACTGTAAATGCCATGGATCATCAAATATTGATTGCTGGCAAATGGTGAATTATAGTCTTCATGCATTGAACATATGCCCTGTCATATCTTTCTTTGATCGTTTGCCTTCCGTGTCTGGATGGTTCTAGTGCGTTCTTAATGACTGAATTACATGCCCTGCAATATGGAAAACCCGGAACGCAACGCAAGAATGCAAACACGACATCCAACACGAGTGGGACAAGAAGGGAGACACGAAGAACATGTCAAAAAACGGATACCAAAGGGAGACTTGTAAACAAGAGGACCTGCCCTCCAAACTCCAAGACAACCATCTGGTTAGAACACTCCGGTTGCCTGCGCCCCTTTGAAGGGATAGCTCCTCAACCAACAGCCAGAAGAGGGACAAGATTGAGAAAAAGGACAGCAACACTCAACAAGCGGAGTCAGACACAAGGCAACCATACAGTCCAGCACTAGGAAAAACCAGAAGGAGAACGAACCAACATTTACAACGATAGGCGTCCCTAATCATTTGCAACCCATTGGGAACCATTCTAAACCACTATAAACCAATGGATAACGCCTAAACAATGAGAATTGACTGCAAATGCATGAGAAAGGCACTGGACAAGACACTGGCTGAACATCATCCCCCAGAAAAGAATTGAGCATCCCATGAAAAGCGGATAGATCTGGTGGTTCATGAAGTAGTGATCAACGATGCTGGTGAATGATGTTTCATGATTGTGGCCGATGACTAATAACCAGCATTGTTAAGAAGCCATGAATCCCGTTGATGATGTTGTGAATTTGGTTTCTCATTTACCCTTACATGTTCATGATTTATATCTACCATTCGGTTAGAACCCTCCTGATAACTCCAAATCGCCCCCCCTTTAAAGGCCCTTGAAAAGGCTACGTGCGGAGCAAATCACTAACACCTGCAGCCCGTGAAAGGTTCGCATTTCGGCCACTCCATCATGGCGGCTGCTCCAATGCACATGGCCTTCCCAGAGTTGGACTCAGTGGCTAATGATCAACCATGGTTGAGCAGCTGGTTGACACTCCGGGGAACCAACAGCCATCAACAGATTGCACCTCAAAAAACGCAGCAAAGAATATCGATCAAATTCAAAGCGTAAAAGCAGAACAAACCTCAACCACTACGCAAGAGGCGATGCAAAGCAGACAGAACTTAACATGTACCTTGACTCTCGGCCTTACCCTATATTTTTGGGATTAGTACCTATTACTTTGGGACTTTCATCCATTTTTATGGACTAATTGAGGGTCAAGGTGCAGGGATTTATGCTCGTTGACATTTGCATAAGCACCAACGGCCAGCACATAAATGTGCAAAGCACCATGTGGCCGCTGCACCGCCGCCGGAAATTCCCACGCTCATCACACCGCAACCCACAGCACTCGCGAGGGCCACGGCCTGTCCTTGTTCTTTGCCTCGATCTGTAAGTTGGTGATCATACCTTGGTTGCGCTAACAGATCCCTTGCTGAAAGTTTAATGGCTTTAGCGGCCATATGGTGAATCAATCCCCAAAAAACTCAAGCCCCAAGGATGTACCATATAACCACTAACTAGTTTTAGCTAACCATATAACCATAGAACTAACCATATAACCACTACACTAAGGCATACGAGTTCTACCAACCACTCAACCCCGGCGCGGGATGTGACAACAACCAGCTGTGCCAGCCAGATACTTTGCGCAGCTCGGACAGCCTCCATGGTACCCTTGAAAGCCTGCTGGTTCTTGTCGCCGGCTTCGCGAATCTCCATGGCCGTCATTGAGGCGATGCGGGTCTCGTCGAAGATGTCCGACGCCGACTTTTCGGCCTCGCGAATCGCGTGGCCAGGGCGGTGGATGAGCCAAGGAGTTTTTTCACATCGCGTGAGTGATGTACAAGGTGGGCACCCAACCAATTATATCAATTATAAGTTGGTTGAGAACTGACTTAACCAGGGTTAACTTCCAGTTAATGTTGGTTTCCAAACAAACTTAGAACTGTACCATCAAAGTAAGAATATTCACATACAAATGGCTTTGTCCAAGAATGGTGTAGCCTATAGCTGTTGAGTTTCCCTATCAATCATGGCTATTATTCGATGGTTAGCAGGTGCCACCAGGGGCAAACCCAACCGGCAAACCTGGGATCTTCACAGCTGGATCGTCGGCTCCGGCCTGATGCGCCTTGTCTTCTGCCTCCTCCACTTTGCGCTTGGCTTCGTTGCGTTTGGAGACCCTCGTTTGGTGCGCGAGTCATGTAACGCGAGGGATTGGAATCTAGAGGGATGTAGCAGGAACATCATTGAACTGCGATGAAAAAAGATTGTTGTATATGATGCATTTGTAAATTTAAATATACTAATATACAATATTGAACAAAATATGAATATGACAAGTTTACTAATATG
Organism: Symbiodinium kawagutii; assembly: GCA_009767595.1. Classification (NCBI taxonomy): domain Eukaryota; class Dinophyceae; order Suessiales; family Symbiodiniaceae; genus Symbiodinium; species Symbiodinium kawagutii. The sequence continues at coordinate 258,760 of VSDK01008373.1, forward strand.
CACAACTCGGGCGGGTATTTGCATGCGCGCATGTGAATCCTCAAGTTCACCACAGCAAGAAAATAAATGAGATTCAGCCCAACGGTCATTACTGGGATGTTTATTGTGATTTTGTGCGACTGGTGGCTTATGAAGCGGGATAAAGATCAGAGTATGAGAATGGTACGCTCTGCTTCTTTTGCTGATGCAGGCTTGCAACTCAATACGTCATAATTGACATCAACCCTATTTGATGGAAGGCAGTGCTGTGAAACGGAACAAAGCGTTCCAATGCGCAGCTTAGGGCAAAGCGGAAATTCACATCCGCTATCGTAACGTGGGGACGTAGCGCATTCCAACGGGTAATTCAAGTGATATAAAGTATAAGACATACCGGGATGCTGCAAATGCATATGGGCACGCATCACAAGGCACCGTACATGACACTTGACTTGAGACTTTCAGGGATGCATGCGCAAACCTAAATGATCTTAATGCCAATGTCCAGTGCAAACAGCCAAAAAAATCGAATTGCCCGTATCTGGGTGTTTCTCAAACTCGAGGACCTTTCAAATTCTCCATTGTTAGTGATTGTTATTATTGTAGAAATAAACCAACCATTTTTGGGGTTCCCCATTTTGAGAAACCATCAACTAGACGTGCAGCATCTGTGAAACGTTTTTTGGGTTTGTCCAAATTCTTTTCCAAATCATGAAGGCTAACGTCAGCCATATGGAGGTTTCTCCAAATAGGAGACCCCCCTAAAATTGTCGGTTCATTACTATACATCATTATCATTGGATGATTTAGGGATACCCCTACTCTTGAAAAATCACCATATCAATCACCTTCACGAAATGAATTTGGATCATTTCGGTGCCATCATCGACCCATTGCGTTCCAACTATAGATGGTGATCATCGCCAATAAAATCCATGCTTCATCATGGCCATGTTGTTGCACACCGATGAGTTGAACTTCCACAGTGCCGCCAGCAATGCAACGGTGCCCATGATGTAACCCAGCGGAACGGCTCCTAAAGCATGAGAGGAATGGAATTGTTATAAGCAGGTTCATAATAGGGGAGAAGAACCAACCAGAATAGGGGAGGATATCTATATATACATAATGTGTGTGTGTGTGTGTCAGCTAGATGGGGCTATGGACTCATAGAACCAGCCAGCAAATGGTTAATTGGCTGCTTTGTGGTTGATAATAGGGTATAGCAACCAACCCTAGATAACAATGGCTTACTACAACAATGGTATGATTGGCACAACCAACTTGCAATTTGACAGTGGTACCAAATACCAATTGGAATGGTTGTCTTCTGGTACAACTGCCAAAATTGGTGTAATTTACAACGATTGGATATGGCTTCTCGAGTTACATCAATGAAGATTAACGGAAAAATAGTAACTATATCCAACGATCCAATCCTTGCATCTAACGCTTCATCATCAAAGACCTTGAGCCATCAGCTATATCAACTACCATCATCTAACCTCCCATCAAGTCATCAAGATTCGCCCCTTGATCAAGTCATCTCACTGCCAAGGCCCAACTGTCAGCTGTGTGCAGCTGGCATCGCTGGCGATCAGCGTCGCGCCGAGGCGCTCTTTGTTCTCGGTGGCCTTCTTTTTCAGCGCCTCGATCTCCGCCAAAGACTTTTGCCTCGGAGTCACGGCGCTCCTCCGCCCAGCGCTCCGTTGTTGAATCAACGGAAAGACCCAGGTGTCGCAGGGGAAGACCCAGCCGGAGCTGAAGGGGAAAGGTCCCAAATGGATCCACATGGTCCCAGGTTCCCAACGAAACAGATCCGAAAACCAGCAAAAACCAGCGGGGAAACCAACATTTTGAGCAGCACAGCCAAATCCAGCCCACGCCACCGGACATCAATCACCCGAAAGGTTCTCTGAGATCGGTGCAAGGATTGTTGGTGTTCTTGCAAACTCCTTTGGGCTTGGATGCCAGCCTGTGCAACGCAGACATCTTGCTGAAGTGATTAAGCTGGCTGGAATTGAAGAAGTGGATGTGAGCCTTTTTGCCACGATTGTCGGTTATTGGTCATCCCTCATGACTAACCATCATCACAAACCATTGCGGAATACCCTCTGCTGAACTAACATCGCGATGGAAACCATTTTGTTAGGAAAACCGTAGGAAGTCATCCAGTCATGGTGGATTGTCCATTACCATGTGAATTCACCAAAGGGTAAAAGTATTGAGAAAATGGGATGGTTGGCTCAACAACAACCAACCAGGTGCAGGCAGAAAATTGCAATACAGGGGTTCATCGAGCCAACAAGTTGATGGTGATCATTGATACCATAAGATTCACCATGGTTGACCGCCATGACCCTTTTTTACCGGGGCGTCTAACGGTTTGCCCTCCACGGCTTGGTGCTTACGGAGCGGAACCGCCATGACCCTTACGTAGCGAATCAACTTTCAATCAAGGCTGATCGATGTCGAATGAATTGCTGGTCCATCATGAATTCTTCACCCATCCTTGCTGTTTATTGTTATCAATTATTCTTGGTTTTTTGTAAGCCAATATGCTTGGTTAATCAATTCAATCAACAATAGTAATTAAACAAGAATCAGCCGGTTTGGTCAATCCATTGAATCACATCAACCAACATCCTTTTTCTTCAATCATTCCCTTAAGCATTCAATCAACAAACAACGATCAGAATTCCCCATCCAAACCGTTGATCCACCAGCACCAGCACTAGCCGAACATTCCATCCACAGCTCCCTACCCAGCATCGAACTGCACCTCCGCTGTGAAGCGCTTCACTTCCAGCAGTCTCCTCACGTCGATCCGATCCGATCACAGATCAAGTCGTGGCAACCATGAGCAACCAAACCCTAAAAAAGGTAGGTTTTACCTTCCAAAATAATATGGGTTATAACCTGTAAAAATGATGGTTTTGGGGGCTCATCGAAAAATCCCAAGACAGGCACCAGTCGACAATCCACAAATCGATCTGGTTGGTGGCTGAGCCACCCCTGTGAAACATATTAGTCAACCAACCAACTGTTAATGATTACTAGGGAAAATAAAAATGTTTGAAACCACCAACAAGAGATATATGGAATGTTGACTTGATTTATGTGTCTATGGAAACGATCAGCCATTCGTTTAGGGCTTTAAGATGGAATTTGCATGAAATTGCGTTTATGCTTTGATTCATGATCTGATATTAACGAACTTGACCTATGATTTCCCCTCAAAGATCGACAATTTGGTGGATGGTTTGCCATGTTCACTTTGACGCCGGCAGCAACAATCCCAACACTTCGAAGCCATTGCATCCGAGCCAAGGCACATGGAGATCGCAACCTTGGCGGTCGACACCTCCTTTGTCGCGGCCCTCAATGCCTCCTGGATGTGGCCGGGACAGGGAATCTCAGAGGTACGGGGCACAACATGAGACTCAAGGGACCGGGCCCCCGAAACGTTAGCTAACTTGGCGAACATAACTAGGGTAACTACCAGTTATGGAAGATATAACTAGCTTGTTAAATGGCTTATTAATCAACTTATAACCAGGGGGGCCCACCTTGTAGATGTGCTAATGTTCATCTGCTGACCCTTCCTGGGCAGGAGGATAGATGGGTACTAACCCATGCATACACTGCATACTCTGAGGTTGCATGATCTGCAATCGCATCTCTTGGGCAATCTGATTTGTTCAGTAGGTTCAGTATGGTTTTGGGAAGTTGTCGCAGGGGTTGCTTCAGCGGGTCAAAGCTATAGAAGTCTTACCTACTCTTTGGAATCTTTGGATGTTGGCAGCACAATCATTTGGCCTCATTGAGCGGTGCTTGATAAGCTCTTACGTCTAAACAGTCGAGGCTTGATCCTGATGCAATGCCCATGGTCTTTACACTGATGAACTCTCTGTTGATTGTCACCGGCAATCCAACTATTCCATCAAATACCTTGTTGAGCTATCATAGCTCTCTTAACTCATAGTTAGTTCATTGTTATTGCCAATTACCATCCAACAACAGCAACTAGATATATAACTTTAAAACACTTTAAATAATCCAGGAACAAGCTGAAAAGATCTGAAAAGGAAGGAACGACCGCCAGCTCCTCATTTTTGATTCATGGATTTGGGGCATGATGGTCGATCAACTGCATTTACGCATTGACTTTTGGAGGTGGCCTGGCTTGAACGGTCTTCAGCTTTAAAATGGCAAATTCAAGCCCCTCCTGCAATGAGGATGATCAAGTTGATAGGGTCATGGGACATCCCGTGGTTTGGTGGTTGTGATCTTCATTTAAAGGCTAAACTCAGGCCACTTCCTGAAACCAGGCTGATCAAGAAGATGCTAATGATGACGATGATGCTGATAATGACGATGATGATGGTTCTGATGATGGTGATGATGAAAAAAATGGTGATGATACTGATGATTGGAATGTATAGTAATCATAATCATGATGATGGTGGTGATGATGATGATGATATTTGGTGACGATGTGAGACACTTTTGGTAAGACCCTCTCGATCAAACACTCTGCGTCACACTTCGGAGCGGCCCAGAGGGGGGAACATGCCCGGCACCACCATCCCGAGACGAGGACGAGATTTTGGAGCCTCCACTCCCCAAACCCCCAAGTCTTGCTTCGTTCACCACAAGCCACTGCAGCCTAGCCTACCGATTGGCTTTCGTACTAACGATCAACCAACTAAATAATCCAATTACAGCATATAACAGCGATATGAGTCATATGAGTTGGATAATCCGATACCAACCACCTTTCAAGACAGGCCAAACATCCTTCCACCAATCATCTTTGCAGCTCATCGTTTCACCATCCGCCAAGCGCACTCCTGCTCGTCACCCTGAGATGCAGCCACTGCTTCTTTCGCGAGGCTCAGGGCCTGCAACTGCAGCAGCATTGCTTATCTGGTTGGTGTTTAACAATGGTTATTCTCAATGCGATTATAAGCAATCATATGGGATATACCAACCATAATCTGGTTGTTGGTTTCAACCTCTATGAAACATATGCTTGTTAACCAACCAATTGCCAACAACCACTAGGGAAAATAATCAAAATGTCTGAAACCACCAAGCAGTTATAGATGCTCGTAGTCAATGGATGTGAATTGATGTTTCAAAGCCTAGGGATGGTTGGCAATTGTCAAGAATGATTTTGTCCATGGCTGTCAATGGATGTTGCCAATGTCAAGTAGACGTGAAGGTGTCTTACAAATGCCAATGGATTCTAACTCATGTCAAAATATATATTATGTCAATATGCTGCCGATGTATATCGATGCTTGCTGTGTCTACAGTAATGTAAATGAACCCGTCCAAAAGTCAAAGTTACATCGCAGGCAACGTATGTGGCTTGCAGCTTGATAGACATGAGAATTGTCAAGACCTTGTAATTAGCCCGTGGAGCCACCATGTGCCAACAAGATATTACAGGGCAAATCTCTCCAAAACATATTATACTCCATGGACTCCAAATGACTCCAATCACCACTTAGTCACTGAAAGTCTAATGTCACAACTTTCCTGGCAGTCTCCGGAGCATCTTTTCTGCACCCGGTGGATCTTCCTGTTATCCCACGGTATCCCACGGTCCTTCTCTACGGACTCCATTTTGTCCTGGACATCGCTGACCTCAACACAGGGACTGCTCCCAGGATCCCCCGGGGCTGCACCGCAGGTGACAGGTCCAACGCAAGCGAGCTGCCAATGCGAGGCTCGTCTCCCTTTCTTTCAGCTCCTTCTGCGCAATCTTTATCCTCTCCAACTTCCTGCAGCTTCGGACTCACAGATCTATCTACCAACCGTTGCACAAGAATGCCAACAGTGCTAAGAGACTGCTGTATTATTCCCCTCCCCGAATTGGCAGCGCATTTGGCTTCCAATGTTTCGCCTCTGGGCGTTCTTCACGCGGTTCTCGGCCTTCTCCAATACCTGCGAACACTGCCGAACGGTGATGGCAGACATGTCGCACGGTGACCTTTGCAATGCTGGCGTTCAAGTCTGCACAGCTGTTCCACCCATGGTCTGCACAGCTCCACCCATCAGCGTGGCCTTTTTCATCGGCGCCGAAAACAGGACTTGTTGATTGCTTCCTGAGCCAGGAGGCAACGGTGGATGGTCATGGCATGTCCACATCGCCATGGCATGGCAGCCAAGCATCGTTTGGATTCCAAGAGTTTGACGACGCCCTGGAGACTCACCGCTGCATCTTGAGCGTTCTGTGCAGCTTGGGACACCACCTGCGCTGCGGCATCCCATCCCATGGCCCAGGCCTGGAATTGCCATCACTTTAAGGGAGGAAGACCAGGCCACGGGCCATCACCTTAGGGGTCTGAGAAACTTCGGGCCTCTGGCTTGGGAAGGTCCTTCAATTTGTCTTTGTTCTCCTTTGCTTTCGAAGCTGTGTCGGTCGTCTTCGTGGGGCTTGCTTTCCTGGGCCGAGAGTCCATGCCACCGTTGAAATGCTGATATTCCAACTCTGACTCTCATCGGAATTATCTCATAGGGCGTTTTTTGGAAAAAATGAAGGGTGGGGCTGGCTCAGCTACTCCGAACGTGCAAATGCCTCCTGACACCTTTAGAGCATTCCATCTGTTCAAACCTTGCCCATCTTCTCACATTGCAGATCATTGCAGTGTCTCCACTGTTCCCCACAGCTTGCTTGTGATCTACACATACCCCATTGTAATGACCAACTAATGTGTACCAAAAAAGCAAAAACCATGGCCTCAGCGATTATCAGCCATTATCAACCAACTTTGATCCATTGCAATAGCCACGGGAATGACCAAGATTCACGGTAAAGAACCATCATTCATTTTTGGCCAGTCACTATATTTATTGTGTAGTCATTATCTCGCCAACCACCTGCAAAAAGTGGCGAAGTCACTAACAAACAATTGTTCACCGTCAATCATGACCTGAATTACCATTATAAGCCAACCAGTTTTTTCAGGGTATCCTCTTTTTAGCCAGCACGAACCTCAGGGACCATCATTCACCACCACTAACCGCCATGAACCACCACTAACCACCATCATGAACCGCCTCCAACCACCACGATTCACCACCCACCAACCACAAACCACCATTGACCACCATTACCTACCCACTACCATTAACCAATTGGTTAACCCCGGAACCCACAAATCAATGGTTCTCCACCATTAACCAATTGGTTAACCACTACCATTCACCACCACCAACCAATTGAAAACCACTAACCACCATGAACCTTAGGAACTATCATTGAAAACCACTCACCACCATTAACCACCGCCAACCACCACTAACCACCATTGACCACCATTAACCAACCAATTGCCATTGACCACCATTAACCATTAGCCATTGACCAACCAATTCCCACCATTAACCAACCATTGGTTGATCGCCATAAACCACCACTGACCAACCAATTCCCCCCCAGGCGATCTCCGTCCAGTGGCGCTTTCGGAGTTGCTGTGGCTTCTGCTGCCGCTTGACCAGCTGCCAAAGCGGCCTCGCATGCGAGCTGAGTTCGGTGGTGGGTTCCGCCAGCGACTGGGGACCCCGAAGGCTATGCTTGGTTTATTGCTATAATATAGGTTTACTATAGGTTGATAACTATAATACTATGGGATGATATAAGTGGGGGGTCCCCCGTAATTTGAGAATCCACCCGTTTAATGAATGGTTGGTGGGAAGAAGTGGTGAATGATTGGTGCGATACTGGTCTCAATAGGAATCTTCACAATGTCCAATTGATGTTTGAATCAATCCACACTCCAATGATCTCCAATGTATGTGCAGTGGTTGCTGTCATACGTGTCATTGGTTTCGGTTTGAACCTCTGTAGGTGATACCTTTTCCAGAAATGGCGGAGCCATAATAAACCCCTTCTACTTGATGGTAAATCACCAGCTATTTATGGGAAAACCACCCGTGGCTCACACAACCGGATCTCTCCTTGCCCTTGTTGGTTGTCCATCAGCGACGTTTATTGTCAGTTAGTTGTTAACCAGCTAGTAATGAATATCCATTGCAATTCACTTCACCAGCTAGTTTCTTATCAACCAGGTAGCTTTTTACTGTTATTCGCTGACAACCCTAACTAGCTGGTCAAGCATATGATTACAACTAGTTTGTTAACCATCGAGTTAACCATGGAGCTGACATCAATAAAGTTAACTAACCATACCAACCATAGCCAACCCTCTCAACCATATATCAACCATCACCTACGTCAACCATTTCTAGCCACGACATGGATCGACCATAACCGACCATAGCCTCCGTTCACCATGGTCCGCAACGCCTTGCGGCACGGCACAAGCCGCACGCCTCGGCGAAGCTCAGCAAAGGCTCGGCCACCTGCTCGGCTTTGTCCACTTCCACCTGGAGCCGCAACCGGCGGCACCGGCACCGGCAACGCAGGTGCCCAGTGGCAGAGATTTCGGCAGCAAAATGGCCTCAGGTAGTGGTTTCTTAGAATAGGGAGCCCCAAAAATGGCTGGTTTATTACTTATAATGGTTAATCATGGATGATTTAGGGGTACCTCTATTTTGAGAAACAGCCATGTAGACATGACATGACTCGAAATTTCGTCAGCAGAAATGGAGATTTCGTCAGCAGAAATGGAGACATGTGAGATTTAGTGAGCAAAAATGGATTAGAATCACTTTTCTGAATCCGTTTCTAGTTTGGAAATGATTTTGGGAAGTAGATGTCATCTTCCAAAAGATCATCTATGGATGGAATTTCGCACCTAAATAAAAGTCCCAATCTAAATAGAATTTATGAATTTGTTACCTAGATCTGATTTCTAATCTAATATATCAATATTCTATGCCATGATTAAGCCCTTTAATTGACCATGGTGAGCCATTATTTGCCATTATCATTGTAATCCAGGTTTCTCCAAGTTACTGTTCCATTGTTATCATAAAATCGTATTATTCTCCCCCATAAGGCATTCAATCAATATAATCATTGTAATCCATTTTTAGCCATTATTCTCCCCTATAAATCATCATAATTTCCTAGTAACACCCTATAAATCATATAAATTCCCCATAAATCATTACAATCCATGACTTGCCATTTATAACCATTATTTTCCCCTATAAATCAAATAAATTTCCCAGAAATCCTCATAAATCCCCTATGATTAACTACTATCTAACACCCTATAAATCATGTCTTGTAATTCATGCTTAGCCATTCTTGACCACTATCATTCCCCAGAAATCCCCTATGAGTAACCACTATCGTCCCCCATAAATCCCTATAAATCCCCCCATGATTTCTCCAAATCTCCACGTTGGCGCCGCCCACCTCTGCCGGTGCCAGCTTCGCTTCCAGCTCGTCGGCCAAATACTTCGCCTCCGCCTGCGCCTTGAAGGTGTCTTGTGCCGCGAGGAATGGCACCAACTTCCTGAGCGTTGCAGGTCGTTGGGAGGTCGTTGGAGGTCGTTGGAGGTCAATGGAGGTCGTTGGGAGGTCGTTGGGAGGTCGTTGGAGGTCGTTGGAGGTCGTTGCAGGTCGTTGGAGGTGGTTGGAGGTCGTTGGAGGTCGTTGGAGGTCGTTGCAGGTCGTTGGAGGTGGTTGGAGGTCGTTGGAGGTGGTTGGAGGTCGTTGGAGGTCGTTGGAGGTCGTTGCAGGTCGTTGGAGGTGGTTGGAGGTCGTTGGAGGTGGTTGGAGGTCGTTGGAGGTGGTTGGAGGTCGTTG
>VSDK01008373.1:268622-300190 GCA_009767595.1 Symbiodinium kawagutii
ACAATGGAGGTCGATGGGAGGTCTTTGGGAGGTCGTTGGAGGTCGTTGGAGGTCGTTGCAGGTCGTTGGAGGTGGTTGGAGGTCGTTGGAGGTGGTTGGAGGTCGTTGGAGGTGGTTGGAGGTCGTTGCAGGTCGTTGGAGGTGGTTGGAGGTCGTTGGAGGTGGTTGGAGGTCGTTGGAGGTGGTTGGAGGTCGTTTTTGCTGGGGTTTGGCGTGCTTAAGAGTGGTGAATGTCGTGGGTTTTCATGGGATTTGGAATGGTTAAGAGTGGTGAATGTAGTGGGGAATGTTGTGGTTGACATAGTGGTTGATGTAAAGGCTAATGTAGTCGTTAACTATAGTTGTTAGTGTAGTGGGTAATATGGTGGTTAATAAGGTGGGTGATAGTATGGTTCATAGTGGTTGGTAAAGCGGTTTGGTTGGTAAAGCGGTTGATAGTGGTTGATGATTATGACTTATGATTATGATCAAAAAGTCCGATTTGATCATGCTGAAATGTGGGTGAACAATGATTAATGATGGTCATTAATATAGAAATGGTTGATAACGGGCTACACAGCTGTCGATAAACCCAACTTTAGCATGGCCGGTGACTTCTCAAAGTTCATTGGCGGTTGGATAGCAATAAAGCATGGAGGGCATGGAGTCCTTTTTGGCTCAACCATCTGCACCGAAGAAATTTCGGATCCAACCGACTACCCAACAGAAATCATGAGCCCATGGCTAGCGTTTGATTACTCCTGGGGCCGCTCCTGGCCTGGCTCCCCCTTCGGCTACAGTCGGATGCCCCGAACGCCTCCCGGCCTCCCTCCCAACCAGCCAGATGGGTCACAAATCTGGATGAGCCGTTGGCCATTTCTCCCATCCATGGCCACATCACCTTCCGAACCAAGGATCTGGTTGGCCACGCGAAGCTTTTCACGAAAGGTTCCCAAAGCATCGGTGGCCTATGGCTGGCCACCATGGCTAAAACTGGGATGTAACCCTGGCCGCGAAGCCCTAAAAGGTAGCTCAACTAAGCCCTATAACCCTAATGGTTGGTTAAGAGTGGCAGTTCTGCAACATGGAGCTGATCCATTCACCTCCACGATTTTTTCGGTGAACGGATGTAAGGACCTATGAAATATATCAATACGTGTGTGTATATCTCTCTTTCAATCACCATCTCAAGGAGTTCAGCATGTAAATATTCATATATATATAAATATATAATAGATAAAATCATTCTGATATTTAGGTACATGTGCGTGTGTGCAAATGCACTTTAGGAAGAGACACGTCACAAATACAAAACTCACCTCTTTTGCGAAGCAAACCCACTGACTCTCGGGAACCTTCCCCTGGACCCTCACAGGTCTTGATGCGTTGGCGCTGCCCTCCACGCCTTTAGTCGGCCCTGATCGCTTTCAAACTGCTTCAGCATGGCCAACTTCAGACCAATCGCCTAAGGAGTCAACGAACTGAAACACAGGGGACGGGGGATGCGGCTGGTCTTACCAAACTGACCTTTGCAGGCGCCATAAGTCAATATTACCCATCAACAATAGCTGGTGAATGGTTTAAAATGGGGTATAATGAGTACCATGAGCCCCCAAAACCTTAAAAAAAAGGTAGGGTTTTACCCTCCAAAATATGGGTTATAAGCTACAAAAATGATGGTTTTGGTGGCTGATGGTAACAGTAGTAGTGGATATACCAGCTTTGTATGGCGAGCTGGGTCAATCTTAACCATCAACAAAATGATTCGATGAACATCCCAACAGCCAGACTAGTGCAGGGTCCCATGCCATGATCAGCACAGCCTGACCAAGACCTGAGATGCATTGGCTGGTACAGCTAGGGCAGCCGCAGTCAGTGCTTCTTTCACCTTGGCACGGCATTGGTTGAGCATTGCCAGTGGCTGTGATGTTTTGGCGACCCTGGGTGGGTCTAACCGTCCATATCGCTCTGGCTTCGAAACAGCCCGTGACCAATAGCCACCAGGGGAACCTGGAACATCCTTGGCATAACTCTTGCTTTATCATGCCTTACCATGTTTCATCACTGGATTTTGCTCCTGTCTGCTACAGGTTCTTTGCTGAAAAGGTTCGGGATGTAGGCTACAGAGATGGGATCTTCCGAGAAGATCACTGGATTGCGGAAAACAATAAGTACTAACCCAAACCCCGGGCGTAGAATCTGCCATCGCAACAAATGAACGATCTTTCGGGCAAGTTCCGGGGGCCGATGAAAACAGGAAAAGGAGCTAAGAATCCAATCCAAACCTTTCAAGTGATACACTCTGTTCCATGGAAACTGATTTGGACCACCTGGTAGTTAATAAGGTCTTCTGGGGTGTCCGATATAGGACGATTGACCATTTTGAATCAATCATCATGAGCTGCTAGACAAACGTTGTTAAGCATCATTCAGGAACCACGATTGGACCATCATTGATCGTTTTCCGCAATCATCAACCCATGTCAATCAACCATCGTCGCGATTGAAAGGGCCTGTCATTCATCCAAAAAAATCAGCCACTATCATCATCATGAAGCCGCTAAGCACCATTTCATAAGCAACCATTAACCCTACAGCTAGTGAACCATCAAGTCAGTCAGTTTAGGTACCCAATAACAAATATAAGTAACCATTCACCATTATACGTACATAACCATTAACCACTACAAGTAATCATCAACCAGTAGCCATTCACAAGCAACCATTACAGTCACCCTTTGAGCCAACCATTAACCACCATTATCATCAGTCTTATTACGACCGGCTTGGGCAGGGTCAACCCACATCGCAGCTTTCGGCCCAGGAAACTGCAGCAGCGGCTTGCTTGGCTGATTCCTGATCCGGAGATCACGTTCATCGAACGAAACAATTTTGAATCACCTTTTATTCAACTAATGGTCATGGTCAGCAATGGTGAAGGACAGGTGATGATGGGTAATGATGGATCATGATGGGTGATGGGTGATGATGAGTTGTGATGTTTACAATTCTTGGTGACAGATATCAATCTTCCATCAACATCAACCCTAGTGATAATGAGCTCCATTAGTATCACAATAGTTGCTATCACCATTCTTGCGCTTTACTGTCAACTATTATTACTTAATGCCAATCGCGGGTAACTTTCTAGTCTTGATCATTGTTCATTGGTGTGAACTAATTATTGCTAATTGTTCTAAACTGGCCAATCATGGATTCAAATAGTTGCTCGTGATTACTAATCGCTCATAACAATCAGGATGTCCACGCTGGAGAATTATACTTGCAAAGCAGCTTTCTATGGCCTTGCTCATTGACCTTCATGATGACGCATTCTCAACTATCCTTACCTTCTGGTAATCTAACATGGCAATGGAAAATCACCATTTTGTTGGGAACACACTGGGAAATCATCCATCCACGGTGGATTTTCCATTGCCATGTTACAGTAGTTTACCAGAGGGTAATCATTCAATCTCCCAACCATCGTTGGCAAGCACTCCAAACAGTTGACACGATGGCTGTCGGACCATTCTGGTTGAGAGGTGCACACACTGCAGCAGCGCGTGACCCTGATTCACTAAATAACTATTGTCGATACCATCCATGATCAATATTCCTCATTGCCCACCATCACTATGAAACGCCACTCTCCCTTTTCAGTCACTATTTATTATCATAACCAAGATGTTCCAGTACCAAATCAACCCTGATTAGCCATGATGAACGATGATTTCAATAACCATCACTATGTCTAAACATGTTCCAGTTTAATCATCATATCATCCATATCATCCATATCAACCCTTACCAGCCCTGATTTAACCATCCCCTGGCGCATCATCTCACAGCCATCCCATCCCCGTGCCCAGGTGTGCCATTCGGCGCACCCCGACCGCGCCTCGGTTTGTTGCGCAGCTTTCTGCGCTTCGGCCAGGTCCTCACCGGCCTCGACATGAGTCAATAGTGGAGACAGTGAACTATTATAGCTACAGACGGCTATGGTAACTATTGGATATGGTAGTTATGTATATCAGCTATTGTTATATAGATAAATGATTTAGATATGGTAATTACAGCTATTTAACTATTAGCTATTTAACTATATAAAAATAACACATATAGATTCACTATTGGTAGTTAACCAATTGGTTAATAATATTATATTGACCTATAATAATAGCAGGTTGATAAGAATAGGTTTAACTACCAATAATTGTTAATAACAAGGTGCGCTCCCTAAACGCTAGCTAGCTTGGCTTAGTTCACTAGGGTAACTACCAGGCAAATGGAACATATTAAACTAGCTTAGCTTGTTAAATAGCGAATCTTAATCAACTTATAACCAGGGGGGCCAACCTTGTACAAACAGCTATGGTAGTTAAATAACACATATATGTAACTATTAAATAAATGATCAAATAGTTTTTTCAAAATATCATAGACAGGTAGCTAGATGTGGTAACTACGTAACTGTTATAGTTGACTATTGTAGTTGCCATATCTATACTTAACAATTAACAGTATAGTTAACTACAACAGTTAACAGTTGACAGAACTATTGACAGTTCACTGCTAATAACTAACTAGTTAACAGTTAATAGTTAACCATTAGCTGTTAATAGTCAACAAAAAATCAGTATTGACTGTAGACATTACTGGCTAATAGTTAATGTTTAGTTTGTCAATAGTCAAGTCAATGTCTATGACCACTTTGCTTTAAAGTGAAAAATTGATGTGGTAATTCACATCATTACAATAGTTCATGTGAGTACTTGATAATGTCAATAGTCAAGTATTGACTATGAGTGAGTGGCTGATAGTCCTTGGTCTCTGGTGGTTGATAGTGCTTAATCATAACTAATTAGTAGTGGGTCATAGTTACTAGTTGATAGATGTTGCCACCAACGCTGAGTGGCTGATAGTGGTTGATAGTCGTTGATAGTGGTTGCTAGTTCATAGTTTGACTAGTGGTGACTAGAGCTTAGTAGTTCATTGTGGTTACTAGTGGTTAGCATTTGTGCTAACAACTAGTAGTTTAATAGTGGATAATAGCGGATATCATAGTGGATAATTTATAGTTGCTGCTGATTGACTAATAGTGGTTCATAGAGGAAAGTATTCATAGTCACGGGTCAGCTATTAGTGGCTGATAGTGGTTGATTCACCCGTTAGTGGTATAATCAATAGGTTCAACAGTTGCCCGCTATTAATGCTAACTATTTGCCCAATCATATGACCATTGGGGGTTAATACATGATTAGTGGTTCATATCTATCATTAATCACGATAAGAACCATTGAGCACTATTTGACTCTCAATGATTCTAGTGATGGATCGTAGCCGTTGATAGTCAAATAGTGATTACTGTTGAGGGATTTGATAGTCAAATGCTACTGCTTTGAGACGACAATGCCTCAAAGGTTACTATTTTCGAGTTGTCCAAAGAGTAACTATTGAGGGATATTGAGGGATTGTTGTCTCAAACCACTAGTGGCTGCAGCAACTCTTACTTTATCACTTTCAAAATAACCTGGCTGGTGGTTGAAGCACCCCTACAAAAATATTGAAAAATATGCTTGTCAACCAACCATTTGTTGATAGCTATAACCTTGAAAACAATAAATGTCAAGATCTAAAAAACGTAGACCACTCTCTGGAGAACTTGAGACTTTGGTTAGGGACTGGTGTTTTACCATGCAGCTAAGCATAAGTCATGTGGCTATGAGTCAACATTAACCAACAACAATGGGGGATAATAACCAGCAGCAAGAGGGAAAACAAAGGTTTATGATAGGGGAACCAGGGGCACAGGGTTTTGACCCACAGCCATGTGTTTTTGCGTAAAATATCGTTTCTGAACCTAGCCTGAGTTGGACAAACACGCACACAGGGTGGACTAATACGGACCTTTTATCGCCTTCACATCATCCTGAATCACGCAGCATTTTTGGCACAAATCCCAAGGCGACCCATTCAAACAGAACCACACGCGCAGCAGCCCAACAAATGGAAAACGCGAACCAATCACTACCTGTTGCATATGCCTATAGAAGTTATGTGCACTTTGACCCTCAATTAGCCCATAATTACGGATGAAAGTCCCAAAACAAGAGGTCTGAATCCGAAAAATGTAGGGTAAATGAGAGGCAAGCTGGGTATGAATAGGTTATCCCATGTTATGCCTACCCTTCCAGCTGCCTCTTTCGGTAACCCTGTGATGTGCAACGCGCGGCACGGCAAGCGCTGAAGGACCTACGCGCTGCCAAGGTACGTGTTCGATCATTGCTGAGGTGATCTCAGCCTTTTCGGCCAGGTCCTGTGGAGCCACGTCGTGTTGTTTTCAGGTCACGGATTCCCATGGGATTCTCATGGGATCGGGTGATTTCCAAGAGATTTGATGGTGAATGATGGTTCTATGGTGGTTGTGTGATGGTTGATGGTTGATGGTTGATGGTTAATGGTTGTCAAGTAGATAGATTTCTAATAGAGAATCAAGATGAACCATAAACCATACTTGAGAAACATGATTTCAATGAGCTGTTCGTTAAGCTGCTTGTTATCCACCAGTCTTAGCTGCAAAATTCATCCCATCTAACTCCGCTTTTGTCTCGTATGGAAGTGGCGGAACCGAAGTGCGTCGCTTCGCGCGTCCTCTGCTGCATGGAACTTCTCCGTAATCGATGCGAGCATTTCCTTCAGCAGCTTCTCATCCTTGAGTTCCGCCCCCACATGCGTTTGGCAATGCCAAAAAAAATTGAAATTAAATGAAAAGAGCACATACACACTACTTTGGTATGGCTGCCTTTGATGCTATCGTGTCTGAGATGGTGCAGCTGTGTAAGGCTGGCTTCCACAGGGACCAACTGGGAGCGCTACTCGTTGCTCGGACTGCTTCTCTTGCTGCACCCGCATAATCTGCATTCGTGGCACGACGCCAAACTCCGAACAGCGGAAAGCAGTCAGCAACACAGTGCACTGGAGCACGTACTGAATGCTGTTGACCGAATTTGATGAAGCCCACTTCTGATACAAGAGCTTGACACATCTCACAGATCACCCCCCAAGCGACATGAGAACAAATAAAGTATGCGTCAAAACGATGGCAAACCATGGGAACCGAACATTGTCTGCACTTGCTGAGCATCGTACCAGTCATGCACGATCAGCTGTAAGATGATTGGGGATGTATATGTATATATATATATATAACAAACGTGTGTATGTGTGTGTGTAAATTCAATCATGCTTCCACATTTCTCATAATTGACCATCACAAGAACTATCAACAATCAATCTGAACATGTCTAAACATGGTATTGACACGCTCAACCATCAACCACTTATGAGTAACCAATCCTTAACGATTTACATGCGGCTATGGGTCAGTTCACCCTGTACCCCTGGTTCCCCATCATTAATCAGGCTGTTTTTCCCTCTTGGTGATTATCTCCCATGAACTTCGGTTGGCCAACTGCTTGACCCAGCTCGCCATATATAGCTGGATGTAGCTGGTATATACCCTATTCTTGTTGGTTGTTATCTCCTATTATTAAACATTAACCAGCTACTTAACGCATTATTGACGGTTAATCACCACTACTATCCACTATTGTTGGTTATCAACCACTATAAACCATCGTTAACTCATAGGATCCCCCATTAGTTGGTCCCTCATAGCCACGGATGTTGACTCCATCATCCAGTCGCCACATGACGGCCTGAGGCACAAGGACCTGGAGCCAGTGCGAACGGTCGGTCGCAGCGGGGGTTCAAAGGTTCGAACCGTTCAGGGCTCTACCCCAGATGCTCCCCATGTTTTTGGCATATTTACTGAGTCATTTTATAAGTAAGATTGTAGGTATGCCATACATGGAGCCACTGGGTACAATCAGCAACCAGTGAGCTTTCTGGTGAAAAGCCGCCAGCAATCTACTGAAGTTTGTGGTCAATCAGAATGATGAAAAGTCGGGCGAATTGATCCTACTGATAGTGCTATCCATGGTGGCTGAACCTGTTGAACTCTTGAACGGGTGTTTCTGAAAAAAGGAGGGCCACTAAGTCATCCAATAATAGTCGTTCATAATTTCTAGCAATAGACAATCTACTTTTGGGGGGTCCCTATTTTGAAAACCACCATATGTGGTAAGAATGTGCCACCATCATTGCCAGCACCTCTCGCACGGCCTCACCTTAACCTTTGAGATCGCGTCGGTGGCTTGGACGTGCGTGCGTCGAATTTTGGACCTGAGGAAGGCTGACGTGTGAGGCTGGTGATACGGGCTGCGGGTGCCAACATAATAATCTTCCAAGGGACACTGGTAGTTTTAGTCATGTGTGGTTTCTTGACATAGGGAAACCCAAAAATGGCTTGTTTCTATCGATGCTTCATATGGGATGATTTGAAATTACCCCTATTTTGAGAAACACCTGGGTGGACTAAGGCAAAAAGATTCAATCGCTCTGTGCCGCTACTGACTTTAAAGGTAATGTCAGCGTGCGGGTCAGAGAAGATGCCATCAATGAGGCATGTTCGTTGTCCCACAGTCCATGAAATCCGTCAATAACTCATCAAATCAACCAAATCATTGGGCCACCAGTCCGCCAATGCAAATAAGCCAAGAGGGAAAATTGACAATATTTTCATAGTCGCCAGTGGTGAGTGCATTAAAAGAAAACGATCACCTGCGCCAATAGTATCACCACTCTTGTTGGAAATTGACCACGGTATTTACCATCCAAAGGTGAAACCATGCAATCAAAGTGAAACAATGTGAAACTCGGCAACTTGAAATGTGCCGCCACGACATCAAAAGAGGAAAGGGGGCCTATTTACCATCATGAACCATCATTGATCATTAATTAACGTTCGCAAAACCATGGTAAGGTCCATCTTCATCACCCTTCATCACCCAGCCGCTAGTGTTTACCACCAGCTGGTTTCGATCTGGGCAGCGTCTCCCGGCAACAATCAGAAACGAGCAAAGGGTTAAGTAAGTTTGATCGCGGCTGTTGATCGCTAAGATGGGTATCTAATACCATTGTCTAATTATCTGATGATATCTAATGATTTGATACTTGCTGATTGCTGATTATAGTTGACAAGTATCAATATAAATGGCTGGTAGTGGATGATTTGGAGGACCCCTCTTGTCAGGAAACCCCCTCGTGATCGCATAGTTTTACCATTGATTATGACTCATAAATGATCATCACAATGGCCACTACTACAAGAGACCTTACTACCATCAATTATTCATAATTATTACCATCAACAACGACACATAAATGATCTGTTTATCATACTTACCCCGCTTAATCATAAAGGTTCATATGAATTGATTAAGTCCTTACGATCATTTATGATCAATGATGACTAATCAATGATCCACCTAATCACCTACTAATGACCCATAAATGATCATGAACACAAATAATTAGCACCAAACCTCACTCCTATTGACCTATTTTTGGTTATGTCAATATTGATGGTTAATTCAATAGTGGTTGCAAATAATCATAAACCTCACTCATTAACACTCATAATTCAGGATTAACCACCATAAATAACTACCTGACTTAACCACCACAATTACTCATATTGACCTATTTATGGTTAACCCTGAATTTATGGGTGTGGTATTGCCACCAAAAAGTACAGTACCAGGTTAATCACCGCAACAACTCCTTGACTAATTAACCACCAACTCCGCGGGATGATGAGGGTCCACAAGAATTGGCAAATCACACTAGGGAAAACCCTTCTTGGAAGGGGGAAAAAACCTAGACAAGAAAAGATGACAAGTGCTAAATAACTCCTCTTGTAACCATCATAAATAATCACCATAATTTGGCACTCCTCACAGTTATTTGCTTATTATAATAACCACCATAATCACTCCTCTTCACGGCAGTACCTCCGTCACCGAGCTCCCCCGGCTCCAACTGTTTGGTGCCATCGCCTGGCGTCGCACTCGGCCGTTTTGGGTTTTGTGCGACTCGTGGCGAATGGCCCAGTGGCACATGGCGAAGGACTAGCCATGCTTGTCCATCCGCTGTCTATCTTGGCTGGTTTTCTGGACTGATAGTTTTAACCATGCATGTTTTAAGGTTTTTTGGGGTTAATCAATAATTCTAACCATGATTGTATGGATGCTGGTTTACAATGGCTCCTACTTGCAAATTAGCCATGTAAGAACCATGGACATTTCTAGCAGGTAAATAGCGAATAGTGGTTACATAGCAAATGGAAAATAATGGCCGTTACATGGCCACTTCTATCCAACATGATCGTTATATGAGGCTGTTCTCGTGGCTGTTTTATGATTATTCTATGCTTGTACAAGCAAAAGACGGCTATGGTTGTTAAATGCTAAAAAGTAACTTGATATGGTTACAAAGTCATGTATAGTTGAAGTTGCTAGATGTGGCTACAGTTCTCAAATTGGCCGGTGAATCATGGTTGGTGACTGGTTCATGAATAGCTGATTCGTGATTGATAGATGGTTCATTACTGATGGCTAACAACTGCTCAATGTAAAAAGTTGCCTGAAACGGTCAGTCATTGCTACACCATGAAATATCGGTTTTCCTAAGTCTCTTGTGAATGACTATATCATCAACCGCGGTAAACTACTGGTTGTGATCAATTGTTCGCCACTTTTACCCACCACTGGTACTGTGGTGAACTACTCACTCAGGGTACCAATTAAATATGCACTATTTTGATGCATGGTTAGGTAGCCTTGACCATATGGTTGTGGGTCAGGTTTGGGCCCGTGTTATGTTTGATATCTATGATCTATACCAAGCAGGGGTCAAGCCGCAGACCCCTGGAGTTCGGTCACGAGTTCATGGCTGACTGAGATGGTCTACAGGGGCCCGAACCTGACCCACAACCAGATGCTTAAGGCTACCTACAAGGTGGGCCCCCCTGGTTGTAAGTTGATTGATAAGCCATTCAATAACTGGTAGCTACCCTAGTTAGAAGCCAACTTAGCAAAGTAAGGGGGCCCACCTTGGAACCATGCATCAAAATTTAGTTGATTTGATCTATACCCTGGGTAAGTAACCATGTAGCTAAATAGTCTTGGTAGCTCTGTGAACGACAAGTGTTCAAGTTGATGACTTCCGCCATTGTTCATCGGCTGTGGTTGCTAGTGATGATGATGACCAAAGACTGGGTCACTAGCCAAATAAATAGCAAATAAGTGCAGCTAAACTGTTTGTGCCATTTGTTTTGTTCAGGCCAACTGGCACTGGTCAATGGTAGACATCAAACAGCAGGCCACGGGTTCAACGTGGCCACCACTGGCAAACAGCTGGTTGGTAATTACTGGTTGGTACTTGCTTTTCCCTGCCAATTCTTAGTTCCTAAGGAGAAGAAGCAACCATAGCCAACTAATGCCAACTCTGAGTAATGGTCTACTTCCATCATTGTCAACAGTGTAGGTGTAGCATGCCCTGACCGCAGAAACTTGGTGAACATGAAAGTGATCATCAAGGAGAGATGGTGGATGCGGGATGCGGCATGATCAAAAAATACTCAAGCTGACGGTGTGCAACTATCCCAACTGGCATCTCGCCAATGTTAGCAAGCCCTGCCTAGCCCTGCAGACTCAACATTCTTCAGTTGGTCCATCAATGCCTGGCCAGGAGAAGGATCAAACATGCTCCCGCCACAAACGGGAAATCAGGACTACAAAAATGCCTTGTCCTCTGGCTGTGAAGACTTCAGAATAGGCACAGCTTACGACGCATCACACCAACATCTGGAATGTCAGGTGGTCAGCCACTCAAGAATGCTTTTCGAAGCAAAAGCCAAGACCTTCCATTGTGAAAAACACCCTCTCTCTGCTGTCAGGTCATCTCAGGACCTCTCAGGTCATGTCAGGTCATCCTTTCACATCCTGCTCTAAGCCAACGCCACCTGCGTTTGTTCACCAGCCGCCAGGCGCCTGCAAGTGAGGCTTCAGGGAAGCCTCAACCTCCTTCAGGACGGTGGGGTCGAGGCCTGGGAGCAGCGAGAGCAGCTGTGAATTCAGCTGCAATGGCCAGCCCTGGTGCTGAGGCTCCACAGGATCCGATCTTGGATCCGATCTGTGATGGGTAACCTATGCCTATCCTATGGCTGTACCCGCTATAGCCATAGGATCCCATAGGTTCTACATGGTTCTACTCACCCATGACGCCATGACTCATCCGTTCACTGGAAATGTCATCGAGCTCCCGGCTGCCGTGGTCCTTTTCGCACACTGCTTCTGAGAGGCCGGGATCAGCGGTCAATCGCAGCCAAACATTCACCAACCGACCCAATGCACATGAGCTGAGCCGGTTACTTGTGGTAAGTCATTGGAGGGCCGTGTGTAGCCCCATAGGTCTTCAATCAATTTGGTTGGTTCAAGAAACTGCTTAAGTTTGATCAATAACGGTTGATGAATGATTGTATATAGCTGATGCTTGATGGTGATGCGATTGCAATCGCAGGTGATGACGTATGGTACCCTCTGGTAAACTAAGCTGGATATGGAAAAATCCATCATTTAGAGCTGGTATCCCAGGGGTTCCTATGAAAGCCAATGGATTTGCCATCGGCAGGTTCGTACAAAAAGGGATTTATAGCTGGTTGGCGGCATAACGCCTTTGAAAACTTCAGTAAACCAACCAACCATCCCAAATACTAGGAAAAATAAGGTTTCTCAAAACAGGGCACCCCCCCCCAAATGGTTAGTTTATTGCCAAAAAATGATTGATAGTGGATGCTTTGGGGTACCCCTATGAATTGACAAACCACCACATCGTACCGACCATCCCAAATGCTCGAAACATGTCATCCCACCCACTCGGTTCTTGCAGCCCAAAAAGCACCTAACTGGTTGGTGGTTGAACCACCCCTATGAAAAATCCATGCGTTAACAATTACGTTTGTGAGAAGCAAAATGTGAATGAAACCACCAACCAGTAGTTGCTTAACCATTATTGTTGGTTCTTATTCCCTATTATAAACCATCATCAGTTAGTTAGATACCCATATACTGTGAGAATCCACCAACCAGTAGTTGCTTAACCATGAGTTTGTTGGTTATTATCCCCGATAATTAACGCACACAACTGCTGGCAGCAGAGCTCCAACGCCCCTCCCGTGCACAGTGGCTGGGAAAGTGACGTAGAGTGATAATTACAACGTAGATCAAGGGATCTACAAAAGCTAATCCAAAAAACTACTTGCAAATAATACATGCACATGGCATGTTTCAGTCAAGCATGGCATTCGAAAGTATCACAAGTCATCTATTTCTCTTTCTGCGTATCATAATTTTGGAATATTCCCTGTATCTCTGCTAAACAGTAGGCTCAGGTAAATCCCAGAGGGACAAATCGAAGGTTCCTATGAAAGAAGATTGAGTGGTGCAAAGGCAGCTTTGGATGCACCAGGACTAGGTTAACCATGATTAATGGTTGTAACCCCTATAAAGCTCCCAAAAAAAGCTAAAAACCTCAGGTAGTAGCCGGTTACGCCCAGCATTGAGTCTCCGGACTGGCTTCATCTGCCGCCTTCTGGGCGGCATCGATCACGTTGTTGGCACCTTGCTCCAGTACCTGAGCGGCGCTGCGCGGCAACCATGCGCCACCAGCATCAGCGCTAAGCATCGCCACGCCTGGTGGTTTCTCAAAAGGGGGGGACGAAAAAATTGATGGTTAAGCATGGTTGTGAACAAGGGGATAATAAGCAGCAATAAGGGATATCCCAACTTTAATGGTGGGTATTCGCCTCCAAAAAAATATAAAAAGGATGATTTGGGAGCCTCCCATTTTGCAAACCACCCATTTGGTGTTTTCTCAATACAAGTAGCTGGGGGGCCCCCTAAAAATGAATAAACTGGATGATGATTGGGGGCACTCCAAAGGCTTGAGAAACGTCCATTTATCAGCATCAATGGTTGATGATTGCCATTGGATGATTGCTACCATTGAACGATGAATCATTCTTGACCCATCGTGAACCACTATTGAGCGCAATCATTTATCAACAGTACGGACAGCCACGCTCATCCACCGTGATCAGCTATCATCATTCCATCACCAAGTACGGCTTCAGAGCCAACCTATCATAACGATATACCCCCAAAACACCAAAAAAGACCTCATTCACCATTGACAAACCGAAGGTATAAAGCATAAACCATCATTCAACATTGATAAACCGAATGGTCAACCATGGATCAACCATGAATCAATCATGGATGAACCCTGGATCAACCCTGGATCAACCACCAGCCCCACCAGCCACGTCACGTCTCCCAGCACCAGCACCACCCCACGTAACCCAGAACCCGAACCCGCACCTTGACGCGGCTGGCGCGTTCCTGGTTCTCGCGCTTCTGTCTCTCGGACCTTGGTCGAGTCTTCGTGGCTTGCGAGGCTGCTTGGATTGTTACAAGGGACCGGGGGCGCCCAGCTGAGAGTTCGTTGGTGAGGGGAACTACTAGGTATGGTAGATTAGTAGGTATATATACTACTAGGTATGGTAGGTATATAACTTCAGCGAAAAGGCTTGTAGACCCACTTACCATGTTTGGGGGCCCCACCTTGTAAAAATGCTTCAACTTCAACCATTGATCGCGGTGGATCATGCTTTGTCATGTGTACTCACTTCTAGGAGTGCTTACTTGAAGCGAAACAAAGTTTGGCAATGGTTCAGTAGCCACTCATAATGGTTGATGGGCAATAAAGCTACGATCAACCACCTTACAATTTCACTGGTGATCTAGCGATAGAATATGTGAATCTTGCGGTAATGCCTTGACTGTTACACAGGTCATCCAATGGGGTTCTCTCTCTAGGCCGGTGACCTGTTGGCCGTACCACTGGGACAGTCATGATTGGGAGATTCCTCTACTGAGGTGGCAATTCTGGCCAAAGCCTCCATGGACTCTGTCAATTCGGACCTGTTGTCTTGACATGTGAAACGGAGGACTAGGAAACGCATCCAGATTTGTGCGAAACGAAATCTTTTCAATGACGATTAAACTCCAAGCGCAGCTTCCAGTGCTACCAATTTAACACCTAGGATTCTTGCTGGGATGGTTCAGGAAGTAAGAAAATCGGCCATGACATGCCATGGGCTGTACCCCAGTTACACGCATGGGGTGAACACCACAGAAACCCTCCGCGACTCGAAGCTTCCAAGCAGCTTGGGCATCATAGTGAAGGTGTTTCTAGCTGGCCTCGAAGCGCTGTGCCCAGATCTCCATGTTGCCCCGAACACATGTCAGACGTGTGACCCCTGTAATACCAATCCCGGATTAATAAACCCCTGGTTGATGATCATGGGGGTATCCCCTAAAAGCCTTGGTTTTCCATTGAAATGGTAACCCCCCCAATTAATCAACCTAGCGTTTATTAATCCGGGGTTAACATTAACCGCAAAATACCCTATGTTTCCTCAACTGCACACGCTGGTTTCTCTACAGCATGCTGCCTCCCACCCATGTCAGAGTGACACACGGTGCGACCCAAGAAACCACGGCTGAGAGTTGAACATGTTTGACTCATTACTTAGCTGGCGTGGCGGCCAGGAAGGTCTGACATACGATGACATGAAGTTTGAGCCCGTGGGAGCCAGCAAGCTAAGCGGACTCAGCATGACCAGCTCACACCGCAGCTCCGCTCTTCAGCTGCTTCCAATCACTTTGAACGGCAAAAAAGAAAGAAGAAAAGGCTGGACATGGCTGGTTCAGGATGAGTTGGGAATCATTAACCAGCAACAATACCACTAGATACAACTAGGACATAGCCAGCAACAACTGTGAGATCCCTTGATGTTTCCTCTTCAACTGGGATCTCGGCCCCTGAAACGGGATTTTCCATCCTTTCTGCGGTGGCAGCATGGCCTTCTCTGGGCCTTGGGTGCGAGAATTACTGCAGTGAATCCTAGGTAAAAAAAGGGATAAATCATGCCATAAGTTGTGAGCTTTAAGGCATTTGTGGGTGGTACAATGATGGTCATTGAGAGTGGCTGATACATGATCATACCCTCCGGTACTTCCACCTGGTTTTCCACCTAGTCAGGCGTATCTACCAAAGGGCTAAAGTGTGACAAGTCTAAGGCAAAGCACGTTTGACAGGTTCAGGGGAACGCAGTGAGACTGAAGGAATGAATGCACGCATATTTTCATGTGACCTATATTTGTGCGCATGCCCTGCCTTGCCATGCACACAAACCCAACAAGGACCAGAAAAAAAACTCCGCAGTGCACTGGCGAGTCCTAAGATTCCAGCAGTGGGACCAAACCTGGAGAGTGCGAATCCAAATGTCTTGAAATAACTGGATGGACCCAGGGCCTTTCAAATATTTCCCATAACTTGGGAGACCCTGGGATACCCTGGGTATTTCCCAAGTTATGGACTATCTCCCAAGTTATGGACCCAGGCTATTTCCAAGTTTGGGGAGATAGTTGCCCAGAACTTGGGGGACCCTGAAGACCCCCATCTCCCAAAACCAATCTTTTCGCAAAGCTGATCACATCCTCCAGGGGCCGTTGACCACGCCTCGTTGCCACCCACTGCCTGCCAAGGTCGTTGCTAACCAGCTGCCCCAAGAAGTCACAGAAACTTCAGCCCGGCCGCGCGCCTTCCCAAACCACCACCCTTCGAAGGATGGGCCATCCCGGCCATCCCAATAGTAAACAAAGACCTGCGCCGGTGGCCGCACAAGGCGATCGTGGCACATAAGTCGCGCGCTCACGCAGCAGTCTCAACAGTCAGCCTCTGGTGGTGGTGTCCCTGGTCTCACAGGCCTCAACCACAGTCATCGAAGATATTGGAGTTGGATATGACTTGAAAATCCAGGGAGGTGCGGTATGCTACACTGCTACACTGACCTCACGGTCTCATGGTCTCAGATCTGGTCTCACGACTCCATGTCTCTTCCGATCGGTGACTGAGCCCTGGGTGAGCCGCATCTTCTGATAGAACGGTCGGCCATGGTTCTCACCCTTCACCTCAGCCATGTGAATTTGTCCACATGTAAGTGATTGAAAGACGCTTCATCATGCTACTTCAGGTGACACTAGTGACTCACCACTAAGTCACTAAGTAGATGGTGATATTCACATATATATATATATATATATTGGTAATCACTATGCAACATGGTTGGCTTAACGAATGGTGGTACTAATCGTTAACCACTTATTAACTTGTATGATCAAGCTGGCCATGTCAAGCTGCCTCTCCTTGAGCTCCAGGCGATAAACTCGCCACTCAAGGTTTGGATCACAAACTGAGCGAATGCCATGGGAGTTTCAACATCGCTGGGGCAGGGGGTTTAACCGTCCCTAGGAGAAATATGCCGAAGTCAACCAACCCAGATCCCAAATACCAGGCGAATTAATGAATGTTTGATGATGTTTGAACTTGTTGGTGGCGTAGTAATTACATGAACGACTGGTTGGTGGTTGAGCCATCCATATGACAAAAATTCGTCAATCAACCACTTCCAATGGTTCATCCTAGGGAACATAAGAAATGCTTGAAACCACCAACCAGCCAGCATAGGGCAGGGGATCCCAAGGCTTGCCATCTCCAGCTCCGCTTGGCAAGTCCACGTTCTGCCGGCCTCGTCCGTGTCATTGCCCTCCGAAAATGCTACATACCTCGGCGAAACGACACTTGGCGACAGAACTCCCATGTCATGGCACTCCATGAGATTATGTTGAAAAAATCTGGTAGAAAAAATCTGGCAGAAAGAATGAGTTCGACTTTTGACATAGCTGCAAGGGGAACCAATGCCAAACACGGAAACAACATGACACGCAACCAGGCCATGCCGGCTTTAGGATGCTTCTTGAGGACAGGACTTCTCCTCTCCAGCATGCTTTGCACCCCTGGGCAACAGCGCAGTCACGGCCCATGTCACGGGTACCGATGCTCTGAGCTTCCGACGAGGAGATCATTTGCATCGGCTGATACGTCAAGCCTGAGCCCCACAGCCAGCGCTGCACCGCTGAGCTTTCCAGCCCTTTCCCCGCGCGTGGCAGAAGCACTGCCAGCACTACATACAGCAAAGTTCCATGCGCTGGGTTCTCATTTTTCTCTTGAGCAAAGCATGTCATGCGTCATGCGCTACCTGTCAGGCCTACATGTTGCGGCCCACGTCTTGTGAAATGGAGGAAGTTGGGCATTGTGGTCATGGCGAGGGGATGACAAAGGACAACGAGAACGACAAGGACAAAGTTGGCCTCAGCCAATACAGCCGGCAGAGCCAACGCCTGCGCCGACAGCCTTGCCCTTGGATCAGTCTGGCAATCAGTCTGCTGTGGCCAACACAGTGCCCATCCAGATGGCGTGGCCAGCTCAGGAACAGCGGGCAGAGCCAACACCGGCGCCAAGGCCAGAGTTGCCGGTGGATCAGGCTGAGTGTTCTGGTGATGCTCTGCCAGCCGTCGAAGCAGAAGGAGGAGAAGAGCGATGGCATCATGGAGGAGCTAGCGGATCCCAACAACAGGTGAGCTGGGGGCCGCAACAAGGAGGAGGAAGTTGGGCATTGTGGTCATGGCGAGGGGATGACAAAGGACAAGGAGAACGACAAGGACGAAGTTGGCCCCATCAAGGGCAACAAAGTTGGGTCTGTCAGCTCCTTAGTGCGGAAAAACGGCCGAGTCGTTGGTAAGCAGTAGTGTTAACCTGGGTTTATTAATTAGCGGGGTACCATTTTAATGGTAAACCAAGGCTGTTGGGGGACACCCCCTATTAATCAACCAAGGTTATTAATCCTGGGTAGACATTCCTGGGTAAGCACTATCTCAAACCGGTACGCAGCATCTCAAATGCACCTGTCACCCGTCTTGCCAGGCGCTTCCAAGTTTTGCTCCGAGGATCCGTCCATGATTCTGCCCCACATTTTTCGACCCAGCCATGAGTTCCTGGTAGCACCGCTGGAAGTTTCGGATGGCGCGACCACCGGCAGAGAGACGATCCATGTCCAGTGGCTCAGGCGGGACGTTATCGGCCTCCAGCTTGTCATCCTGCGTCCAACGATGTGCAAGGTAGACTTCTGGGAATCTAAATTGAGTGTACCTTGATAACTTTGATGTATGTCATCTATATATCATATCGATCCATCCATCCATCCATCTATCTATCTATCTATCTATCTATCTATCTAGGAGGTATACCTACCTATCTATCTATCTAATCTAATCTAATCTAATTCTAACTCCAATTCTAATTCTAATTCTAATCTAATCTAATCTATCTAGCTGTGTGTGATTGTGTGTGTATGTTTATGCGTCAACCCGACTTAAGTATACTTGAGTCAGATATACATTAATATGTAAGCTGGTTTAAATGATTTCAAAAAATGTAGGTGCGTGTGCAAATCTATGTGTGATGCTGTGTCTGTTTAGGTATAAGTGTGCGTTCATGTAGGTGCATTGAAACATTGCGTGCATTTGCAAATGCAAATAGAGTATATGTGCATTTGCACATGTATGCGCACTGGTGTGCAATCATGTGTGGTCCAATATGCATGTCAAAAATGGTCAAACTGTGCGTGAAAGCTGGTGAATATCCTTAATGGAGGAAGACACACCAAGCAACAAACCCGAGTCAGGACCCAAAGGCCAACCACCAACCAGGGCCCGACTCCTCCATGACCTCATCGAGCGGATTGCGAGACAAGGTGAAGCCATAGTTGGTGCAGAGATCCAGGTTGTTGAACTCACCATATGACATCAGAAGCCTGCGACTGCCAACAACCCCAGGCCACAACTGTGCTCACGGAAAAGTTGAGCAACTCAAGGCTTCAACTCAGCCAAACTTCCAATGGAACCACCTTGGAGCCATGTTGGAACCACCTTGGAACCACCATCGAACCATGGAAGAACCGGGGAAGCCGCCAGCCGCCACCGAACTGCGCCAAGGGGCTCCTCTCCAGGCGCCACCGGGCGAGTCGTCTGCAGGCACAGCGTCCCAGAGCGGTACTGCACTTCCACGCTGGCGCCGCATGGCGCGTGGTTGATCATGTCCCCCAGGGGGAGGCACACCTGGAGGACGGGCCCAGGGTGCTGAAAAGCTGGTGGACCTACTGGTGATCCAAGTGGTGATGCAACATGAAGGTCGGCCAGGATGTCATCTGCACAGCTTGATGGGGTGATTTTCGGTGCTTGAGGGATCTTTAGAATGTGATTTAGTTGGTATTCTGTGAGAACATGTCATTCCGAAAAGTGATGCTGCACACTTTGAACACGCTCAAGCATCTGAATATTGTCGGTGTCATCCTGACTTGGATGTCTGATGAAGATTGATGAAGGTCTTCAAGAACCCATGACACTTCCCCGCCAGCAAATGATTCTGCAGCAGTCTACAATCTACCAGGGTGTGCAAAAGGTGGTTATATAGAATCTTGACTTGTTTTGTTTAACGTGGAGTGAGCCAATTTTTGCAGATTTGACATTTTGGCAACGGACCTTCAAAACCCAACCCTCATTCAAAGTATTCCGCAAAAACGAAGGGGTTCGAAATAAACGACAAGGACAAAAGACCAGGGTGAAGTTCCGCGTAGTCATTTGTGTTCACAACACGATCTATGGAGAGATCCAACAAAGCACAGCAACATCAGTCCCTGTAATTCTCACCAGGCAGCTGTGATGTCCACATCCAACTTCACTCCGAAGCGGCGGCTGAAAAGAATTGCCATAGCCCGCCGAAAGGTTCCGAGGTCAGCCTTCGCGATGTTGCCTGCAGTGGATATACGTCAGTCCGGTCGTCCGGATCCCTGGGTTGCGTCCAAAAACTGAGGCATCTTGGACGTGGACCAGCTATAGCTGTTGGATTCTTGACGTAACCAGGTTAGGGACCTGAAATCTAGAGTAAGCAAATGGCTCTAGTGAGCTGTGATCAAAAATTGATCTCCTGACACTTAGCCTTTCTACCATTTGGTTTGGCCCTTGCTCCTTAGCTCCCCTTTTAAAGGGCCCACAGGGATATCCCTAGCTCTGAATCGCTCCTTCCCAACCACCAGCCAGCTTCTGATAGCCTTTACCACAATTTTGCAAGGCATCGATGGCACTTCCATATCGCATCCAAGCATCTCTCAGGCAGAATCTGGCGTAGCTGTTTGTGCCACGACAGCAGCTTCTTTGTCAGCGTTCTGGCTGCCTCCAGGAAAACAGTGGGGTGATGAAAAATGGAGTGATGAAGAAGGAACTAGAAGAACATATTCAAAAAAAGAAGCAGTGACTCGAATTGATCTCAGACATCTCAATATACCCCCAGGCGTAAGGCAAATGAAGACAATGGAATTACGAATTGGTGACGAACAGGCAGATGACCATCCCCAGCCCTCAGATATCCTCAGTGACCAGTTTTGACATGCATTCAACGGTGCTGTGTTTGCTCCATCGCCCTGGGCGCCCTGGGTGCAGGATGGCAGCTACTGTGTGTGCCGCATGCCTCGTGGAGATGCGCAGGCCCCTCGGCTGCCATGGCCAACTCGGCGTCGTGCCACTCGGGCCAATTGCCGCAGCTCGTGGGCAGAGATGCGAACCTCACCACCAGCAATCGCCACCAGTCATTGTGGTAACTATGAGGCAAATGATGATGAAGCCATACCGAACGACATTCAGAATCATCACCATCATAATCACCATCACCACCATCACCACCATCAACATCACTGACATCAACCATTTCATTCATCAATCCCACCTGAAAAACTGCCATGAACCAACCAATCCCAGCCCGGCTCAACTGCCAAATCCCCCAGCTCAACTGCCATCCACCGGCCCCGGCACTGCGCCACGTTGCGGTAACCTGCCAAGGCTCCACGGGGCCCAGCGGCTCTTGGACAGGTCGGCCGCCAGCTCCCCGCACAGCAGCTCCGCCAAGCGAAAGATCCTGAGCGAAAGCGGAGGGCTCCCAAGGAAACAGCCGCGGGGTAGTAATGGGTAATAATTTATAATGATTGGTCAATGGTTGGTTAATGATGGTCAATATTGTCAATAATGGGTAATGATGGTTATTTGATGGTTGGTTGATGGTTAGTAATGGATAATGATGGTTAACTGGTTGGCGGTTGAGCCACCCCTATGAAAAATATTAGTCAACCAACCAACTGTTAATAACTACTAGGGAAAATAAAAAATGATTGAAACCACCAACCAGTTAATGATGGCTATTTGATGGCTATTTGATGAGGTTCAACTCAAGAAATCCGATTAATGCTGGCTTTTTGATGGTTGCTTGATGGTTATTTGATGGTTGCTTGATGGCTATTTGATGGCTAATGATTAAAAATAGTGGTGAATGATGTTGAATCATATTTGATAATGGTCATTTGATGGATCACTTACCTTTTGGTTAATGATCATTAACTATCAAACAAAGGTTCACCATATTTCACCATCATTAGCCAACATTTGATGGTTAACCTCCTTTGATCACTTGCTTGTTGGCTAAGGATGGTTCATGATGGTTGCGGATGATTTCGCCTTTGAAGCTGCACTGGAAAAATGGATAAGGATGGATAATGATGGGTCTTTCACCACTAAGATGTGTCTTGATGGTTCCTAGGAAAAGGGCTTTCTCTGAGGCTGGCGATGGGCTTCTGAAAAGATCATCTTTAACCATGAGAATGTTTGGTTGATGGTTAAGGATAGCGAATGGTGTTGTATGATGGTGAGCCATATGGCCCCAACATCACCCAAATGTAACTACCATTTAATTTGGTTTGGGCATACCTGGTAGCTCCAACTGGCTCCCCTTTCCGTGGGCTAGGCCCTGGCCAAGCGCATTGCTCTCTGCCAACCCCCGGCCAAATGATGCTTCAAAGAAAGTTCAACATGGTTCAATTCAATAGTTCGATGGTGGCAATGCAAGTGATGGTTCAAGGATGGTCTACTGTGATGGCCAAATGACGGTTTATGATGGTTGACTGTGATGGCGAAACGCTGATGATATGATCATATCATATAAGTGATATGATGGTCAGTTGATAACCAATAGAATTGAGAAACCATCCCCGTCACTCTGCAACACAGCTGCTGTTCTCCCACTATGCCTTTCCTCTTGTCCTCCCCGTGCCCCTCCGCACTTACCCCGGGAGGTTGCTATTGGGGGGAGGGAATCCACCAAATTCAAGGTGCGACAAAGCTACGAGCTGACTGGCAAGTCTATGACTGAAGAATCTTCCGATGACCTCGCATTCAGATCCAAGCAGTCATCACACTTCCCTTGGGACGGCCCTTCCCCTGGGCATAGTGATTTTCTCTCATGATGAAGTTTTAACATTCACATTTTACCAAAACACTGGAGTTGAGTACTAACCATTAATCATGAACCATTTAGTATCAGTGGGATGTACCAATCATTAATCATTAACCATTGAGAACATCCCTACTTGTAGTTAGTTTACTTATAGTACCAACCATTAATCTTTTTCATTGTTAATTATCCACACTATAACTAGTGATGCTCAGGTCCCTTCAGCTGTGCTCACATATTCATGGCATGCCGCTAAGGCGCAAGCAGGCATCCAAGGGCAGCGCCAATAGGATCGTACCTCCTCGTGCTCCCAAGTCGTGGAAAAGCCCGTTGGAACCCGTTGCAACGCGGGACGCTTGCACTGAGACACCTGCACCAATCTGGCCACCATTCGCCTGCGCAGGAGGCTGACCAACAGCTTCACCAACCAGCCGTAATTCTGGAAGATCATGGAAGGAACTTGAATTTTGAAGGATGATGGAATGAACTTGAAGGAATTTGAAGTTGTTTCACATGTTTCACTCGAACCATTAAGCAAAATCGGCTATAAGCATTTATTGATCGGCTGGTGATGAGGTTGTGTACCGGGTTTCACGGCTTCCAAGATTCGTTATATTATGTGATATTCTATGCTGTGAGCTTGATCGGCATCCCGCAAGCCACTCCCCTGACAATGGCATTCTGTCGATAGCCAGGGGGTCTCATAGTTCTAGGTCTGCTCATGTCTCATGTCCTCTTTCTTTCTTATCTTTCTTGCTGGGCTTGGCTGAAAAACCTCTGCTGTCGGGTGAGTCGAGTTCTGACGCTTCGGTCGCTCTGCGTGCCACTAAGAGGACCTCCACATGTAGTCATCTCAAGTCTTCAGATCATGGGTTTCCCGGATGGCTTGAGCATGGAATAGCCATGAATTGTCAATTAAGCTTGCCAGAAATCTTTCTGAAAGCTGAAGCCATGGGTTCCACCCATCAACCCAGCAGTGTTTGTCTAGACTAAGATGGCACAGTGCAGATGATTTCCCAAGCGTATCCGATGTCAACAGGAAGTTCATGGATGATTCTCCAGCAGTTTTTGTCCCTCTTGGTACAGTGATTTGCTTCCAAGGATGCGTGAGTGGATGCGTGGTACTGGAGCCAAGTGAGCTCCCAGTGCAAAAAAATGTTCTTCAAAGTGTATTGCGACGGCGGTCGTTGACCATGACGACAGTGGTGAAGTGATTTTCTGGTTTTCGCTGATGCCAAGATGCCAAACTCCAGGAAGGGTATGGCTCAGTTGCTGCTGCAGTTCTAATTGTTCTTGTTGTTGGTGGTTCGGTTCCGGTGGCAGGATCCGCACTCAGTTTATCTTTGAAGCGTGCCACATGATCAAAACGAAACTCATCGAGTTAGTGCGCTGGATGACTTTCATTCGAGGTTCTTGGTTCATCTTTCAGGCGTGCCACATGATCAAAATGAAACTCATCGGGTTAGTACAGCTAGTTGGATCAAAACGAAACTCATCGAATTTTTACACTGGATGATTCTCATTTTGGCTAATGCTTTATCTTTGGAGCATGCCCTCTGATCAAAACGAAAGCTATCGAGTTAGTAGACTGGATGACTTTCATGTGTGGCTTTTGGTTTATTTGTAAAACATGTCCCATGATCAACCAAGCTCATCAAGTTAGTATTGAATTTGAAAATTTCATTCCAAGATGGGGTGACCAGGGGGAATCGACACCACACCGTCACCAATTTGCCTCAAGGTACATCGCACGGAAAAACGATCAAAGAGTATAGCTAAATCACAAGGTGAGGATGGGATTTTGATTAAGTTTGGCAGCCATTACCCCCCAGACCCCCTCAATCTCACTTCGTTCGCAACTTTGGCCTAGCTTCTCGGCTGGCTTCCGTGACTGATACTGTTTAAATGATGGAAAATCATGGAGTCAAATGATGGTTAGGTTAGGGGCGGTCAATCAGAGGTTAATAAACCAGCTATCCGGATAGTTCATTGTATATTAGTAACCCTGCATGGCTTGTTACATAACCCCCTGGCATGGGCAAAAGCAACCAACCAATGCAGAGAAACAAAAAGACATCAAGCCCAAGATCAAACAAGCATGAAAAAAATCAGCTTCGGCAGAAAGCCGAAAGCAAAGGCTGCAGAGCGGCATTGAAAAGGTCAACCTGCTCACAGAACAACACAGCAAACGGCAACGTAATCATGGGGCGAAAAAGTCATGATAAACGAAAACCTAAACCTGCAAACATATGCAGACCAAAGACGGCTGCAAAGAAGGCAAGCAAGCAGGAAAAAGAAAATAGATGTGTCCGTCATCCGCTGAACGGTTGGAGATATCATTAAGTAACCAAGAGAGTCGGAGGAAGGAAAATTGGCAACAACTAAACGCGGCAAATGCTATTGACTATTGCAAAAAGTGCCTGAAACATCTTGACACATTGCATGCTTGCCGTAAGGGGGGACACTGAAAGTGATATGCTTCTCCAACCGATGTGATCACCCCACTTCCGGCCTCGAACCACCGAAGCAACTCTGTGCACATGACGCTGCCATTGGCAACACATAGGCCGTTAGGGGCCCATCCTGGTTGCTGCTTAGTTGCTTGGCTGGTTGCTGGTTGAACCCAGCGCTGAAGCGCATCTGCACGTGTGTAAGGAATGTCTCATGGTGCCATGTGGCAGTGGGTCAGTTCACCCTGTACCCCTGGTTCCCCCATCATTAACCATTGTTTTCCCAGTACTATTGTTGGTCATCATCCCCCATTATTGGTTGGTTAACTGCTTGACCCAGCTCGCCGTGTGGTGCTTTGAACCGGCGCTGCAGACATATCACGACTCAGCGGTGGCGGCGACATCTGAGATCAATTGAGATCAGCTGAGCTGGAGGCCTGTCTGCGCATAGCCTGCCTACGGAAGCGCAACGGAGTGACATCTTCCAATGGATGGACCATTTGCGCAGGCGCTTTTCATGGCTTCAGCAGGTCCAAACGGAGGTTTCTGAAAATAGAGGATGCTCCCACGTTAGGGTTGGCTTGTTACTATGACTGGGATGATTTCGGGGTCCCATCTTAGGAAACCTCCAGACCCGATTATGAACCACCATGAACCATGATCAACCATGATCAACCATCATCAACCCTGGTTAAGCATTACCAGCCCTTAACCAAACCCGTTGGTAGCACCCTGTGATGAACCACCATCCATGGGTGACCTTTCCTAGCGAAGCATCACGAGGCTGGGGCACCTGGACCGCTGGTTGCGCGCCATACCTCAGGCAATGACCAGCTCATGTGTCCCCCCAACTGTAAATGGTTGGTGGTTGAGCCACCCCTATGAAAAATA
Organism: Symbiodinium kawagutii; assembly: GCA_009767595.1. Classification (NCBI taxonomy): domain Eukaryota; class Dinophyceae; order Suessiales; family Symbiodiniaceae; genus Symbiodinium; species Symbiodinium kawagutii. Next base: position 295,208 of record VSDK01008373.1, read on the forward strand.
TTAGTCAACCAACCAATCATGTATGAATACTATGGAAAATTAAACCATGTTCAAGACCACCCAGCCAAGTAGGGGTTTACCCTCTGGTGAACTAATCTGGCAATGGAAAACCTTCCCATTTTCGATGGGTTCCCAGGGTTTCTCTGTAAAATATCGTAATTCTCCATTGCCAGGTTAGTTCACCAAAGGGTAAGGGCTCAGTGACCATGATCTGCTAAAACTCCATTCCTTTCAGCAAGTAGTGGTACATGATTTCGGAATGGCCAATGGTGACTGCTGATCATCAACCATCACCAACGATCATCCAGCGCGAGTCTGAGAGACCCCACGACAACCGACCCTGCGCCTGAGGCCCCGGGACAAGCTCCGGATTTGGGCCAGTTGATGTGAGAGTTCGAACCGATAGAATCCGAGGAATGGCTGATGAATCAATTAATTTGATGTGATAGTTGGCTATACTTGGATATAATCGTTAGTTGTAAGTGTGTAGTTGGCTACAGTTGGCTAGAACCAATTTAGTTGGCCCAACCCTGGATGAAGCGAGCCACCCCCGGTTGATATAGGGGGGTTCCCCCAGAAGCCAACTGGTTCCCATAAAAATTGCACCCTATCCGAATTAAAACCCTATGGCTTGTTGTTTCGGCGTTAACCTTAATTGGATGTAGTTAGCATTATCATTGGTGGCGGCTGGCTAGAAACAAAACAAAAAAAAAAAACGTTTCATCCAATCTCGGAGTCAATGATGTATATGTATATCATTCTGCCAAAGCATTACAGCTGGCAGAAGGCCTACGAAGAATCTGCTCAGTTGAATTCTTGCCCCTATGGAGCCATGAAAGCTATACGCCAGCAGCTCCAAGCATAGCCAACGGTTGGTTCATAGCCATACCTGGTGCGTGGGAAATAAATCCTCATAGACGGCTAGTGCGATTCCATACCAGCTAGGCAGGAAATGTTTCAGTTCCGTGCTCAACCTCATAGTTTTTGACTGCTATGACTTTTCCGAAACTTTTGAAAGCTTCTAGTGGTTGGTTGTTGAACCATCCCTATAAAATGCGCAAGTCAACGAACCAACCAACCAACCATTTGTTAATACAATTGAGGAAACAAACCTCTATCAAACCACCCACCAGTCTAGTTGTTTCACCACTATTGTTGGTCATTGTCCCCTCTTACTGACTATAATCCCCACTCAAAACATGCCAATCAAACCACCAACCAGTCGTTGTTTAACTATGTTATTGTTGGTTAGTGTTGGTTATCATCCCCTACTATTAACCATTGTTAATGCTTGTAACCCCTAGTAAAACCATCCAGCCGTACCAATAACATCCAATGACTCATTGAACTTGAGCAGATCATCAAGCCGGGGAAAGCTGAAAAGCCGTTGCACCCGCCCGTCCTGTGCCCAAGCATGCTGCGCTGGCACAAAGGGGTTGGCAGCCCTGCGCAGTGGAAAATGTGGCAAGGCCAAGTTTCGCATGTGGTTAGTAATAATCAATATGATTGAATAGGATTAAATAGCCAAGATGGTTTGTAAATAGGAAAAAATAGGATCAATATGAAATGGTCAGCAATGGTTGGTAATAGGGGGCTATAACCAACAATAATATATAATACCAGTAAAGGTAACACTAGTAGTGGTTGATGATCATGTTTCTAAGGATCAATAATTGATAACACTGGCTAGTAGAAGGTGGGCCCAGTTAGTTGTAAATTGGTTTAAAGCATTTTCAACTATGATTCTCCACCATAACAAGTAATTACCCTAGGTATAGACCAATTTGCAAAGCTGTCTTGGGAGCATACTTGTGGCTGGTAATGGTACGCCCAGTTTGACCATAAATAGGTGACTTACGAACACACACAGGGAGTTTATTGATATGCCGCCAAAAAACGACAAGCGAGAGTTGTGGCTGCTGCGCATTCGCGTAAGCGAATGGTGGTTTTTTGGAAAGGACCTCATACTAGGAACCAACAACCAACAAATGTTCAAAAGCTGTAATCAAGAACGGACCGACGCCTGGCTGTAATTCACAACCAGTCAACCAATAATCATTCTCACTCAAGAACGATCATCAACGTCATGAATGATTGATCTGCCGTCACATTTCTGGTTGGTGGTTTCAACCCCTATGAAAAATATCAGTCAACCAACTGATTGTTAATGATTACTAGGGAAAATAAAACATCTTTAAAACCACCAACCAGATTTATTGACCTTTTCCCAGCCATCCTTCACCACCAGCCATGAACCTCTCAGCATGGCACAGTCACGCTCTCAGCTTCAGACCCACCGGCCGGTACAAAGGAGGACTGCACTGGATACCTGGGGCGACGGTCAACGCCTTCGAAAAGACACACGTTGCTGGTGTTGATGTAGGCTGTGTCGGTGCTGGGCACTGGTTGTTTTTGATGTGCTTCGGAACCAGCGTGGTTGTTGCTGGTTGGTATTGTTGTTGCTGATGTTTGGTTGGTGATGTAGGTGCTGCTATTGTTATTGTTATCGATGATGTTATCGTGGGGTGGTGGTGGTGCTTGTGGTAGCCCTTCCTGTGCACCAGAAAACTGCTGGTAATTCTCCAAACGCCATGATACCAGAGACTCCCATCATCACGTGAAACCGCGCCAAAGACACCTTACCTTGCATCAGCACTTTTACACCAACAACTCATTCACTTCGGAGATTTTTTGACGCCAGGAATCTTTTGCGCCAGCCTCTTTACTCCAGACTCCTTTGACATCAGAAACACGTCCACACCAGAGACCCTTTTGCACTAGAATCATTGTACGCCAAACACCCTCAGAGACATGCAGGGAACGGTGTACACCAGCGACCGTTTGACACCAGCACGTTTACACCAAAGGGACTTCTACATACCTCTACACAGGAGCCATTTTCACCACAGTCTACACTAACCATTCTATAGGAAGTTGATGCTCCATCCCCCTGGGTCCATGGGTGCTGGTTTTCATTGCGACACTGATCGGCTCGTTGAATGTGAGCTTGGGTTCGGCCATAAGTAGGGTGTGAAGAGGTGCTCATCGGGGCCTTCGAAGTTGGCATGTCGCTGTCCGGATATGCAGGAGGGGGGTGTCTCAACGTTCTGCACTCACAATTGTTTGCTGATCGGGGGTGGGCTACGGTTGCTGGGGTTGTTGGGGTTGGTGTGGTTTCTTGGTTTCTTGTTGTGACTGGCTATACGTTTGCTAGGGCACCTGGCGTGGAATTACTACGGAAGAAGGCCTCGATTTCATGGGAAAAGCATGGGAAAACCCATGGATTTTGCAAGTGGCATTCTCCTACGCAAACAAAAATGCTGGAATTCTTGGCAGTTTCGATTTCTCAGTTGAGGCTCCTGGAAAGTCTCACGAACCGTGGGGCCATCAAAGCGGGGAATTCAGTTAATGTACCAACTGGCATAATCATTGTGATCCCATGGTGACCAACATGTTATCCCCTCATCTCTTACAATGGCCCCAGTCAACGTTCTTACGGGGCTTTTTGTCGCCCCCGTCCAATAAAGCATCCAATATCCTGCTTGATCCGGGAGTCACAAGGCAAGCAGTGTCCCGAAGGCTGGTGGTCGGAACGTATGTGAGAGAAGAAGAATGCAGGAGGAAACTATTACCCAGATGCTCCATGTATAGCATATTTACCTACATTTGGGTCATTTTATAGGTAAATGTAGGTAAATATGCCATACATGGAGCCACTGGGTTATGACTTCCACAATGTTGACTGATTGAAATTAAAACTTCTACAAAGCAGTATTGGCAATGGTAACCACCTCGATCAGCTATGAACCAAGCTCAGCCATGATTAACCGTCATTAGACATCATTGTCCATCATCAATCATCAACCATTTTAAACCACCACAAACCATGATTAACCACGGCAATGTCTGAGAATCTCTCTGCATTTCATCCCTATACCAATACATCGGTGTTGTTGCAATGGGTAGCAATAATTGGCTATTAGTATGAGTAAGCATGGTTGGGATCTCATAGCCAACCACGCAACTGAGTGACGTAGTAATCATTCGCTGCTGGTTTGACTCTCATTCATCAGGAACCAAATTCAACCATCCAATATTCATCAACTCCTTAAGCTCCCCAAGAATCATCGCAATCGGAACTGGTGAATCATCAACTTTGAATATCAACTATTCCCATATCTCTCCATGGTTGATCACTATGATAAGTCAGTTGATTAATCGGCTGAGTAATCATTTGGCAGTGGGTCAGTGCACCCTGTAGCCCTGGTTCCCCAACTGTTAACCATCGTTTTCCCTATGAAATTGTTCGTGAACTTATCCCCAATGGAAGTTGGTTGGTTAATAGTGACCTATAACTGGATATAGCTGATATATCCCCTATTCTTGTTGCTTGTTCTCTCCTATTGTTAACCATTAACCATTGGTTGGTTGGTTAACTGCTTGACCCAACTGGCCAATTTACAAAAGCTCGTTCCTCGCAACAGTCCACCAGAACTGCTGACCGTTCTGAGCTGCAGACCCGGGCTGCCACATGGCAGCAACCCCCGAAGAAGGGCCCCGTGGCACGGATAGAAGCTGAAGCCACGAGTGGTGATAGTCTCGGGACATTGGTTGATGGTCAGGGTCAAGCGGAGTCTCGGTGGTTAATGAGTCTTAATGCCAAGCTATCTATGGCTCATGTTGCGCCTTGGAATGCTCATTGCTTGTGAAACTCATGAGGGGGTCCAGGCCTTTGAGTTCATCTACCACTAGACCTGCTCCACTTCAAATGCTGCTGCCTTTGTGAACAGTGATGCATCTGCAGGCGTTCATATCTGCCTGGAGCTCAAAATCGCTGCGATGTCCACCAAAAGCGCTTCAGAACTCAAGACTGACGCAAGGACCGCTCAAAAAGAAACAGAATTTGACAGTCACAGTTGGGATTCTGAGTGCTGGCAGCTTTCACTTTTTGATTTGCAAATCCACTGCTCAGCAGACCTTTTT
>VSDK01008373.1:300721-331685 GCA_009767595.1 Symbiodinium kawagutii
CATTCCTGCGTGGTGTTTCGAAGCTTCAGGACTTAAGCTTCAGAACATGTCAGAAATCTATCATATTTAGAAATATTTAAGCTACATGCAGTCTGAAGCCGCTACATTTAACAGAAATCTATCACATTTAGAAATATGTAAGCTATATGTGTTGAAATTCTATATCATATCTAAGTTAAGCTAGAAAAAATCAACTGCTGACACAGCCTATGAAACCCTCTCTCTCTGGGGTGGGCCTAGCCTATGCCCATCCCTTTGAGCATTCAGACTGCATTGCTAACCTTGCTATGCCTTGCTATTGCTGTGCATTGCGATGCATTGCTCCATGATGCTCCATCCTCCTCTTTTTCTCACCCTTCCAAGACTGCCCTGCGTACGCAGTGGGCTTGTCCTAGGGGTTCTCAGCACTTCCATGAGTATTGATGAAGTTCATGTATTCTTCACAATGTTGTGGATCGGCAAGGAGCTGATCTAAATGCATCATTGTTTGAATGTCCGAATCCATCCCAACTTCACTCTTGGGACTGTAAAACAACATGTGTCTTGGAGCAACTTTGAAGCTGTTTCCCTGCTGCACCAGCCACAAGGATAAGGCATGATCCACTTGACCAGGTACAGGGAAGGCTTGTTCCAACAGTCTTTGTGCAGCCTCTTTGCGCACCACCCATGCATAGAGGCCGTAGAGAGGGCTGTACATCCGGAGCACCGGGATGTCCATGTCATGCCGAGGTTCCACGGAGCCTTGGAAGTGGTTGCCAGGTTCCGCATCTGACGCTCGCATCTCATCGATTTGAAGTTCAAACTCTGCACGAGTCTGTTCCTGTTGGGTATCTGTGCCTCCGGGTCCATAGCCCTGCAAGACTCCCCCATGGTATCCTAGGAAGAGAGCGTCCCAATTGGGGGGAAGCGTTGATATGATGCTCTCAAGTTTCAAGTGGACATCCGACACAAGCGCCTCAATGTCATCTTCAAGAATCAAAGCCCATTGGGCAGTGGGATGTTCGGCGACGGTTTTTAACGCTTTGTAGTGCGACATGGCACATGCAATGCCTCCTTCCGTGAGATGATCGTGGAACTTCACCAGTTCGCCATCTTTGTGAACGATGGTATGTGCTCCAATTTGCTTGGCTTCTTGGGCAATTCGCAGCGCATCTTCGGTGATGTACTCCAAGAGCTCCTTGGTCTCCTGCGGATCTTCCAGCTTCAGCTGCTGACCGTCCACCGCATCGACTCTCAACAGCCGGGCCAGAATTTCGCCATTGGCTTCCGCAAGCACCTGTGCCAGCTGCAAGCGTCGGTCAGGACGCCGGGCCAAGTTGATGACGACGGAGCACCACCGCTGTGCTCCTTGTCCCATGGCAGGTCCCATGGCATGTCCAATGGCCACACTGTCAGTCTCGTCACTTCCTTCAGTTTTTTCATGTCTTCCATTCGCTTCCTGGCCACATTGCCTTCGTTTTCCTTCAAGTCCTGCGATTTCACGGTGTTTCGGGCTCGCCCTCAGCGCGCTGCCGTGGCGAAAGGTGGGGGCAAGTCTTCCCCACCACGGTGCCACGCTGGCAACAGCCATGCGCAACCAGCGATGCGCACGGACCCTGTGAGGTGCTCCCTTCGACCCAGGGAAGCTCTTCCCCACGCGTGGCTGCACAGGGAGGCTGGCACTCCACATCATTCATGGGGATGGTGATGGATAGTGGCTACCCCTTAGAGTTGATCCTTACTGTTGGGGGGTACCAAGCTACAGGTCATAGGACACATGGCATGTTGCATTGGCCTCCAACTCAGCTGCCCGGTCTTGCAAACAGAATGGTTTGTCTGCGCAACACCTGATATGAGTGACCAAACATATGAGTGAATAGGCTAACTCAAAACGATTCACATCGAACAACGTGGACTATCATAACATGATGACCATGAATTAATGACTTAATATGACAATATCATGTGTCGATATATTAAAATATATGTGTGTGTGTGTTTATTGGTTTATTTATCTATATACATATATATATATATATGTATGTATGTATGTATGTATGTATGTATGTATGTATGTATGTATGTATGTATGTATGTATGTATGTATGTATGTATGTATGTGTGTGTATGTGTGACATTATGACTCATATATGACCTTCATATCTCTTAATAAGGGATCAGCTCAGACCCGCTTGCATCATGAAAGGCCCTGGTTTTTCCTGCAATTCCGGCGGCTGAAAGAGCCAAGCTGCAGCTCATGAAAGCTGTGCCACGAAGCAAAACGATGAGCACGCTGGATTCGGGTGGGCAACAATAGCAACCATGAGACCATGACACGGCTTTTACAGCATCTATCTATCTGTCTGTCTATCTATCTATCTATCTGTCTATCTATTCTATCTATCTATCTATCTATCTGTCTATCTATCTATCTATCTATCTATCTGTCTATCTATTCTATTTATCTATCTATCTATCTGTCTATCTATCGATCTATCTATCTATCTATCTATCTATCTGTCTATCTATCGATCTATCTATCTATCTATCTATCTATCTGTCTGTCTGTCTGTCTGTCTGTCTGTCTGTCTGTCTGTCTCCCTATGTATAATTCATATGTTTTCAATTTATTCATTTACAGTATGCATTACTTATTGAAGCTACTTACTTGTGAATTTATGTGTTTAATCTATCATATTTGACAGAGTGACCTCGCAAGGCGGTGGCTGAAGTTTCCAAAGAGGATAGCCTATAGGAAGAGAAAGTTGTTTGAGATGAACTGGTGTGGATGATGGTTGAAAGCGATGATCAAGGATGATGGTGTCCTTTCTCTTCTGGTGATTCTTGGTAGTTTCTCAATATAGGGGTACCCCCAAATCATACAATGTCAATTGTTTATAGTAAGAATAACAATAATAATAACAATAATCCAACCATTTTTTGCGGGTCCCTATGGCTTAAGAAACCACCATTTTTTGGTTTGGAAACTTGCGGCGCTGGATGGGGTGACCCCCAGAATCACTGGAGAATCGGTCCTTGGAAGGTTCGAAGCCTCCTTGCCAGGAGTTCGTGTCCAGTCTCTACAAGGTGGGCCCCCTTAGTTAGCTAACTTGGCTTATAACTAGGGTAACTACCAGTACCAGTTGTGGAAGATATAACTCTCTCTCTATAGTTGAATGGCTTATTAATCAACTTATAAACAGGGAGGCCAACCTTGTAGGTGCTCCCTCCTCAACTGATCTCCAGGATCTCCATGCTAAAAAATCTCGACGTGAAAAATGATCCGTCGTAAACTACAGTTTCAAACTGGCAGCCATCTGGCACTCAGCCATCTGGCACTCGGCCGCTTGAAAGACAACAACCGGAAGCAGCAAGGAAAACCTATGGATTCCGCACGCCCTGCGGGCAAAGGGCGCCCCGCCTTTCGTCCGTTTCGGCTCCCCACCGCGCCCCTCTCAGCGTTTCCGCTCCTGGGACAGCCGGGTCCCTGTCTGCCATTGAAGGGTAGCCTCCTGGTAGCTCCTGACCTCGCTGCCCCTGCCCTTTGAAGGGTTAGAACTGGGTACCCTTGGCTCCTTACCAACAGCCAGCCATGTGTGATCACGGATGGATACGTTGGATATACTCACGTCATACAAGTCACGACCAGCGAAAGCTTTTCTGGAAGCGCAACAGGACATTCGTTGCAACGGAGCTGCCGACTAACGGTAGCTCGCAAATTGTCCAAGAATCCTTTGGAGTTCATTGGGGATAAAAGCATCTCTGGTTGGTGGTTGAACCACCCCTATTTAAAAAGATATGCCTGTCAACCAATCATTTGTCGTCAAGAACTACTAGGAAAATAAAACAGTGCTAGTTAAACCACCAACCAGATTTAAGTTGTGAGTTCAGCGAGACTTAAGAGTTTCTCAAGTTCTTAAAGAGACGCCCTGGTCTCATTGCCTTGAGCTTCCGCTTCGCTACTTGCACCCTCCAGATTCGCAGATTCTGCCATCACTTCCTCACATCCTTCCCCGCATTCAATGAGGAAGTTTTCTTCTTCTTCAGCTCCTTCTGAGTCTTCATCAACCTTAGGCAGCATGTTCTCAAGTCTACCGAAATGATCTTGAAGAATTTGGAGAAAAAACACCGTCCCATCTCATGCTGAACTATCACTTCAAATGACTCCCAGTGATTCCGAAGCATTTGGACTCCAAGTGATTCCAAACCCCCCAGTTCCATCCAAGCAGCCTCCTGCGGGCTCGCGTCGGAAGGCATCTGCAGCTTGGCCAACAACTCTGGCGGGAGCTCGCCGTTCATCGTGGACCTGAGCCGTTGATGCGCCTGCGAAAAGGTGACGACGCGGTTCAAGTTCAACGAGTTGGCGCTGCAGATCCCCAGCAAATCCGTGGCGATCATGTCGATGCTGTCACTGATCCGGGTCAGGTCACCCGGGTGCCTGGGACCAGCGGCGGGTGGGGCATGGCCAAAAGTGGCGGAAAAGAACTGACATGTTGGTATTGTGATACATCTTTTTTTGAGCGTGTCATGCAAAAATTGCACTTCTTTGAGCAATTTATGGAAAACATGTATCCTTTTGAAGCAATTGTGGATAAGAAGTGTCAGGTAACTGGACCAAAGATGGACAAAATTGTACGTGTTTACAAGCAAATCACATTCCCTGATGTGCGTTGGTCTTTCGGCCACATGTTGGCATGTTTTGGCTCTGTTGGGTTTACAGCCAGGTACTTACTTACACCTCAAAGTGTCAAAGTGTGGGCAATGTAGGCAGTGCAGGCTGTACATTTACCATTTAACATAGCGAAACTCAGTTGCATATTGCCCTCGTGCATAAGCACATCGCACCCCAAACGATTTCAGGTCAGGCACAGGGATCGAAATCCGCTCTCGACTTGTTCTGCATGAATGTTTAGGAGGTCCTTCGCAACCTGAACCGCGATGAAAGGCGAGACATTGGTCTACCCAAAAGGCACCATGAGATCCCATGAGGCAATCTCAAGCTGCTGGTTACGAGTTTAAGCCAAGCATGGCTCCCTCTTCAGGATTTTGGAAGAATCCACTTTAGTCATCAGAATCCTTCAGAACTTGGGCTCTACAAGGGCTTGGTATTCTTGCTTGGTATTCTGGTTGGTGGTTGAGCCACCCCTATGAAAAACATTACTGTAGTCAACCAAGCATTTGTCAATAACTACTAGAGAAAAAATGAAAAATCAGCAATCGTAGTTGTTTAAGCGTTTAACCATCACTGTTGCTGATTATCCCCCATTACTAACGAAGATGGTACTTGCTATTGGTTGGTACAGCTGCTACTGCGACAACGTCCAGGACGCTTCGCATGTCGGTCATGGCCTCCTGCATCTTCTCCAGCAGCAAGGTGGAGTCTGGTCTACGGCCCAAATCCAACAAGATGAAGTCCATATCTTCACCATGGCCCCTGCAAACTCCATAAACCTTGGTGGCTGTTAGATCCCTTGCTAAAAGTCTAACTTTTAGTGGTTATATGATTTATATGGTAAATCAATCACATCCCAAAAAAGCTAAAAAGCTAAGTTCATAGCTGTAATCCACCCAGAAACAAATGCCATACACAGGACAAAGGTCACAAGAGCAAGGGTGGAGGCCATGGAACAGAGCACAAACAAAGAGATTCCCTGGTTGAAATCTTCAACGCCGGTAGAGTCAAATGCTGGCGTGACGGCAACTTGAAGCAGCATCATCGACAAGAGCCAGCCTTCAAGGAAGTTCACGGCTGGAATCTTCCAAGGTAGGAAACGCATGTGCAACAACAGGAATCCAACAAGGACAGTTGTCAACATCAGTGCTTGCAATGGAGGGAAATCCGTGGCAAATACTGGGCACAGTGACAGGAGCGTGCCACGAGCCAGATCAGGAACTCCATACCACCAGCGGTACATCGTGAAGCGATTCACCAAGAATGAACAACTTGCCACTCGGTGCACATGATTCACGCTCCACTTTGGAATGTTGAACACGGCCCAGGTGCAAATCCCTAAAAAGCTGCAAACGAAGCAAATCAGCAAGACCAGCCCGGCGGCCAGCATGGTTTTTTGCTCCGGACTGTCACAGAAGACCCCGGCATGTTTCAACAAGCTGTATTTTCCATTGGGGTGCTGGTAGCACATCATGGGTTTCAAGGCCAGAGCGCTCATGGTACCAAAGCAGCCCTGCAGGAAGAAACCAATGGTGTTGAGGGTGCGGGTGAAGCTCCATTTGGCCCTCCGAAATTTTCGGCACAATCTGCACACCCAAGCAGATGCACAGAAGCAAAAGAGCAGCCAAAGGATGACCAAGGGAAACATCAGCGTGCTCCCAATATAGCGGAGCGAAGGTGACATCCGTGCAAAACATGCAATCGACCAATCCTCAAGGTCCAGCAAGAATAACTGAAAATTGCCGGACACGGATTGGAATGCCTTGGGCCACTTCACAGTGGTCAATCCTAAAATTGCGATGGATTGAGCTATGTTGAAAGCGATGCTGAAGATCATGGACAGCCCTTCCCTGGGCGTGGCTTTTGAAGCGATCTTCGGGGCGATCAGATAGTAGAGCATCGTCAGACCAATGAAGACCACGCAGCAGGCCAAAGCCCTTGGTCCGCTTTGATCATGGTCACAACTCTTGGAAACAGCAACAGCGTTGCGCGGCAATGATACCCAACAACGGCAACAGCAACGGCGGCGACGACGACGACGACGACGACGACGACGACGAAGACGAAGACGGTGGTGGTGGTGATGATGGTGAAAGATGATAGAATTGATCAGCGATGCATGTGTGCAAAGAAGCATGAAATCAAAAACGGTTTGCACTTTGCTCATATGCGCTGTCGGATTCATTGATTGAGCCAGGTAATCTAGAAAAAAATAATCAAGCACACATATTTAGAACACCATTAACAGCAGATCCGTTCGAACACATGGTAGCGGTCTTTTCAGAAATTGATCCAATCATTCTGGTTGGTGGTGTCAACCCCTATCAAAAATCCAAGTCTGCCAATACTGGGAGGGAAACAATTCTAGTAGCCATCAATTAGTAGTTGTTCAATCATTCTTGTTGCATATTATCCCTATTCACCACCAGCAATGGCTATAACTCTCCTGTGCCCCGTGGATGAAAACCACCAACGGACCAACGAATCTCCCAAGGCACCATAAGCTGGCACGTTCGCCCGTGCACGTGGCGCACTCCGTGTCAATCCAAGAGGTCCCAGGTGGACAGTCTGCGCAAGGGACGACCTCCCGTCCGCCGGCACAAGAGCCAGGCAAACCGCCCGGGCAAAATGCTGCAGCTTGGCACTTGTAGATATCAACGGGTTGGTTTGGCCGACTGAAATATCCTTCCAGCACCCTGGGAATCAGATCCTGGGTGGCTGAACTGTCGATCCCAAAAGCTGAAAGGTGAAACGGCTTTAGTAGCTATATTAGGTAAATCAACCATAGCTATATGGTAAATCAACCTCCCAAAAAAGCTAAGTTCAGCGAAGTTCATGGCAATCCACCATCATCCCCTAGCCAAAAACCATTACTAACCATTATTTACCCTAGAAAAACCTATGGTTTCACTAGTGGCTGAGTACCCAGGATCGTTTGGAAAGTTGGACTTTCCGGACGTCAGAGATGCCAGGTCAGCTCCCAAGGGACAATACAAACCTTCGGCGCATGCTTCGCAACGAGCCGCCGCGTCGCTATCGCTACCGTTGTGCCGCAGCGCGACGTCAATGGTACCTTCGACACATCCGCATTCCCGTAGGAGGGCGGAACCCGTGCTGTAGGTTGAGGTGCCAAGCGGACAAGGAATGCATCCAATTGAACCTGGAGCCGGGCCAAGTGGTGATCTGCGACAACCTTTGGATCCAAGTTATGGCAGTTGTGATACTTCAGGTTTTTAGAGATGCAAAAACCTCGTTCTTTTGAAAGCCCCGTGATCGAAATCCTGGTTGAACGTTGCGAGCCGCTTCTTGGCAATTCAATTTTTTCTGGTTATAACTTGCCACGAAGCATTCCTAGCCACAATGGTTGGCCAACCATTAATGATAGATAACGATGTATAACAACCAATCCATGGTTAATCACCAATGATTAGTTCATGCTTAGTGGTTGACTTGACTTCTTCTCCAGCGACATCACTCCATTCGTGGCTGACATACCCTCAGTAGTTAACCCAGCAGTAACTCAGTGATCAAACGCATCGGCTGGACCCAGAGAGCCAGCGAAGAATTCGCTCGTCGAACTGTGTCTCTGCACTCCAGTTCTTGAAGAATGCCGTGAATGAATTGAAAATCCTTCAGGAAATGAGATGTCTTGAATTCTTGTGATGATTTTGAATCGAAGAAATTGATTCAAGCATCGCAGCATCATGGTGGCACCTGGTTGATCTTGATACTCTCCGCGTCCACATCGCTTGCAGGACCTGCTACCTTCTGCATCTTGGTACTCACCAGCTGCACATGGCGTGCACTCCAAAGAAGCGCCCGAAAGTTGCGCGGTGCCCGCGGGACAAGGCAAGCACACGAAGGTCAAACCTGCTTTGTCAGCCAATCTGGAGGAAAATGTACCTGCAAGAAACAGCAACTGCAGCCCCCATTTGGTGAAAAAACCAGAAGGGGGCCACTCCTGGGCTCGCCCCCCCCTAGCCAGGAAGTGAAGCAAAGATAAGCATTGCGAGACAAAGATTGCATTTCACACCATTTCAAACTGCGTGGCTCATCTACAAATAAATCACTAGAATCTTTTGCATCTCTCCTCTCTGATGAGTTGGGCCATGGCCTTCCAACCTCCCCGCCTGACGGACATGCTTGGCAACTCAATCCATCGGGATCCGACCGATCTTCCACGAAGCTCTGGCTGGGGCTGTGATAGAGACCGAATCCAGCGAAGCAGTTCGTGGGGTCAGGCAGCCAGGACGTCCAAAACTTCTCGTTGCCTTTCAGCCATCTGCAGGCCACATCCCACCATGAGTCGCCTGGCGACCGGCAGTTTGGTCCTAGGCCTGGCTAGTGTGGCTAGGCCTTTCAAGGGCGGCACTGGGTGGCTATCGCCCTCCCAACAGCCAGGGTAACATCGAACATCTACTTCTACAATGTTCAACAAACTCATGCGCATTCTTCATGAAGTGTTGTGAGTGTTGTGACGATGTTCACCTGCCAAGTGGTGAATCAATGGTGGATGGGTCCCTGGGTCAAGCATGGTGTTTTCACCAGGTCGGGAGCGTGCCTGTCTGAAGCTGATCCAATAGCATGGCGTTGACAGCATTCAAGTCAATGAGGAAAGCTCGGATCAACTGCTCCGCTGGAGGGGCCAAGATCTGCAAATCCTCTGGCGACTGCACCACTGGATTTCGGAACACGGAGTTTCGAATGGAAACATCGAATGGAACTCACAGGGTCAACCATCACAGGCTTATCCAATGATCACCACAAGGGAGGGTCAATGAACACTATGGATGGAACAAAACAAGAGAAAGAGAAACATCAGTTGAACACACGGAGCTCAGTATCTAAGAAAGTCAGGATTCCCCTTTTCCGTGATTGCGTTGTACGAACTTCCATCCATACACACTAGCGGCTGTACTGGTTGCTTACTAATAATTCTGACCCATTTTTTTGCCATCAAGCAACATGTCATGATCATCATGTCTAATGACAATGCCCAAGGGGAATTGTGACCTATGAATGACTCAGATTTGAACTAACCATTGCATTACTAACCATTGTTAATTATTAATTATTAACCATCATTAACCATTGATTTCCGTGTGACCAACCATTCCTAACCATGTGAGACCTGTAGGATTGACAGGAACCGCCCAGCGTCCTGACTAACATATTTGTCCACCGACAGAGACGTCGGAGAAGTTCGTTGGTCTCCCCGAGAGTGTGCTGCTCGATCGAAGGGCGGAAAGGAGATCTCCAGCGGCTTCAACAAGAGAAAGGTCGGATCAGGTACCTGACTGACTTGGTGGCTGAACTAGATCCCTTGCTAAAAATATATATTTTTAGTGGTTATTAATGGTAAATCAATCATGTCCCAAAAACACTAAAAACCTAAGTTAGTGGGTATAAGCCATCCAGCTGAAGTGGCGATAGCCAAGCATGGTGGTTTCCCACCACTGATCTATCAAAATGTGGACAAGTTAGCTTGAAAAGTTCGAAATTTGGAGGAATTATGTCTGCAAATCAATGCCGATGTCTAAATACATACACGCACATAGGAAACGTGTAGGAAATTTGGTGGACAGAAAGACGCGTCGACAAGATAAATAGGATCAATAAGAGATAGACAGCGTACATAGAATGGATAGGACAGACAGAAAAGACAGGACTGGTAGTCAAGGTAGGATCGGACAGGTGGATATGAGTGGATATGGTTGGATAGATCGAAAATAGATAGGGGCATGGAAACAAAGGATGCATAGATACATGGACACCCAGATAGACGCACAGAGATGCATTTGATAGGTTGGAAAAATCTAGACGAGACAAATGGATAGGCACACAGATTTACAAACATAAAGGCAAAAATGGACATAGAGACTGGCCTAGAGACACAGGCAAATGAGTCGATAGATTTGCAAGCCATGGTCGCTAAAGCGTCCGTGGGCTCGCTCTGCGACAGCTTTAAAAATGACGTGCGAGAGCCATTTCAAGCACTTTCTGGTTTTGTTCGTTTGTATTTTGATACTCTGTTCGCTCTTTCAGGGCATGTGCCCACAGATAGGTAGACAGATAGGTAGGTGGGTGCATGGGTTGACGGTTGAGAAAAATAACCACCAAAGATAGACTGAGACTGAGATAGTACAAGATTTGATTACGTTGGATGAAATCTGATCTGATGTGCTTTCAGTATTTCGACGACAAGGGACTGAACAAACAAATAAAAAGTCACTAAAAGTGGTTGTAACCTGTTAGAACACCATCTGGACATACAAATACCTCCAAGGCATGCACTAAACATAGCACTTCGCAAAAAACCGCAGAATTGCTGTCCCAGAAGCCCACCAGAAGAACGTACTCCTGTGGTGAAGCGGCAACTGAGTAAAGTCGCCCCAAGTCTTTCCTACCGCCGGAGCCAAAGGCATGTTCCAAGCCGTTGCCTTCTGCATAGTTTCCTCCATGTTGTATCCTTGGTGGTGCATGTCGCTCGATCCCACCACCAATCCTTGCTAGGGATCCCAAATCCAAAGTTTCTGGGGGTTGACCCAATCCCTGGGTTCTTCTATCCTTGGTGGTGCTGGAACTTTAATATCTGGGTGGTAACTGAGCCCCCGAAGAATCCGCTCGATTGCCTACTTGTAGTTGACCTCCGGAACAGCACTTCGGATCCCTGTTCTTAGTAGTTGGGGGGTATTTAGTGGTTTCTCAAAATAGGGGTACCCCCGGATTACGTTTTTATTAAAAACCATATACTAAACCAACCATAACTTTGGAGGGTACCCAATTCTGAGAAACCACCATCTATATAGTAGCTGTTTAACCATTTTTATTGGTGAACTTCCCATAAAACCACTCTTCTGACAAACCGCCATTCATAGTAGTTGGTTCATCACTATTGTTGGTTGCTTTCCCTTTAAAGAACCATTAGTAGCAATTATTAACCATGATCATCACCTATACATCCTTATGATCCCCTATCACTAACCATTCCAATCCCCTTATTAACCATGATCTCTTTCTTTATTGGCCATTATTAACCATGATCATCACCTATAAAATCCTATAAATCATCAAAATCTTGCGCCAGGTCTCCGTTTCCTCCGGTGAAGAACGGCACGCAGCTCGATGGCTGGTCCTCAGCTCGCTGCGAGGCGAGTATCGAGCCGCATCTCGCTCGCCCCGCGGGGACGGACGGTTGATCTGGGGTGGGCAACTGCCATTGATGATAGCTATGGTGGTTTCTTAATAGCTGGGGACCCAAGAAATGGTTGTTTCACTGCCATTTTTGAATAAAAAAGCTTCAGATTGGATGAATTAGGGTCAGTCATTTTGAGAAACAAAGGTTTTATCATACCATATGACTCCAAAATCTCCGTGGTTTTTGGTCAAAAAACACATGTTCAATTATAATATGTGACCAAACTTTGTATACATAGAAAAATCAAGAAACAAATAAATAAATGAATAAGTAAATAAATAAATAAATGAATAAGTAAATGAATAAATGAATAAATAAGTAAATGAATAAATAAAGAAGTAAACAAGTAAATAAATAAACAAATAAATAAATAAATAAATAATAGATAAATAAATAAATGAATAAGTAAATAAATAAATAAATAAATGAATAAATGAATAAATAAGTAAATGAATACATAAATAAGTAAATAAGTAAATAAGTAAATAAGTAAATAATAAATAAATAATAAATAAACAAATAAATCTATATAAATATAGTTCGCTGTCGAATCTGAACCAACTAGCCTGCGATTCTTGAGCTGAAAACTCTATCCGGTCCAAGCATCTCTGCAGGAGGGCGGATACCAAAAGAACCCGTCCCAGCACCTGCCTTGCACCACTCGAACGGTGGCATTGCTGGAGTCCACGACTTCGACCTCCACCACACCATCCCAGTCGTCCGTAAGATTCGCATACCTCTCCATGACCTGGACACAGATTCAGGGCCTGCTTGCAAGAAGCTGTGGGCATCACCGGGTTGAAGCCCAGAGTGCTACCCTTCTCTCTCTTTTCATTGGTTTCCATTTTGTGCCAATTCCTAAAAAAGATCTTCAAACACTTTAAAACAACCAAAAACCCAAAAGCAGAAAAAGGCCAAAAAGCCAAAAAAGCCCAAAGCCAAAGAAGCCAAATGGTAAAAAAGCTGAAAAGCCAAAAAGTCAAAAGAGCCCAAAAATCCAAAAGAGCCCAAAAAGCCAAAAAAGCCCAAAAAGCCAAGTCAAAAAGACCAAAAAGCCACAGAAGCCAAAGAGCCTAAAAAGCAAAGAGCCAGAAAGCCAAAAAGCCCAAAAAGCAAAAAGCCAGAAAGCCAAAAAGCCCAAAAAGCAAAAAGCCAGAAAGCCAAAAAGCCCACACAGCCAAAAGAGCCCAAAAAGCCAAAAAGCCACAAAAGCCAAAAGCCAAAAAGACCAAAAGCTAAAAAGCCAAAAGCCAAAAAAACCAAAAGCCAGAAAGCCAAAGAGCCTAAAAAGCAAAAAGCCAGAAAGCCAAAAAGCCCAAAAAGCAAAAAGCCAGAAAGCCAAAAAGCCCAAAAAGCAAAAAGCCAGAAAGCCAAAAAGCCCACAAAGCCAAAAGAGCCCAAAAAGCCAAAAAGCCACAAAAGCCAAAAAGACCAAAAGCTAAAAAGCCAAAAACCAAAAAGACCAAAAGCTAAAAAGCCAAGAGCCATAAAGCTAAAAGCCAAAAAGCCAGAAAGCTAAAAGCCAAAAAGCCAAAAGCCAAAAAGCCAGAAAGCCAAAAAGCCAGAAAGCCAGAATCCAAAACGCAAGGGACCAAGGGGGAGCTGAGCTCGGACCACCAAAAAAAAGTTAAAGAAGAACCAAAATAAATACCCCTCCTCTACAAAGCTTTCCCACAGTGCTGCATTTCGCGCGGCATGTTGGAACACCTCTTATTTGCGAGCGGAAATTCGAACCGCGTTTGGAACAGGAACGCCCATCCTACACTCGGCACCCCGTGTAAACGCACAGCGCCCAACATCCGAAACGCTGACACCGGCTGAACAGCGAATCACCACGTGGATGGCTCCGGCCTCACTAATCATAAGCCTTGTGTCTTCACAAGGTTTCAACAGTGATTTGTTGATAGCACTCAAGGGGTCAAAGTATCTTGCTGGAGAAGTCCAGCTCACGTTAAAGCCCTTGTACCACTCCAAGATCCATCCTGAGCTGAACATGAGCGATGAAGTGCTTGAAGAACTAAATTAATCGACCTTCAAATGGATACAATTGGTGCCCCTGCAGAGCCACAAGCCGAACTAGTTGAAAATGAAGTCAAAAGCTGCTCTTTTGATCAAGAGTTGCCTTGTGAATCATTTTTTAGCGTTTATCATTTTATTCTACCATTGATGCTACCCAGAAGCCTTCTTCATTATATGCCGCTTGTTGAATGTCTTCAGGCAAATAGTAGGACGTCTTGCCCATGTAACCTCGCGCGCATGCATCATCCACAGCTGCACAAATGCTCACAATCTGCACCCCTCACCTTCAAACCCCCCAGGAAAAGGAGGGCTCCATTTAATTAACGCTGAAAAAAGAATGAGGCCTTATGTAGGGCTTAATGAGGCCTTGATGGGGGCACAAATTCTATCTTATCTTAAGGCCAAGTTAAGGTAAACTAAAATTAGATGGAAGAGAATAACTCTTCATTCTTCATTGAGCTGAGCTTGGAGATGGACTGCGCATTTTGTGCGAAAAAGGACTCGGGAGTCAACAGCCAACACTCCAGCTGCTGAAGGAGGAATTAGCGAAGCTTCTACCCTTCCCCAAAAGTAAGACGGAGTTAAGGAGGAATTAAAGCAAACTTAGTTTGAAAACTATTTCCTTGTTGTAACATTCCACCCTTTCCAAAAAAGTAAAGCCAAATTAATGCTAAATTAAGGCCTTCCATGTTTTGGGAAGGGCATTCCTATCTATTTTTTTAAAACTTAAATGACGAACGTTGCAAAAACCGCCACATTTACATGGTTTTCTCACAAATATGGCCTTAATTCTTCCCTAAATATCTGTTAGGCAGGGGTACAAAGTTACAGAAGTCGTGGTGCTTACACGGTTTTCTCACTCATCTGGGACTTGTTTGAGATTATGCGTTTGCGAAATGATCTCTAGGTTCCATGTTGTTAAGCCCAGCATCCATGTGTATAGTTAGTATATTGTTTGCCGAGCACATTTACTTTGAAAACTATGCAAAGCTAGCATGTTGGATGCATAGATGTATAAATGCAACTATTATATAAACGTGTACTGTAGATATTCGTCATTTGTCAAGCATTCATCATTCTTGCTTAGGACGGGAAACGGGCCCAAAACTTAAAATTGAATCAGTACACAGGGTCTCTCCGTTTTTTACCCGGTTGTTACCTTTTTTTGACCTAATAAGGGATATTATTGGGCTCTAAAAATAATTCCCTCATTTGGCAGTGGATCAAAACCCTTAGTCCCCCTGGTTCCCCTATCATTAACCATTGTTTTCCCTATAGTTTTGTTGGTCATTATCCACCACTATTGGTTGGTTAATATTGACCCATATCCATTTGTCTTTCATGTGTTTTTCTTGGCACTATTTTTAGAGGAAGGGGGTTGTTCCAGAGCTTGGAGATACTGCTTGGTGAACTGCTTGCCCATTCAAGAATTGAAGGAATGCAGAGAGAATTTCGGGGATTCAAAAACACAAGCGAGGATCCAGAAAATGTAAGGGAACTGAATTTCGGGGATCCAAAGAAACACAAGCGGGGATCCAGAAAACGTAAAGGAACTGAATTTTGGGGATTCCAAAAAACACAAGCGGGGATCCAGAAAACGTAAAGGAACTGAATTTCGGGGAACCAAAAAACACAAGCGAGGATCCAGAAAACGTGAGGGAATTGAATTTTGGACTGAATTTCGGAAAATCAAAAAAAACAAGCTGAGAGAATTTCGGGGATTCAAAAACCACAAGCGGTGATCCAGAAAATGTAAGGGAACTGAATTTCGGGGATTCCAAAAAACACAAGCGAGGATCCAGAAAACGTAAGTGAACTGAATTTGTGCCCAGCCTGGCCCAAAAACGCTTTCTCGGAATTGGGCCACCCCCAGCGTCTGCTTCTGATTGGTTGATTTTTTGTTGCTTATCCAAGTTTCATTTCAAGCCAAGTCACCCATGTTACCCAGGTTTCTGGGTGCATTTTGTGGGTAGTCACGCTCGATGGCCTCCCAGGTCGATGTATAAGACTCCGACCAACCTTCAACGCTGATGTGGTTGTACGTAGTCATTGTCTCTGAACATCCACGGTCCTGTGGCCATTGACAGCTTAAAAATTGGACAAAAGCAAGATCTGGTTGGTGGTGCTCACCACCCCGTCATGAAAAATATGAGTCAACCAACCATTTGTCAATTAACACTAGGAAAAAATAAGAAATGTTTAAAACCACCATCCCGACATACGTTAGAAGTCCTTCGGAAAATCATTGAAAATGATTGCACAATTAAAACAAATCATATCAAAACATTGAAGACCATCGCATGTCCTGAATGTTCAATGGTGTTGCGCAGCCTGTGAGGGCATAGAATCCATCCTAAGCAAGGCATCAACCGGAGTCTGGACGGACCCCCCTCATTACACAGAGCCACTGGCCGTTGCAATCAGCAAACAGCAGAAACTCAAAGCAGTAACCCATCAGGAAACACACAACTTGAAGCACCGCGCATGTCGCTTTTTCAGCATCGCTGAGACCCTTTGAGGAGACCATGTGGCAGAAAAAAGGCCCCGTGTCTGATGGCGAGTTTCCACGGTGTTGGGTCCAGGCCCCGTCTCCACCGTGTTGTAGCCGACCTTTTCTTCCAGCAAAATGTGGACGACCGCTGCTGTGGCATATCCAGCTGGCCAACCATTGACCCAAACTCCAATGGGATAACGACCTGAAAGGGCGCCCTTCAGATCCTTCCGGGCGCTTTCTGGGATGGCATCTGCAAAGCAAGTGGGATGTGTTTCGCTTTCAGCGTGCACGGTAACACTCAGTGCCGTTAGGCAGATGAGGCCCCACGCGGGCAGCATGGATGTCATGCTGCTTGAGCCATGGAAACAGGGGGAACACTGACCCAGCGTGCTTGGAGCATGGCCCCAACAATGGATGGACGAGTGCAATGGACGATATGAAAATCTTCAATTGTTTGATGACCTCTTAAATGGGAGGTGTGAATCAAACACCAGTTTTACCACTGGCTGATGATTTACCATCAAATGTGGTGGGTTGGCATGGAGCTTCCAGCGAGGTTTTCCAGACCCCATGAACTCAGATGAAGTCCAGATGGTCTACAGTCATTCAATGATGATAAAGTTGCTTCACACCACTTACCACGACCAGTTCTACTACCACTACTCCCCTTACTATCCATTACTATCCATTACTACTCGCTACTATCACTACTTCATTACTACCCACTATTACCACTACTACCACTACTGCTACTACCTCTACTACCACTACTACCACTACTAGCTACTGCACCAAAATGGGCCGTATCAATCAGATCGGTATTTCTTGATGTTGGACCGCCTCATCTCAGCTGTGCGTCAGCGTTCAGAGTCAGCTCTCCACTTCATTCTGGACCTGCAACCAGCAACAAGTCGCCGAAGGGTGGAGGGAAAGTACGTCGCAAGCTCCGTGCCAGATTGTGTCTTGTTATCATGCCAAGTGAGCGGCACTAGTTCATGCTGCCCTCATGTTTCGTTATCTGCAACCTGAACGAGATGTTTAGGTTGATGTCGTCCCATCATCTGCAAGCTGAACCAAAAAAAACATGCGTCATCCTGCAACTGCGGAGGCCGACGAAGCGCTTCTCTTTTTTTCTCGGAAGAACCATTGCCATGTTGGTCCATTGGTCCATGATCTGCCACTTCAAATTTCTGCGCTCAGGGATTTGGCGGGGGATTGAACCTTGGTGCGTGATTTCTTCCCCAGGTCATCTGTGCAAACTGCAAGGTGAAACGGATGCACGATTGCTTCAGAAAACCATGTTGAGATCATAATTCCTAGAATGGTATACATCGGTATCAACAATAGACAGGATAACCAGGTAGGACTAGGTAACCAGGGTAACCACATCTCTCATGACAACGAGCTGGTTCTACCTAGGGAGGGGTGGTATAACTGGGTACCGAAATTCTATGAAGGCTTTCCATGATTCGATCAAGGTCTTCCTTCCATGGCTGACAAGGAAACAGTGAGAGGATTCTGATTCGCCAAGAAGCTCCTCCACACCGTGCCTGAGACGAGGGCATGGGTCAAATCCCCCAGGAATTTCTGATGCGGTGCATCGTTCAGGGGAAAGTGTGACAAACATCAAATGACAGGTTCTTATAGGTTCTTAACATAGGGAATCCCCCAAAATTGTGTTTTTCAAAATAGATGACTAGGGTTGGATGATTTAGGGGCACCCCTATTTTCAGAAACACCCAAATTGCACTGACTCAACTTGCCAGATCAGTTCTGTCTATATGTATCTTGCTTTAGTTGCACTGAGATTCAGAACAGAAGTGCCATTTTTTTTTGTGCTGAATGCAGCGGCTACGCATGGGATGTCAGTGTCAGCTTTATCTGGTTCGTGGTTTAGACCCCTATGAAAAATAGTCAGTGCCCAACCATCTAACCATCCCACATTTAGGGGAAAATGAAAAACAGGGAAAACCACCACCGACTAAATACCCTCTGTTAAACTAACCTGGCAATGGACAATTACCTTGTTTTGGTAGGGAAACCCGAGGAAATCGGCTATTTCTATGGTGGATCTTCCATTGCCTGGTTAGGGTCTAGCAAAGGGTAATGTCATGCCAGTTGACTGTAGTTTTACCTACCATGATTGGCAGGTTGTTATAAACGAACCAGACTGGAGCACAGGATGCCCAAAGCCATATTCCCATGAATGGCTGGTTCCATCTCCATCGTCAGATCTTAGTGGCTTATAAATCTTTTGTTAAAAGTCGAATTTTCACTGGCTATACGGTAAATCAATCATATCCAAAAAAACTTTAAAACCAAAGGATTTAACCATACAGCTACTTGTATTCTTAAGGCCTATATGATACCACAACTACTAAAATATATAGGTGTTTCTTAAAATACGGGTACCCCCAAATCATCCAGCTTATTAACCAAGTATAAGTAGTAAACCAACCATAACTTTGGGGTACCCTTATGGCTTGAGAAACGCCCATATGGCAGTGGGTCAAAACCCCGTACCCCTGGTTCCCCCCTGTTAACCATGGTTTTCCCTATTATTGATGGTGGAAATCCCTCAGTAGTTGGTTGGTTAACTGCTTGACCCATAGCCATATGATATCCTTGCCTTGGCTGCCGCCACCCAGCCCCTGCCGCTCAGTTGCCACTCGCCCATCTTGAACTTCACCCCGCTGTGGATCAGACGCCTGGCCAACGCCTCTCCGCAGGCCACTGCAGGGGTCAGCACTCCGCCGGGGAACGGCAGATTCGGCTGGTCGAAGACCAAACTCATGGCCTCGGCGCGGGTCTTGGAAGCACCCACCGGTGCCGGCACCACTGCACCCCCACCCCGTGGGTCAACCAAGCCCACCAGCTTGCGGAATCTTTGGGAAAAATGGGGGGAAAAATCACATCAAAGGAGAAAAAACCACCAACCAGCTTGGAGTTGTTGGATGTCTTTGTTTTTGTTGCTTCCTTTTGATACTACGATTGGCACACCATCGGCACCCACCTTTGTAGTAACAGGTATCGAGTGCAGCCTGGTGCAGCCTGCTCACGGTCTCTACTGCAATGCGTGCGGTCTCGAAGTAGCCATCCCTTCCGATGAAATCGCACTTGATCTCGTGGCCTTTCTCCTTGGTTCCACAGTGGAAGTTCATCTTAGTTACCCAAGATTCCAGTACTTCATCTTAGTTCCCAGTGGTTCCTAGATGAAAATCTCTCAGCCCCAATAGTTCCCCCTAGATTCCGGCGTTCCAACCTAAAGTTGCTATAGTTCACACTTTAGTCCCTATTGGTGGCCGAATACCTGTGACTCTTGCCATTCAATATGGCTTTCTGAACTTCTCCTAGCAGATCTAGCAGCGTAGCAAGGATACCATGACACTGGTCCAGCTACATGGTCTACCAAGCGGCGCTATGAATGGCCAATGGCGATGGAGCATCCCGATTGTTCATGCTAGTCACATCAGAAATGGAAATCCCCTACGGACATTAGCCATATAAGCACCATTTGCTATATGAATCACTCTTTTTGTATCCATGAAGCTCGTTGTTCTCCATCAAGCTTAATCGCCGAGACAAAACGCCAAAGAAGCATGATTGGATAATCTCTGATCACCATCTGAAAATCATTCGATCATCTCTTAAGCGCCTTTCGATTCTGTGATCGCCTCATCTCAAACCCTGTTGCTTCTTCAGTTTCCCAGCAAATCATCGCGCTCATCATCCCCATCCCAACCTTGGTTGGACACGCCCCTTGCGCGCCGTTGCGTTGCGCGCGCCTTGCCGCCCAGCTTCCGTTTGTGCCCAGAGAAACCAGGCCGACCAGGCGTCATCCAACTCTTCCAAGGGTGGACCCTCACCTGCCTTGTAGTACACTCCTTTGGCCTGGCTCCGAACTACGCTGGGATATCCAGTGGTAACGTGGTTGATTGGTGGTATTTTCGATGTTCAACTATGGCTAATCATGGCTTGTTAGTGGTTAACAATGGTTTAAGGACAGTAATATTTGCTAAGGACGTTAATAATTTTTTGTTAGTGGTGAACAACGGTAAATGATTGTTAATAATTGGTTTATGAGTGGTTAACCACGGTAAATGATGGCTAATAATAATTGTTGATTAGTGGTTAACCATGGTAAATGGTGGTTAATAATTGGTTTATTGGTGGTTAACCATGGCAAGTGATGGTTAATGATTGTTGATTAGTGGTTGGATCCAATATCACGGTAGGTATTTTTTGGGTATGATCAACCATGATAAAAATTGGGTGAAGGGGTTGCTTAGTTCATGAAATTACCAAATCTTACAATGCTTCATGATCTAAGGCTTATCAATCTCCGTGAAAGGCGAGTGCTCATGATGATCATGAATTAATGATGATGGTTGATAACAACAAAGGTCAATTTGGTCAATGAAAATTATGATCCAAATGCCGCACGATCACCAACACCCATGACGACCATACCTCTGCAAAGCCTCAAGGAAATGTTTCTGTTTCGTTCTGATCTCCGCTGCTCTAATATGCATTGAATCCTTATTCAAATACCTAGTGCCAATAAGAAATGATCAAAAACCACCAGCTAGAACTTCTTGCACCATTATTCTTAAGGTATTCTCCCCTTAAAACCCATTCTAAATGGAGCTCATGACTAAGTTGTAATCGTTTTTTATGCCCCACTATCAATCATGATCCCCTAGAATTCACATCTTTAATTATAACTAAGTCATAAACCCTATAACTAAGCTAAACCCATATCAATCACCCCATTATCCATCATTATCCCCTGTGAGCCATTCTTAGTGGTTAAACCCCAAGCTATATAACCCTTACCAACCCCATATCTAAACCCATATAAGCCCCCCTTGCAAGCCCATAACCCAAATAAGCACTAAATACAACCCATACTACCCATATAAACCCTATATATAACCCTATATCACCCTTAAACTACCAAGCAGCTATTAATCCTACCATAACCTTTCTATATGGCTGTGGGTCAGTTCACCCTGTACCCCTGGTTCCCTTACTATTAACCATTGTTTTCTCTATGAACTTGTTGGTTATCATTCCTAACTATTGGTAAATCTTGACCCAGCTCGCCATATATAGCTGGTATATCCCCTACTAGTGTTGCTTATTATACCTTACCAGCTATTATCAACCATTAACCAGCTATATGATCCTACCATAACCTCGCTGTATGATGGCCTACCAGCAGCTGGTGCACCTCCACGGCCATCCCCCGGCGGTGCCTCCAACGCCTTCCTCTCCGCTTCGACGCTGCCGCCACCGCCGCCTCCGCCGGCACCTCCGCCCACGCCGCCGCCTGCACCGCCGCCGCCGCCCTTCTGCTGCAGAAGCATCTCCTGGGCCGGTTGCGTTGCACAAGGTGGCGAGCTGGGTCAATGTTCATCAATAATAGCTGGTTAATGGTTAACAGTAGGAGTTAACCAGCAATAATAGGGGATAATAATCAACAATAGTAATAGGGGATAACAACTAGCAACTAGCTGGTTAATGGTTAATAACCAACTAATGGGGGATCCTATGGGTTAACGATGGCTTATAGTGGTTAATAACCAACACTAGTGGATAGTAGTGGTGATTAACCGTCAGTAATGAGTTAAGTAGCTGGTTCATGGTTAATAAGAGGGTATAATAAGCAACAATAGTAGGGGATATACCAGCTACATCCAGCTATATATGGCGAGCTGGGTCAAGCAGTGAACCAACCAACTAATGGGGGATGACAACCAACCAACAATAGCTGCTTAATGGCTAATGATAAGGGATCATAAGTGACACTTATGGGGGATATATACCAACTATATCATCGCTATGGGTCAATATTGATTAACAAATGGGGGATAACAAGGAAAGATTTTAATATTAATGTTAGGAAAACAATGGAACCTATCATTAACCAAGGAACAAGTTTAATGGAACCTATCATTAACCAACCAACTATTAACCAACCAACTAACAGCAAAGTATAGGGAAAACGAGCTGGTTAATGATAGGGGAACCAGGGGGACTAAGGGTTAGTTCTAATGGCCGTTGGTAATAATAATGATGATAATAATAGGATATAGTTGGTAATAATAGGAGATAATAGGCCAATACTGATATAATGGCATATTGCAATATAATATGTAATGATATAATGGCCAACAGTTTGGAAGATATAACTAGGGTAACTAGGGTACCTACCAGGCAAATGGAAGATATAACTAGCTTGTTCAATGGCGAATCTTAATCAACTTATAACCAGGGGGGCCCACCTTGTAGTTCTAATGGCCAACAATGGTTGGTATTCATAGGAGATAATAATAGGATATAAGATATAATATCAATGACAAGGTTAGTTGTTAACTTTATCATTAGTATTGTAAAGCCTCCGAATGGTTAACAACAATCGGAGGTGGTACAAGGTTATAGTGGTCAATGGTTGGTAATAGGGGATAATGACCAACAATAGTAATAAGAAATGATAACAATAATAGTAGTAATGGCTAGTTAAAATGATCAACAATAGTTCTACACTCTACAAGTTTAAAAAAAAGTGATGACTAGTGGATGACTAGTTGTGAGACTAGGTTAATGACCACTAGGTGACTACTACTGTAAGGAATGGTCATGTAATATAAGAACTACTAACAGTTATTCGAACACATAATAGGAACAGGTTATACTACGTCAAGAAATGTTGCTGATGGTTTAGTAAAAAGTGTATAATAATGGTTCGTACGACAAAAGTGTTTAAGAACAACCCATAATGGGTATACTAGTAGACCCAGTAAAATAGCAATGGTTAGCAATAGTACGGGGATGATAATGCTGCTATATGTATTCTTAAAAACTAAGATTAGAATAGGCTGGGGTATATTGTTAGCAAACTAGGTCCTAGGTTAAATACCTGGCACATTCTTGACAATAATGCCTATAGCCTATAAGGACTAATGATGTATAACAATGGTTGGTGGATGCAAATGGTTGCATGACCACTAATTGACTGGTTACTAAGCACTGGTATTCAATACTGGTGAACAACTAGTGGCTAATACATGTTAACTAATGGATGGTGGTTCATCATTTGATGCATCTCTGAGTTTGTTTTCCGTTTTTCTCTTCAAAAAAAGGTGATGCCATATGGGCCATGAGGGGCCCTGCCAAGGAAACTGAAAACAACGGTTCCTCATCTTTTCCTCGTTGGTGGGACCGGAAATCATGGGACCGCTCCAAGTGGCAGTTGGCAGCACGGAGAACTGCAGGAAGTTCAGGCTCTTGCCATATGGTTCCGCTCCAAGGTCAGCCAGGAGCATGTTGGACCGCCTGCCAGACTTGGCTATGGGTCAATATTAATCAACCAAGAATGGTGGTTGATAACCAACAAACTATAGGGAAACTAATGGTTAATGATAGGGAACCAGGGGTACGGGTTTTTGACCCACAGCCACTTGAAAGCAGTCCCTTTCTGCGACCCTTTCCATTGATGACTACCCTTTCCGCTCATGGTCCATGATGTCAGGTCATGGATTACCGTAGAAGTTTCGCACTTCGTTAGCTAAACTTCCTTTGAATATTTGCTAAACATACTGGATATTAAGCAAGAACCAATGCTACTATAGCCAATTCCTATGGTGTCAGGCATACAACCATGACCAGCGTTGGGACAGTGGGTTGCTCCAGGGGATGGGACGACCTCACAATGCGGGTGTCGAAGTAGGAGTAGACGTTGGGACCGCGCCAGATGCCCAGGTGTTTGTCCTCCGAGATCTTGGACATGTTGGCGTCCAAATCCTCCGCACGCACCTGTTGGAGATGTGCTGTGCTGCCGTGTGATCCAGTCGCTTGGTAGGATGAAAATGCTCTATGTCATGGCCTATGATAAATACATGCCCCATAATAATGATAATGATAATGATAGGTTATGATACATATTTCGATTGTGTATGATTGTTATGTTCCATTTCTTATCAACTAGTATGCATCTCGAAATAGAGCATAACAACAATAACAACACACAAGTTTCGCGAAAAGAACACGACATGTGTATACATGCACATGTATACATTATGAACATATTTGGTAAAAAAAGCGCATGTGTCCATACATAAAAATCAAAAGTAAACGATCGAACATAGCGTGTTTGTGTGTGTGTGGATACGGACGGATGGATACCTGCTGCGCTGGCAAGAGTCCCGTCACTAGTGGAGTCTCATGACGTGTCAATGAGTTCATAATTGATGGTTTCCGCACGATGTACCCATGCCATCAACGAAGAAGCACCATGGTGCCGCCGTGTCGAGTGACTTTGGTGGTGACTTTGCCGGTGCCGAACTCGATGTTGCAGTACTTGATGCCGTGGCGATCGCGGTCCGGAACGAAGCCACCCAGGGCGTAGGGATCTCCCATCATCTTTCGCGTCTCATCACCTCCCGCTGCCATGGTGGCTCGGGTCTTCAGGGTTCCTCCGGAGGCTGTCCTGGGTGCCAGGCAGGTGGCTGAAACTTGGCTGCTGGAGAACTTGCAAGTTCTCAGTATTTCTCAGTATTTCTAGTGGTTTATGATGCTTCATGATGCTTCATGATCTATTATTTATGATGCTTCATGATGGTTGATTGTGATCAGTCGAGGTTGATGGTGATTGGTGATGAACAGTGGTTGAGGCCTATGATCGCTCTCACAACTCACAAGTTCTGTGCCCCAAGGTCTTCCATATCACTTGGATTCGGCCAGGTGTCGCAATTGCCCCGCCACCGTTCACATAGCAGATGGCCTTTCGCAAGTCGTCCCCGTAGTCTGCGTGCGCTTTCTTTGCACATAGGAAGGTGCAAAGGTCCGGGAAGCCACCCGCAGAGGCCGCACTTGGAATGATGAAGGCCTCACCAGATTTCATCATGACTGGTTGGTGGATGAACCACCCCTAGCCATTCCATCATCTGATCGTTCCAACCAATATGAAAAATAGAAGTCAACCAACCAATGACATGTTAATACAAGGAAACATTGTTCGAACCCACCAACTAGATCATGATTTATGAGTATTCCCGGCGCTTTTTTTACGGTGGTTCAATGTGGATTCCCATAATCCTAGACACACCTGGTCGGACATGGCCGAACAACTCTCAACAGTCATCAAGGGTTTGGTTAACCGCATTTAACCGCCAATTTGCTTTGATTTTCTGTCTTCTGTGTGTGGGATTGGGCGGCAGGACGCATTTGCACAAAGCTTCACACAGCATGGTGCCAGCCCTTGTCCACAAACAGACTTCTCCACGACACGTCTCCAGCCTTGTTCCTCTGCGCATAAGTGTTCAGCGGGGTGATACGACGGGACCAGGGAATCTCTCCGCTGATGTCACAGTAATGAACGCCCATGGAGATGCAGCAGTCAATCCTCAGCGCAACAACGCTTTCCACGGGGCCCCGCATCTCACCCAAGGGCCGCACCCCAAGCATTGACAAGTGACATCAGCTCACCCTGTGTCAGCATGTAGGGCCCTGCCACGTTGATGATGCATCTGGCACTTTTCACCTCAAGGCTTCAGGCTGGGCTACGGCTTAGCTGGCACCAAGGAGATAGCATCCATCCACTGAGGCAAGCACCAAATCGATCACAGAGAATGGATCATCGTAGGACATCTGCAGCACCGGAGTGTTCTCCCACCTGCGCAGCTATGAAACATTGAGGGCCGCCCTGTGTCACAGGTCTTCCTTACAATGACTTGCAGTGATACGATGTGGCGATCTTTATCGCCAGATCTTTCCGTCAAGCTCTCACACAGACAGGCTCAATTAGCCAAGCCACTGTGTGCCCGCAAACTCTCTGTCTCGCAAATCTGCCACTCGAGAAGGTGTTCGACCAGCAAAGCAAAAGGTGAAGGGCTCAGGGTTGCGCTTCAAAGACACTCGCTTCAGGTACTCCTTCGCTAAACTTGGACACAAAGAGAAGTTCTGACAAAAGGAAAACACACGGACAAACGGAAACTCTTTGGTTTTTACGAATTCAATCGGAAGCTCTTTCGTTTTTACAAATTCCATAAGGAACCCCTTGGTTTTTACAAATTCCATCACAAAGTCTTAAAATCTGTGCAGTGGCAGCTGTAAGCCGCGCTCCATCATCAAGTACCCAGTGTAGCCAGACACACCGTAGAATACGAGGTCGTACTTGTTGCCATCCCATGTGCTGCACCAATCCTTGGCAGCAAAGACACCAAGTCTTCTAGCTACCTTGTGCAGCTACCTTGAACGCCTTGCACTGCTATCTTCTACGCCGGTGATATGATGATAATACATGCACCTACAAGACAGCAGCAAGGATGTCATGAAATTTTGCTGCACGGCCGTGCAACACTTTCCCGGACTAGAGCCAGCAAGCCGCATAGTTCTTGTAAAGAGGAAAGTGCTCATCATACGTCTTCTGGGCCTCCTTGTCATTCTTATCCTCCTTCAACTTTCGATTGGCCGTAGCCAGTGGCTCATACTTGCTCATGAACTCCTTGGAGGAGGCAGTGGAAGCTGAGGTCATGACACACCTTCGATATGTTTTTACGTTTCACGCAGCTACAGGGTGCTGAAGTCACCTTCATGACACACATCGAACATGGTTGGTGTGCATGCTGGGAGGGCTACACATGATGCAAGCACTACCATGCCTAAGTCATCACTGCTGAGTTTTTACACTGAAGTCTTCCCCTGGTCCAAGGGTCATCCGAGAAATACAAAGTCTGGAAAGGCGGCGCCACTTCCTCGCTTGCGTCATATGGCGCCATGGCACCCTATCGCTGCAGATTGATCCGGGTACCGAAGCCTTCTTTTTCCTTAAGCGACGCGGCAGCGAGGCGCAGCTTGAGACTTCAGCGCATCCAAGCTTAGCTGAGATGAGCTGAGAAGTTGCTTCTACCAAATTTCTCCAAGCCTGGATGCAACTCATCTCATATCAACGGTGTGTCTTACGAAGCAATCCTACGAAGCAATGCACGATCTGCGCTGTGTCAGCTGGCCCTGTGGCCTGCGCGCCCAGGCTAACCCCCCCGCCCCAGCTAGCTGTATGACGAGATGGAAACAGCTGGCGATACATCGCAAGCGCTGAAGCCAAGTTTGTAGCTTAGGCCACTGAGAACCAGTGCAATCCACGGCTCAACTCAACCTGTTGCAACTTGTGTCACCTCTCCCGCCCACTTTTTCCCCACACCATCGAGGGCCGGAGATGTCATGCCAAGGCTTTCCAACGGTCAAGCCGCTTTCGTGACCGACTTCGCTTTTGGTTTCACCTGGAAGGGTTTGAAGAGCTCGCGAAGCGTCACCGCCAACTTCCTAGGCCACAGGATGATGCAATGAGGACCGGCTAAGCATGAAGCAGCCGTTTTTGCCATATCCACAACTATTGTTGGCAACCACGATTCACGTGTATTCACATGCATTCATCCAGTAGAACCACCATTCCCTTGTTCCATATTTGTGATGGTGTTCTGGTTGGTAGTTATCAGCCATCCCAACAGTTTTAGTCAATCGACAAACCCTCCCAAATGCAAGGAATGTCAAAGATGTCCATCAAAACAACCAACTAGCGGTTGTTTCACCATTATGGTTGGATGTGATCCCCTGTGATCAATCATGATCAAAGGTCATAATGCCTTAAATATCCTAAGACCACCAACCATACCTGTTCACTTATTCAATTAAGCACTATTGTTGGATAGTGTTGCTTATTATTCCCTATGAACCACTGTGATCCTCAAAAGTATCTATCAACCACGGCTGTCCTCAACAGGCATTTTCAACCATCCTTTACCCACATGAAAACTCGGCACATCACTGTCTGGTTCCCGTACTGAGGTCATGACTTTTCACCTTCCTTGGAATCTTGGCATTGTCGCCAGTCCACCTGGGGGTGCGTTTTGTGAATGAAAACTAGGTTGATCATGGTGGAAAAGTGGATAGTGAATCATTAACTCGTAACTATTTAGTTGTGAGTAATTAGTTGACAATGATAGTAACTAATTAACAGTTACAACTACTGATGATAATGAATCATTTGATACCCTCCTGCCGAAGGCGCATCAAGAGCTGGCACGTAAAACCTGAATTAATCATTGAATTATGACTATTCGGTCATGAGTAGCTGAATTAACAGTTCATGACTGGTTAGCTGGCCGGCAATGGTCAAAAATACTGCGGGTAAAAACTGGTTCACAAAAACAAAAGATTAGGAATCCTGGTCATCATTCATTCATGGCAATTGACAATAGTTGCTAATGACGGGTTGCTGGTGAGCACAAACATTGGTGAATCACCCTCTGCTAATCTATCATAGCAATGGGAAATCCACCAATTACTGATGGTTTCCCAGGGATCCTCATTGCTATATGGTCCAGTGTTGCAACCCCCCCTCCCCCTGGTGCTTTTCCGTTGCTATGTTAGATTATTCACTGGCGAACGGCTGCTTCCTCATTGGCGCATGGCTGGTTGCGAGGCCCTGAAGTATACGGGCGTAGCGAAAACAGCAACTCTGGAGTGTCAACGACCGGCAATCCATGCAGAAACTGGTGGAACAATTGGTGGATATCATGACTCCACCAGTAACAACCAGTTATTAGATGGAGTCATGATATCAACCAATTGTTCCAGTGATAGCTGGAGCTTGAACAATTGAAAATCCATCTGGCTATGGGTCAGTTCACCCTTAGTCCCCCTGGTTCCCATCATGAACCATTGTTTTCCCTATTAAGCTGTTGGTTATTGTTAATGGTTAATATTGACTCACAAAGATTAACTAATCATCATTAACATTAATGGTTTATCCTTATTGACTCACAGCCATCTAATAACTGCTGATTCACAGGAGGATTTTCTCAGCTTGGGCGATCTGTTTCAAGCTCACCATTGTGGCCCGGCGAAGCCGAGTCCGGATCTGGCGGCGGGGCCCGGCCCCACCTTGTCTTCGCAGCCTAGGAGTTGGCAAGCCACCTCGCAGACCAGCCCCCGAGGTTGAAAACCAGAGATGACTGGATGGTTTCTCAAGCCATAGGGGAACCCCGGAGGTATGGCAATGGAAAATCCACCACAAATTGATCATTTCCCAGGGTTTATTAGTAAAATATGGTGATTTTCCATTGCCATGTTAAAGTACCGGAGTGTAGTTGGCTTATTCCTATGAATGACTAAGTTCAAGCTTCCCTTTCTTCATAAACCAGCCCCACTTCACCTGAAGTACTATATGGTCAGGGCTCTCCTGGTGGCTCCTGGCCTCGCTCACCCTCGATTTAATCGTGTGTTCACTAGAACGTAGGGTTAGCGGGTGTTACCATGTGCCGTAATGGCTCAAGTTGTTTCCCCGCTGTTTACAAAAGACCTGAAGTGTCACATGCCATCTTTGCCATGGGTGGTCACAATTACCCTGGCTGTGAGTACTGGTACGGTGAACGTTCTGGATTTCTCATGGCTCTGGGTACCAAATTTTGATGAGACAACTTTGGGTGATCCACCCCCACTCTTAAGTGAAGGGAGTGGACCTGACAGCGATGGAGAAGGAACTACAAAGCACAGCTGGGCCCATTTCTGGGGATACTCTGTATTTCACTGGGATGTCTATTCATGGATTGGACCAGCATGGTTTAATACCTCGTCCACACCTGGCACTTTGCATTCAACGGGTGGTTGGGGACTCTATTTTTTGGACCAATTGGGCCTCTGGGTGTGCGGAGATTTCTGGCCTTTGATAGCGTGGACGCTGGTCTTTACATTTCTTTTGGGATTCTCTGCCACGGCATTGTATCTCCTTTGGGTGATGTTCAGGCCATGCTTCGCTTTCTGCCGATGTTGTTGCCGACAGACTCGCGCGGCAGGACGCGAGGTCGGGGAGCTCCTCCCAGAAGTGAACCCATGCAGGCGGTTCATATCGTAGATTGAACATTCGTGGACCTGCATCCAGCGAACACGTGGATTCCGAGTTCTTCCAGAGGCAGATAAAGGGCAGAGGTTCTGAGAGAAAGCCAAACGACGTTGCCGTTCTTTTGGATTCTCATGCTGCTCGTCTGAAACCGGATGGGGACCATTGGGCCCGTGTGGACAGGTATGGTCTATGGGTGAAAGTGCGTGAGGTCAGAGGAGCTACTTCGAGGCAACTAAGGCAGAAACTTGAGGTGGAAGGCAAGGTGCATCTTTGTAGGGATCATTCTTGTCCTTTGGAAGCTATGCCTACTCCGGGGATCCATTGCAAAGCATATGCCTCGGTGGACGCAAATGCGTTAGTTGACTTGGGAGCATATGCAGGGTGGTCCACCCGACGTGCCTTCGTTCTCGTCGCACGAAGCTGCAAGAGGGCAGGGCGTGGGTTGGGGTTGGCCTTGTATTACCTCTCTGGCTGTTTTCTTATCAGGAAGCTCACCCGGGGAGCTCCTCCCCCACGCACCATCCAGGAAGGGCCCGTTGTACGCCCTCTTGATCCTGAATCCGAATCTGAAGCAGAGGTCTTGGATGATCCCTGCGAAGCGGTTCTTGTTGGGCTGGAGCATGGAGGGAAGATTCGTGCTTTAGCCACTGACCCGTGTTCCGATCAGGCAAGTGGTGCTAGCGTGCGACTCCTTGAAAG
>VSDK01008388.1:0-11772 GCA_009767595.1 Symbiodinium kawagutii
AATGCTGCTGCCGACGGATGATGGCAGTCAAAGAAGTCTTCGATGTGTGCATCCACAAGAAGGTTCGTTCTGCATCAACGTTGGCGTCTCCCTTCTTCCAAATGTGCACACGAGCATTCAAGGCCAAGCAAATGGATGTGGAAAGCACTACGCATCAACAGTATGTTGCGGCTGCCGAGCTCGAAGTGGCAACCTTCTTGAAGCTTGATTCTGTGCGTGTCTAGGTTATCATTGGTATGGGTTTTATTTTCCCCACACAGCAATTTTCTGAACACATTGCCAACCACCGACAAATTTATTGGCAAATCTCTTGAACATTCCATCTTGTAACATTCCATCTTGTTGCTTTTTGGACTTGGCTTCTCATTTGGGGTATCACCAACCTAACAAGTTAAAGGTGTTGCCTCCAGCCCCCATCAGATTTACAAACCTAGCTACGCCCTGGTGAGGCCAAAAGCTGATCGAAGAGTGAACTGATGGCCGAACGGTGAACGATGCCATAGATCGATGGTCTATCTAGCATTGACATGCTGCAGCATGTCCATGGGCTGTATGTTGGATAGCTTCCCCGTTGATTCGGCACGTACCAGTGTTGATTTTATTTTGGAAAGCTCGACCCCCTCTGAACATTTGCAAATCAACAAATTGCAGTCTACAGGATCCATGGTTGTTCATTTTGGTCCCAGTTTGCTAGTTTGACGTGGCAGTGAACAATTTGTTTTACATGATGTCTCGGGGGTTGGGCAAGTCAGTTTAACCATGCTTAGCCTAATCCAGCCACAAACCAGGGATGGCGGCTGGTCGCAGTCCTAAAGCGAGGGTAGATGCTGTCGAAGTCTCCTGCACACCTGCGCGACAAATTGAATGCACTCCAATTGTTTGCTTTGGGCAGGGGCAAAAACTCACATAGAAAAGTCTTCATCACACATTTTGTTGCCACACTTTTGCTATCACATTAGGTACTTGACATTTTGAAAAGGCCCAAAATAGAATTGTTGAAAACCTAAAGATCCATTCCAGCTTCAGAGCACAGAATCTTTCAAGCTTCCACCCATTCACCAGCAATGCAGGATGCCTGCGAAGCTGCGACGCGGGCAAACTTTCCTAGCAAGGACTGGGTTCTTTGAAGGCTGGGCGGCATGCCTTTCAAAGTGACAAATCAATTTCCCAGATTCAGCTTTGACAAAATTCAAGTTGGATTGAAATCAACCTCTATTCGAAGGGCAGCTTTCCTCAAATCCAGCTCACTAGTTGCCCATTCTCGGTGCTTGCCTCCACCAACAAGCCATGAAGAACTCGATAGACCTCGCATTGCGACGTATGGCCGCTATGGGGGTGCCACGGGACACTTGGTGTATCATACTTGGTTTGGGTCTCAAGGAGTTTTGAACACAGTCAACTTTGAGCTTTTGATCATAAATTCTCCTGAGGAATTTCTCGAAATTGTGATCATGACGACGTTCTTGGTGATGCCCACTTGGGACCGAGAGGCCAACAGGATGTTAGATTTGGTTGAGTTTTTCTCTGGCAAAGCCAATGTCAGTCGTTTAGCTTCTTGGGTTGGATATCGAGTTCGGTCTTTCGATATCAAATACACACCAAACAAGAATGCGGGTGAGTTCAAGCGTGGCAAGCTTGGACGGTCTGCAATGGATTTGAATGGCTGCGCTGGTTTTGTGTCTCTTGGTTGGCGTTGAACAAGTTAATTTTCATCCTTGATGTGTTACAACTTAGAAAATCCGTGTTCATCATCATAATTTTGCTTTTGAACCTTGACCAAATCAAAGCTAGTGGCCGGCTCCTGTTAATGATCTATCACATTCTATCACCAATTTATATTTGTTGGATTTTACAACCTGTTGATGGTCTTCCCCTGAATGTTGTGTAATATTCTCCCCAAAGCTTCGCCTCTGAATGAACCTTGTCAATTGAGGCTTGCCCTGGCCTTGTGCCTGAATGGAAACCGTGAAGGAGCAGCCTTTATCATCGCAGTTGTTTGCTCTACATGGTCT
Organism: Symbiodinium kawagutii; assembly: GCA_009767595.1. NCBI lineage: Eukaryota > Dinophyceae > Suessiales > Symbiodiniaceae > Symbiodinium > Symbiodinium kawagutii. The sequence goes on from VSDK01008388.1 coordinate 2,013, forward strand.
GCTGTAAACTTGGCAACATCACAAAGGGATGTACTTATCCCCTATGGGGATATCAGCCTGCCATCAGTGAGATCCGGTAACCTTATGGTTTGCAGGCTGGCGCTGCCCAAATTGGGGGTGGAACTTGTTAATGTTTGGGGGTGGAAATGAAGCAACCTTGGTAATAGTCAATTTTTGGAATACACCCGGCTTATATAACATGATTGATTTTTCATGATGACCAAGGATTAACCATACTTGGTGTTGCCGATGTATCAATTTGAAATCATTTGCGAATCCAATGGACTCTATGAAGGTTTACTGTTGGGGGCATTATGGACCATTATCCATGTATCCCATATCCCCGTAGCCCTGCAGGGTCTCCTTGATGCTTCTGCTGCTGACAACCCTGAACCATTCGTGGATGGTGGAAAACCCTGCACAGTCCTGTTTGCTTTTGCATCCCTGGCTACGATGGGCATTGGGGCTCATCAAGAAGGCATCCACCAAGGTTCCTGTTCTTCATAAAATTCTTCCGTGTTTTTGTGCATGCCCTTGACACATCGAAGTTTAGTCATAGGACCACAAACCATCTATGTTCAAAGTTGAATGTTGGCAATGCAGTACTTAGTTAACCATCGGAAATGGAATTGCTTGTTTGAAGTATACTTGTTACTCATTATGTTCTTTAACAAATCTGGTTTGAGATTTGTTCAATCAAGGTCTACTTGATCAAGTTCTGGATGCGACACTACAAGTCTCCTTCAATGAAGCCGACAATGCTCATCACCAACCAGCCCGTTTTGGGATCTTTGGACTTGGGGCCAGTGAAGCGATCCCACAAGCGTAAAGCAAAACAAACCACTAGACGCTACGTTGATGGTTCGGGCAAAAAGCGTTTCACTGGCACAAGAGCGCTCAAATCATCCCAGCTTCTTAGCCTTCCAATGTTTCAGGAACATTGTCTTGCTTTGGGTCTTTTCAAATGTTTCCCAAATCTTTTTGAATTTTGGGAGGGGGCCTTTCCCACTATGCTTGCCCTGTTTAAAGATGTTTAAAGTTGAAATGTTTGGAGCTCCCTTTTTTACTTACAATCCCATTCCTCCAACACGGCAGCCATCCAAGGGAATACACCGCTAAATTTGCTGGAGCATTCGTTCGATTGATGCCTAAGATCCTGCAGAACCGTTCTACTATGGAGATTCCAGCCCCTTGAATCATTTACTTTGCTTTGCAATTGACAATTGAACGGGATAAACTTCAAACCAAGTGACCTACCAGCAGCGGCCCAGGTCGACGCTTCCACGCCATTGCCGGCGTTGATCGGAGCTCTTCCTCGGACTGACTGCAGGGAAGCCGCGCTTGGTGAAGTCTGGGAGTATCTGAGGAAATCCCAATTCCTGCAACTTCCACCGGAGTGGCAGGATTACTTTTCTTAATTTGTTTCGAAGAAGAACCAAAGGTTCTAATTCAACGTCCAGGGTGTTCCAGCCTCTGAACTATGAAGGCAAAGGGGCTCACAGAACAAAACGAATCTGTAAACAACCATGCTGAGTTCATGTTGGGCAAACATTCCTGAATGATCTTGTTGAATACCATGTTGTAATCCAATCAACATTGTGAGAAAATCAACATTGGCTGATGTTGTAATCCAATCATCATTGTTTTTTACCGTCGAAAAAGCGTTTTTTACCGTCGAAAAAGCGTTTTTTTTCCAGGCATGTTCCAGTGACTTTTCAAGGTTGCTAACAATGGCTTTTTGTTTGGATGGCACAGTACAATTCGACACCCAACTGCATCATGCAGAAATAATATTGAGATGTCTGCCAGAAAAGCAGCCGCCCACTCGCTGTCATGTGAAGCCTTGTGACTTTCCAATTGTTTTCCTGAGAGCTGTGGTTCGTAGTTTGTATTGAAAGATTTGTGTACCTACAACACGAAATCAAGTCATGATACACTACATAATTGAGATTGACACAATAGTTGGGAAACTCCCTTGATGAATTGCAATTTTAGCGTGGCTTTGATGTTCATAGCTATTCTTGAACCACTTGTTGAACGACAGTACCATGCCACTTGTTGGTATGAGCGATTGCCTTTGAGGGTTCAAGAAACCATGGAGAGAACCAAGCGTTTCAACAGCCAAATCTGGTCATCAGAGACCTTGGCTCACGGTGCACGGGCTGTATCAGCCCAACCAATGGAATTCCTCCCCAAGAACGAAGAAGATGAAGATCTAGTGGCGCAACTAGCTGTTCTTCGCTCCTGCTTAGCCCATGTGTTTTGATTTTTCCTTATCCCCTTCTGTGGTTTAGCTGGTATCTTGCTACCCTTGCCGTGCTGCCTTCGCATTGTTGGCCCAGGACATCGAGCGAGAGCTGGATGAACTTGAGCAGGATGATGCGCCAGACCTTGAACCACATGCCAGTGCTGAGGGCGCAGATGGGAGGGCTGCCCCCGATGATGACACCGTTCCCGCCGATATGGATCTGGGAGATTTGGGGGTTGGGAATTCTGATGAACCCGTTCCCACCGAAGTGGATGGTGAAGATTTGGATGGTGAAGATTTGGGGGATGCTGCCGACAGTGAATCCCATGCTGCTGAGACCACTGCCGAAGCTGAAGCTGCCCCCAACATGGAAGCACATGGAGTGAATTTGGATCACCTAGACGACACCGATGTAAGGCAGTTCTTTTCTGGTGAACATGTACTTTGCACAACTATTAGCACAACTTTTTACAACATTGTTGAGCCATGCAACCCCCAAATAATATCAATCGTCGCCTATTGGGGACACTCACCCTCAAGTGGTTTTCTTGTAGGGGAACTGTTGGTTGAAAACAAATGCTTGGCTTTGTTTGTTGCCAATAAGGTACCAGCACTGAACAAGGAGATGAACGAGAAACCCAAGCCTACCACTTCGATCAGAGTTTCCCATCAGCCTGTGAATGCAACTCCGGCTGTTTCTGGGCCCAAACCTTTACAGTGCCTTTGGGTATTCTTCTAGACTGGGGAATCAAGGTGGAGCATTTCATCGCTGGCGCCCCAAGCCCATGAACCATCAGATGTATAACAACGACATTCATTGGACGGTTTCATGCAAGAATGGATTCCCTTACTGATGACCAGAACACACTTGGTTTTCCTCCTTCTTGACAACGAGAATATCATTTAAGGGTTTGTTTGCATGGGATGATCTTTTCGTGGAACACGCCAACCCTAAATCAAATTGTAATCATATCGTATCTTAATCCAAAGGGGTTCATTCATTTCTTTGGGCGTATCTATTTGGTTTTTATAGCTACGATCGACCATCGCCAAAGGCTTGTTAGCTATGTCTGGGGCCATTGCTCATCCTTCAACTTTGACACTGCCCAGGATCTTACGAAGGCCAAGGCCCCGACGGCCTCGACTGATCGCAAGCAGCCAACGCCTTGCCGGAACAACGGCGATCTTCACTGTGGTGTGTTTGAAATCCCTGATCTTGGGGATGTGACCATCGAACGACCAACCCCCGGTGCCATGAGGGTCTCAGCTGTTGCAGTTGAAGGTCGGTTGAAGCGGCTGTTCACGCCCAATGTCAAAGGTGAGTACAAAGTGAGCTGTGAAATCGTGAAACAATGGAAGACCAAGAAGGGACGTAAGAGCCTAGAACAGCTTTTCCAGACATGTGGCTTTGACAAGGACTGGTCTGGTGAAAATGAAACTTCTAATGATTGAACATCTATTGATCTTTGATTTCCTTGGTAGTATCAAACCATTGGTTATTGTATATTGGTTGTATGCCACATGCTATGGTGTAAATTTGTTTTAGGCTTTGATGAAGGTAAGGGGGAAAGAAAATGGGATTATAATATTTGGTAAGAACAGTTCATTGCTGACTTTGACTTCGAAACCACGATTTCAAAAGGCGACCTTTTGTTTAAACTTTTTGGGCCCCAACAAACATAAAAGGTCGCCTTTTAAACTTGTGGTTGTAAAGGGTCACCGAGGCTTTTGAAAATCTAATGCCGTGCATCAGTATGAATTCTGCAACTTGTGGAACTTTGATTTTTTTCAAGTTGGTTTGCGCCAACAATTGGAGAATATGATAATTAGCCAAGAATAGATTTCTGCCAACCATCATTTCGGCTATTCGCCACACCAATCGGTGTACGACCAGCTCTAATAAGCATCCCTGTGAGGAGGCTTTCATTGAGGAGTGTGAACTCATCAGGGCTGACCTTTTGGAGAACGACTTGGCAATCGAAGGGGAGTTTGTCACTGAAGATACAATGCGGGATGAATGGAACTGGTCTGAGACACTTAGCAACAAGAAAGATCAACCATTGTTTTCTTTTTTACCAATGGAATTGTGGAGATCCCTTACGAACCTAGGTTTGTGAAACCGCCCCTTGGCTTCATGCTTCGCAATCGCCGGCCTCAGGACCCGTATCGCTGCTGTTAAGGCAGACTGTCTCAAATCGCCGCGAACACTGATGAGGCCTGAAGGGCGAAGGGCAAAGGGCAACGGCAAACGGCCATGGGCCACAATTGGAAAACAGAGTACCTTTTGCTACAACAGTCTATTGTTCTGAAAGGCATAAAGCTCCGAAATGTTGGAGGTTGTTCTTGGTATCTAGTTTTGATGCTTCTCCCCAGCTTTGAAAAAACGCTACTTCAGCCCGTGGAATGGAGATCTGTCCATGATTTCTTGCTTTCGATTTTTTGCAGGAACGACAGGTACGAGAAGAAGACGCTCTTTTGGGCTGAGACAGCCATCAAGACCGCCCAGAAGTGCCTAGACTGCAACTGTACCAAACATGTTCTATAGAAAAGCGCTTAGACTGCAAACTGATTAAAAAACATGAAACTTGTTTATCAACGTTTTTGGATTGAGGCAGAAGAGTAAAGTCGAGCTCAACAGACGATTGCGATGGAACCAGACTCCGCCCGACATGATGGACTACGATCCCAAGTGCCTTCAGTCACATGCCCTTGGGCCACTTGCTCAGTTCCCAACAGGAGATCAGAAGATGGTGCCCGAAAGCGCTAGGAAACGTGGTGCTGGTGGTGATGATGGCCGGGATGAGAACCCCAAACCCAAAGCACCCAAAGTAACTCCATGTGGATCCAGCAAGAAGGCCGATTCCAAGGACTCAGAAGGCTAGGGTGGAAATGGGTTCACTTGTTGAAGTTGACTAAAGGATGGTTTGGCAAATGTTTTCTTTGTTCAATGTTTTTCTTGAGGTGCTCCGCCTTTTCCCTTGCAGGTGAAGGTTCTGATAATGAAAGCGATGCTGATTCAGTGGACCCACAGCAAACTGAAATGGAATCCAATGCTGCTAAGTTACGCAAAAGGGCAGGTGTACCAGAGCTACAGTTGGACCAGCTAACAAGCAGCATCACTCCAAAGATTATGACCCTCAGCTGAATTTTACCGGGGCTTGGGACAATAGGCATCATCCTGGTGGCCTACCTGGCAACCGGCTTGCTCCCCGAGGAATTGCCTCACCAAGCGTTCGAAGCCTCTTGCGGATGGCCTGGCCAAGTTGGAAGCGGTGCCAGCTGAGAAGTTGACAACTGTGCAGAAAATGATTTTTGGCTATACATAGAGTTGCCAGTTCGCATGGTATCAAAGATTATCCCAAGATTATCCCAAGATTATCCCAAGATCATCCCAAGATTATCCCAAGATTATCCCAAGATTATCCCAAGATCATCCCAAGATTATCCCAAGATTATCCCAAGATTATCCCAAGATCATCCCATTATTATCCCAAGATTATCCCAAGATTATCCCAAGATTATCCAAGATTATCCCAAGAGTATGTGCCAGAATTGGTTTCAAATGAACAGTTCTGTTTCAACCCATGTCCTCATCAATTGCGCATGGCTCAGGATGGTCGGCAAATTGAAGGATGTGATCAAGGACTTGACCACGCTCCAGGACAAGTTGGAAATTGAGCACAACTCGGGTGTGGTGGATGGATTCACTGAACAGCAGTGTACTCAGTTCATCAATATTCCATGTTGATGCCAACTAAGTGTACTTAACAACTCCCCATCCAAAAGATGTTTGGTTACTTTCCCCAAGGTCTGAGAAGAAGCTGCAGACCTTGTATGAAGATGCACGTAGCAAGTTCTGGACTCGGATCAACTTCTTCAAACCCACTAAGTCAAGAAATGCTGCTGGAATTTCAACTATTACCAAACTATGCTTTGTTGCGCCCAGGGCTGTGGCGGCCATGGGTTTGGAAGGCCGCATGAGGCGAGGCCTTCCAATCTAGATACTACGAACCACCACCTTCACATGTTCCATTTTAGCAACACAAGTGCCAGACCATGCCAGACCAACCCCATGCGACCGACTTGGCTGCCAGGCCAATCTTGCCAAAGGCAGAGAAGGTGAAAACACCTAAGACCCGGCAGGCCAAGCGACGGGCAGCTAAGCCAGCGCCTAAAGCTGATGCTGCTCCCAAAGCGGCAGCATCAAAAAAGGCCGCCGCCAAGGCAAAGAAGTGATTAGGAAAACATGGGTTCTGCTTGGTTCTGATCACTGGATCATTGACCACATTTTTGGACTGAATTCAATGTTCAATGGGTTTGTTTGGTTTGAAAGATCCCGTGTATACTGAACAGGATTTTGCCATTGGAGTTGGCACAGCCCGGACGGAAAGTGATCATACATAAACCAAAAATTGTTTACTCAACTCGTTTTGCTTGCTTACAAGTTTGGAACTTATGTATGAGGTAAGAGTTTAATGTTGATCAAGTACAGTAGGGCTTTGCTTTTTCTCACTTAAACTGTTTTTGTCAAAGCAGTTGACGCGTTCCATGCGACCATACAGTCGCACAAAGATTCAACTGAAATGAGTTGTCTGAACGGGGTACGAAGCCTTGTGAGATCACAGGGATGGGGCAAGATGACGCTAGACAACAAAAAAGGCAGCGTGCATTGATGCTTGTAATTTTTGCAACGCGATGCAACCAAAGCAACCACGGATCACTGGAATCAAAACCACCATGCAGTGCATACAGCAAAATGCAGTTGTATTGACAGGGCCCCGGGATGAACCTGCAGATTTGACGGCCTACGCAGAAGCTGTTGCTGATGGGGTGCCTTGCCCACAACAATTTTATCTATCAATGTTCCAGTTCAACATTGTGAATCATTAGCCAACTCGATTTGTTTTTCTGCATTGTTGCCCCGGTTGAATTTCCTTAGGGCTAACTATTAGCTTGCCACCGCCGCCTGAGGTGCCGACAACCACTGTGCAGAGCATGGGCCTGGGCGGGACAAAGCCTCCCGATTGGAACAAGAACAATTCATCTCGAAATACTTGGGCTACGCTTAACCGTGGGTCCACTGCCTGGAAAGTGAAACGTCGAACTTTGAATTATGATGCAGGAGGTGGTCAAATTATCCCAATTCAATATGTTGCTCCATCTGACCTTGTTTCATATTTGATGAAACACGAACCTGGAGTTTTGACTGGAGGTTTTGATTCTCCAGCTGAACAAGCGCTACATTTGCAAGCTTTCTGGGAGGGATGGAGGTTGGCAAATGCAGACCATGAAGTTTACCGAGAACACAATTCCAACCTGTCACAAATTCTGCCTTTGATGCTACATGGAGATGAGGGTAGAGGCAAACGGAGGGGCAACACAGTGGTTTGCAGCTGTGAAACCCCAATTTCTTCTTTTACTGCTGTGAACGTTAAAAAACGTCGGCGTGCAGAGTGTGATTGCTCACCACCGCCCCAGTCTGTCCGCAAGTATGGAGGGGTTACTCGCCGACTATCGAATGAACACCTAGCAGCATTGAGAATGCAAGCAACCACCATGAAGGGGCATTCATTCTTGCATCGTTTTTTGATGTTCATCATCCCAGTGGCAATACATCACGAGCGCCCAAATGCATTGATGGAGTTACTCAAACTTGTGGCCCTTGACCTTCGACGATTGTTCTATGAAGGCTTTGATGCTGGGGGGCGTCACTATGCGGTGGCTGTGATTGGTTACAAGGGAGACCTTAAATGGTACAAGCGAATCGCGTTGGAGCGCTCCTGAGAAAATCAAAGCCAAATCAGAAACATCGCTTGTTGCCACCAATGCGGTGCAGGTGTGGATGGGGTTCCTATGGAAGACATGTCAGAAGATCCAATTTGGTCTGCTACAAGATTCCAGTCGCGTCCATGGAACACACCACCACCTTTGTTGCCAGTGCCCTTTTGCAACGCTGCTCCAGAGAAACTTTATCGAGGTGATCCATTTCATTTGTGTAAAGTTGGCATCTTCAGAGACCTGTTCGGGTCATGCTTACTCTACTTGGTGTTGAAGGGCTATTTTGGCCAGCATGGGGATGTGAACGAGAAGTTGTCGAATGCTCATGGTGCTTTTAGGTTGTACTGCACAACCGTGGGTAAATCCCCAGCACTAAGATCATTCACACGTGCTTTGCTAATGTTTCCACGGCTGGATGCCTATCCGTGGTCCAACACAAAAGGATCCGATACGATGCTCTGTCTTTCCTGGATGATTGTTCAGTGTGCAGGCTTTGAACAAACTCCTTTGGATCCTTCCCATTCACGAATGCTGGAACTTATGAAACGTACATGTCAGGCTGCGAAGTCCGTGTTTAGGACTCTCAACAATCACAATTTATGGCTGGAACGACCTTGTGGGATGTGCCACCATGCTGACATGCAACGCTTTGTTTCTGGGTACATCACCCTCGCAAGCCTTTGCCTCAATGACAGGTTTAATGGCTTTGCTGTGAAACCGAAACTGCACTTGTTCAAACACCATGTTCTGGAGGTTCACGAGGCGCTGCTTCAAGGGGACCCAGTTATATTTAACTGGAACTGCTACAACTGCGAACAGTCAGAGGATGTGGTTGGACGGGTGTCCAGGCTTTCCAGACGCTTAGACACCCGAACAGTTTGCCAAAGAACTTTGGAATGTTTTTATCTTAAGGCTGGGATCCTCTATCGACGGTTCAAACGGAACCATGGACTCTGACGACTGATCAGCCTGAGCTTCTGGCAGCAAAGAGTTGCTCCATGGCCGGCTGCATGGGAGAGCATGAGGGAACACTTGGAAATGAGAATTTTGATATTACATTTTTGTTTGGGATCCGATGTGAAACCATTTCGCCAAAGATGATCAACAATGATCAATGATGATCAAAAAGGATGATGTTCAAGCACACATTGGGCCAACATTGCTACGGGGAGCAAGCTTTGAACCATGAAACCATCAGAAGAGAAACCAAGATCATATCATCGAGCATTTTTTCATACCATCGAGCGATTCTTTCCCCATCGAGCGATCTTTGCAGAATAGAGCATAAATTATTTTGATTTCAGGATCGAGCGATCTTTTTGCACTACACGATGTCCTAGGTATATTTGGTTACATCCAACACGTGTTCTATATTGCCCTTTGTCATATGTCTTGTAAAGCCCTTCAATGATCGGGTCTGCCAGGACAATTGCGCGTGCATGAGGCCAGCTGCTTGAGGTGCCGCGGTTGCCGTAGAGCAGCAATTCGCAGTCGCTGTTGGCCAGCGTTCTGCAAGGGGAGTTTCACATAGATTGCCATGGAAGAGTCAGTTAGGGTTAGGGGCTGTTGAGCATGAGTGTTTCTTGGAGGCTGTTTAGAACGCATGCTCCTTTCAGTCTGCCCCATTCAGGTACGGACGTCGTGGATGGAGGATTTGAATTTCTTCCAGGTGCGCCGCCGCTCGGCGGTCGAATGGCAGTGATGGACTGAATTGATTCCGCTTTTTCACATCTT
>VSDK01008394.1:0-63281 GCA_009767595.1 Symbiodinium kawagutii
AGTACGTTGTAGTACGTTGTAGTACATTGTAGTACATTGTAGTACATGGTAGTACATTGTAGTACATTGTAGTTCATTGTAGTACATTGTAGTACTTTGTAGTACATTGTAGTACGTTGTAATACATTGTAGTACATTGTAGTACATTGTAATACGTTGTAATACATTGTAGTACATTGTAGTACATTGTAGTACATTGTAGTACGTTGTAGTACATTGTAGTACATTGTAGTACATTGTAGTACTTGTAGTACATTGTAGTACATTGTAGTACATTGTAGTACATTGTAGTACATTGTAGTACGTTGTAGTACATTGTAGTACATGGTAGTACATTGTAGTACTTGTAGTACATTGTAGTACATTGTAGTACATTGTAGTACTTTGCAGTACACAAGAGAACTGTAGAGACCACCAAAAAGCATAAATCAGACCACAAAAAAAAGCAGAAAAAATAGCAGAAAAAAACACAAAAAAACAAAATCATTTCCGCAAAATTTTGGCGAAATTTCCGAAAAAATGATTTTGTTTTTTTTGGGTACGTGCGAAACTTTGCCAAAAATGATTCTGCTATTTCGGGGTAGGTTTTTAAATTTAAATTTGTTTTGCGACTGTTAGTGTGGGGGGGCAGGTCCCAAGTTATACATGACCATAGTTAGTTAGGCCCTAGTAGATGAACTAACCCCTAGAAACCATGGGATGTCTGACCTTGCATAAATGGTCGTTTTTCAAAATAGGGAACCCGAACAATGGTTGGTTTGTTGCTATAAATGACTGGTATAAAGGATGATGTGGGGGTCCCCTATTTTGAGAAACCAGAGGTTTCTCAAAATCGGGCCCCAAGTCATCTTTGTTTCATCACTTGTTCTTTTAATAAACCGTCCATTCTTGGGAGTCCCCCATTTCGAGAAACACCAATATGCTTGCATTTGGGTGTTTCTGAAAATGAGAATACCTCCAAATCATCCAACATTCATCGAACCAACCAACTTTGGGTGTTCCAAATTTTGAGAAACAGCCATATTGTTATCAACCATTTTTTTTGCCTTCCCCCTATCATTAAACGTTACTAATGGTTAGAATCCCTATACCCCCCCCCTCCAAATGGTTCATTTGTCCGTCCACGACCCCAGGGACCCACCGATCTGTGGCTAGGACAAAACCGCAGGTCATGGAAGCAATGCTCAGTTAGAAGGACTCTGTGGGATGTGTTTGTCATTTTTTGATGCCCAAGGATACCCAACTGCTTCAAACTGGGCTACTTAGATCTACTTGAGAGCTACTTTAGATCTATGTTAGATGTACTTAGATCAACTTTAGATCTGCTTGAGAGCTACTTTAGATCTACTACAGTTCACAGTCTCCAAGGCAGTAAAATGTTGACACGAGTGGCAAGTCGAAAGTCGCAGGCCCATCAGGGCGACCCATCCTCCTCAAAAAAGGCATCTTCCAACAACACCAAATGGGGCGAAGCTTGGAGCGCCTAACATCAGGCGTTGGCGTGAAAGGATGTTTGATCATGATGGCTAATCAGGGTTACTATGGGTTCATAAGGATTTATAATGGTCAATAAGGGTTGCTAAGGGTTCAGGAGTCATGAAGCAAGAGCAGTTTCATGAGCCAAGTCCATTTCTGAACAAAAACAAAAGGACCCAACTCCATTGGTCCATGATTTCGTGAGCAATCTTCGCGGTGAAAATGAACCCAAGCCAATGAAGATTTAACATCATTGGTCCATTTAAATCATAATGAGGTCCAATCAATGATTTAGATAGACCAATGGACATCTATGATTTAAATAGATTTTAAATAGATCAATCCATTGGTCCATTTAAGTCCGATCAAGGGCCGTAGTGAACCCATCCCAACAGTCACTGGTCATGGCGAGCTGGGATGTGAATAGCCAGGGTACCAGGGGTTGACCCACAGCCAATTGGATCTCCGTGAAACTCACCTTGTTGCGTCGAAAATCCCTCGTTTAGAGCTAGTTTACCTACAAAATAAAGATTTTGAGCATCCAGGATTCAGGTCAGAAAGTGCCAGGGCGATTCTTCAGCTCTACTACCATCAGTTCGTAGAGCAGGGTTCTGCCTTCATGGCATAGCCCTTCGCAAGGCGCTTGCTGAGACCCACAGCAATCTCCTGAAGCCATGAGAATGGGGTCGTCCATGCCATCATATTCATGGGGGTTGGTGCCTGAAAAACGATAAGGGCTTACTTGAAGGGTTAATAAGCACTATTGGACTATCAATCATTAATAAGCGCTTAAGTATTTCTGGATCACCTACCATGACCTATACAATCCCCAGCCCGGCTCGAAAAATTTTGGCCACAGGTGCACTCTGGTGGTATCTGGACAGGGGTGACATGGGAGAGGGATAGGCGGTCCCCGCACTCCAATACCCGACCTCCTCTAACGCCAAGAAGACGTGCCTATTGAAGCCTGTTAATCATCAAGCAGCCGTCCTTGACCATAGGCACTGCTCATCATTAATTAACCATCATGGCTAGTGATGGTCAATGATGGCTAGTGATGGTCATCATCATCCATGATGGGCCACTACTATTCACCAACAGCATTAATTAATCATCATTGACCACCACTAGCCCTCATTGATCATGATGATCTGATGAGCCACTACTTTTCACCAGTACTATTAGCCATCGCAAATCATGACCTCTCACCTTCTGACTCACTGCAGGGCAAGCTGAAGACCGGCCATGGCCATCCCCTCCAAGTACCTCTTTTTTGTGGGTCACCCTTGAAAACCTCTGCCGCAGGGACGGTTACCGCTCTTGTTAGTAACTGGTTGCAGGTAAGGCATGGTGATCCACTTATGAGCTGTGCAGATGGCCCAGCTGGAAGTGTCCCTCTGTAGGGCAGGGCGAACGAAGGCGGTGAACGACGTTTCGGCGTCAGCTGCGCCGCCCCCCGCGCTGAGCCTTATATCGAGTTCCTTGAGCTCCTGACAACTGCGCCTGTCATCGACATGACTGGAGCAATGGGTACTACACCGCCCCAACATGCCCAAATGATCTGTTGGATACACAGGGGACCCAAAGTCATGGATGGTTTTTTGCTAGAAATGTGTTTTTTTTGAAGGATGAGAACTGGGGGTCTCCTATTTTGACAAATACCCACATGGAAACCAACTGCCGTGGATGCCAAAATGATCAACACTATCAGTTTCTTCATAGAAATCAAGAGGTTCGATGAAGAACCACCATGTTCAAGCCGGCCTCCAAAACTTAATGTACAGTAACCAATGAGTACCCAAAACAACCCAAAACTACCAACATCACCCGAACATAGCTTGGTCCAACTCTCATTGCTCGCAATTCGCAGTTTCCGAATTTCCATACAAGGTGGGCCCCCGAAACGTTGCCTAAGTTGGCTTACAATCAGGGTAGCTAACAGTTAATTAAGGTAAATATAACTAGCCTGCTAAATGCCTTATTAATCAACTTATGACCAAGGGGGCCCACCAAGCCGCATGGATTCTCACAAGCTGCATGGATATCTTCCAGCACTTCCTCAACGCCAGCTGCGTATGATTGCTTCGCCCTTCCAATTGGAAGCAGCGTGCCAATGTGCCGCATCACTGCATCTGTCATGGGGAGAACTGACACAGAGTACTTGTAGATCAATGCGACACAGCGTTTGAAAAATCATGAAAAATCAAGAAAACAAATGAGTTGACTAACCAATCATCTCTGAAAATTTGGTAAAAACATAAAACATGTTTCAAAGCACCAGCAAACTTGTACTACAATCAGCTCCCTCCCAGTTCCAAGTTTCCACCAAGCAGTTTTCCTCGAGGCTTCCATGACCTTCCGCTTCCGCGTCTGTGTCGCGCCTCCGCTTGCGATGGCAACTTGCCCCGATTCTTCAGCACAGCCTGGCAGGTGCAACTGCTCTCATGTGCTCACATGTGGGTGCTTGGGAACCCCGGTGGTCAAGCTTTTTGAAGCATTTATATAGTTGGTATATCCCCAGTTGGTAATCCATTTATAGCTGATAACTCCGGTTGTCAAGCTGTTTGTTAAGTGATATTTGGTGCACAATAATAGGGCATAATAACCAACAATAAGACCGATATGGCGGTTTCTCAAGCCATAGGGGTACCCCCCCTCATCATCTTTTCTGACCATTTATAGTTGGTGTATCCCTATGATTTCTCATAATCCCCTCGTTCATAAAATTGTTAACCACTATAAACAAACCATGTGTGGGGGTTCCCTGTTTCAATAAATCGCCGTATTTCAAACCTTGGAACGGTTGAAAAAAAGCATTGTTGTAACAAAATCCACAGACAATAACTGTATCATGAAATGGACAAGTTTCGTGTAATAACCATCATTGACCATCATAACCATCATCGTTGGGCTTGACACCACCGAACTTAGAAGTTCCAACCCCATGCAAACCAACCACTGTGAAGGCGGAGTCTGAAACTGCGCCCTGTGGTGCCCAGTGCCTGTGCCAAGAAGAGAGCTTCGAAAAGATGCATCGGAAGGGTCTGAGAAGCGAGAGAAAAAGCATGACACGGCTGGGAACCAACCTCCATAGCCATGGTCTTCAGCATAATCTTGTTCATTCTAAAGGAATACTGAAATCGTGGTCAGCGACCATGATAGGTTGCGTCATCACGGACATATTGTTGAGTGTAGAAGCCCCCGTCACTATTCTTGGTTGCATTCCGTGTATCTATGGGTCAATGCCCTGTACCTCTGGCTGTTCAGCTTCCCGATGTGACCTAGTTGAACTGTGGGGATATGAAGAGCTCTTGGTTGGTCATCATGCCCGCAGCAGTTCATCGACGTTCATCCGTCAGAAACCTGGGATTGTTATATATATGTATATAGCTTTGTACCTTTCCAAAAAATATACATTTCCAACATATCCGTCCAGAATATGTCCTTATACTTGTATGGGAATAGAATACATTTGTACATATTAGTTCCTCAAAATAGGGGAACCTCAATCATATAAAATCATTCAGTTGTTTAACCATTTGAAATGTAATAAACGATCCACTTCTTGCAGTCCCCTATTTTGAGAAACCACCAAATGGGTGTTTCTCAAAATAGGGGTACCCCCAAATCTTCTAGTTATTAACCATTTATAATAGTAAACCAACCATTTTTTGGGTTCCCTATTCTGAGAAACCACCAAATGGGTGTTTCTCAAAATAGGGGTACCCCCAAATCTTCTAGTTATTAACCATTTATAATAGTAAACCAACCATTTTTTGGGTTCCCTATTCTGAGAAACCACCAAATGATATATAGGGTGTTGTTAGATCGTGGTAGCAGCACCCCTGTCTGTACAAGGCTCGCTGCCCGGGGTCGATCCCCGGGTGACCGCAGAGCGAGTACCATTGCAACATACGGTCCCGCCCTTTAGTTGTGAGAAATATAGACATCCCATAGATCTAAACCTGTAAGTCTATTCTTTGAGATCTAGACCTCTGTAGTATATGTGATATGCAAGTAAAAACCATGATTATGACTCTCTATTCATTCGCCAGTATGAATCAACAGCAACATCGCCGCTATAAGCCATCGCCCACCTGGTATGTCTAAATAGTAGCGGTTCAACCATGAGTTTCTTGGGGACTGTCCCCTATTGACCGTTATAATCCCCTATTAAATGTTATAATCCCCTATTGTTAAGCATTATTCCCTTATATATTCCTCTATGATTTCCCTATAAATCCCTCGAAATTGATTCTACCGTTATTCATCCATTTAAAACCCTCCATTCATCTAATAAAAATCCCTAAAATAACTACAAATCCCTCCAGTCATCCCCTAGAACTGCCAATCAATCCCTTCATCCATCAAGAATCCCTAAAATCCAAGCTTTCAGATCCAAATCCTCCCATTTTACAGGGACTTTGGATAAATGGAGGGATGGATTGGATTCTTTTTCTGGATCAATGGAGGGACAAATCCCTAACTATAAATCCCTCCATCCATTAAAAATCCCTAAAATCCCTATAAATTTGTCCAAAATCCACTAAATCGCCCATAATAAATCTATAATCTATATCTATAATCCAATTAGTCCCTATAAAATTACCCATCAAAATCTATATCTATAATCTATGTGATGGATTTGATCCCTCCATCCTCCCAGCGGAATCAGATCCAAATGGCCCAACGGAACGCTCTCGGCGACGAACCATCCAAGGGCTCCTGGGGAGTCGGCGATGCACGAAGGCGAAGGCCGGTCACGGCCGGCACGAGACGCGAAGCTCGCTCGCGAGAGATCATCGCGTTACGCGTCCATGCGAAGCGACCCAGGAGTTGGTGGTTGATCATATGCTATTGGAGTTCACCACCAACTCCTGGGTCGCTAACTCCTGGTTGAAGCGACTATAGGTTTATTAACCAATATTATAGGAGCTAACCGCTAACTCCTGGGTCTAATTAATGGTTAAGCTAATATTCTTAATTAATAATATACCATTAGGTTAATTAGGAGTTAGGTTTATAATATTGGACCTAATTACTATTATTAACCAATAATAATGCTTTATTAGTATATTATTAACTATGTTGTATGTGGTTGATTTGTAGCAATAATGGTTCATTAGTAGCAATGGCTAATAGTGGTTAGTAACAGTAGTATGAATTAACCAACATCAACTGGTTGATGATAATGGTTACTAATGCTAATAATATAGGGTTTGATCATTGTGAACCACTATGCACCAGTAATTCTTCACCCAGTATCAACCATAAGGTCACTAAGATTAGTAATGAATAAGTAATATTAATAGTATTGGTCTAATCATTAATGTGGTTAATGTGGTTACTAGTAACCACTAAGATCAACAATGGGTCTCATCAACGATTACTTAGTAATAAGTATGTAGCTCCCAGTTACTTATACTAATAGTATTGGGTTAACATGCATCGTAATATTAACCACTAAGGCAACCATATTAACCACTTGTACATGATTATGTAGACCAATTGTTGGTTGACCATAAACGGGTGGTTAATAAGGGTTTGTAATGATTAATAGTGGTTAATGATGGTAAATAGTGGTTAGGAATGGTGAATAATGGTTGATCACGGTTCATCAATGGTTGATAATAATGGTTAATTAGTGGTGAATATGTTTACTAATGGTTGATCATGGGGATGATGACTCAAATGGTTGATATGGTCTCTAATAGTAATAATGGCTGATAATGGTTGATTGATAATGGTTGATAATTAATAGTGGATCATATTGGTTAATAATCGTTGATAATGGCTAATTTTTGGGGATGAGAACTAGCAATAAGGGATAGTAATGGTTGATAATGGATAATGATCGGTGATAATGGTTGATACTGGGTGAATATTACTGGTGCAAAGTGGTTAACAATGATCATTACTTATGGTGATAAGAGTAAATGGCTAATAATGGTGAATGAATGAGTGGTTAATAGTGACCCACGGTCAAGAATGGTTAAAGTTACAATTGTGAATGATTACTGATCATGATTAGCGGTTCATACTAGATATAATAGAGAATGCTGATGCTACGTCATCCGTGACTGACACCAGGATACCCTTCCTAAGGGTTAATCATGAAACAGGCTGCCCCAGTGTGCAAACTAACGAATGCTGATGATTGCTGATGTTTACACTCCACGAAAGCTTAGACACAAAGAAAGATTGATCTCTTTGATACTTGGGTAAGCTGATTTATTTTTGTACTTAAGGGCAACCCCTTCACCTGATCTTGGGGCCACCCTGTTGGTTTATATATGTTTTATTAATGGATAAGTTTCACCAATAGATCATACGACTGTTGAACTATTCACTGCTGCTGATGCAACTGTTGCTTCTCTTCATGGTATGTATTTGTAGAACTGTCATAGCTGCGTGTCAGAACCTGACAATAACGAGTATGAACATGTTCAAAAAGTGATAACACAGTGTTTGTGCTTGAATGTTCACATGGCTATTGCAGGAAGATATGATCTATGCGTCTATGCTGATTATTGAACAGTAATTACCCACATCTATCTACCAAAAGTTTTAATGGTATTTCATCTTCGTATTAAAAAACAAATGCAAGGTCGTTGGGAGAAACCATCATTCTAGTGAACTGCGTGTCGGGTAATGGCGAATTACATCAGGTTTTCAATTTGCCATATTTAGCCCAAATTTCACAGGACCAGCTTGCTCTTCAAACACAGTTTCGACTCTCGAGAACCTGGTTCCCAAGGTACAAGGCATGATGACCCAGCAAACTAACCTGGTAGTTGAAATTCCACCATTTATAATTCATTTACGTATAAAAAAAGGTGATTTTTAGCTTCCAGGTTTGTCTGCCAGAGGGTAAGTACCCTGCAAAAAGGTTGCAACCTAGGACTGAAGCGTAGGTCAAGCAAGCATTGCTAGCGTTGAGTTGCATCAAGGAAGTCGTCCAACAAAACTAATATTCAACTTCTTGATCTCCTTTGAGAAAGGTATTCTGAACACCTTCTTTGATTGACCCTACCCTTCCACTTGCCTACAATAGGTAACCATCCCTACTTGGGGTTCCTTTCAAGGGTCATATACACGATACATCGAATTTAGAGATAAAATAATTGTCCCTGCTAACCGGTTTTCCACCGCAAAACCGCACAGTTTGATATGATCCGGGCTAGTTTTGGGCTTGGCATCACAACCACATAGATTTAAGTCGGCCTGTGATAGAGCACTATAGGATTTCCATCGATAAGTCAGGTTCTCATGACCAAACAGAACACACCATACCTCAATGGAATAAACCTGGCTGGGCTTCTGGAAATATTCTGAAGTCCAAGTTGGTTCCAATGCAACCTCGTTCGTATCAAATAGAGGCCGTTGCTCATTGCTCTGCAAATGGCATCAACCAGTAATCAACCGTCAATCAACCCGCATATACCTCTAATCAACCATTAATTAACCTACCCATGGCGCACCCAAAGGGTTGAGGTTTTCTGTAGACTGTTGGGGATACCTGCCATTGAAGACAGCACACTACGCATAAACCAGCGACGCGAATGGGAGTACCTGGGTCATATGATCATTGCAGCGGACAGGCTGGACTTGTCTATGTGGTCATTCGATATGGTTGTTATCAGGGGCCTGCTGCACAACCCTTGCTGACTTATATATTTGTTTGACTTTAATTGATCTTTCTTGGAAGCAAGGTGTTTCATCATCATGGCAGTGCGGGACAGTGACCCTTGTGGGGCACCCTCATGCAGCCTGACCTGATGCCCCCTGTCCTTTGGTCCGTAGGGGAAGTTCAGTTCAGACTTCAAGGGATGAAGAACCACATCCACCTGGCCCACAGGGCAGCTATACTCCCCGAAAAAAGTGGTGGAAGGCTCGCTCTCCAGAATTTCAACATGGAAGCAACGGCTGAACCAAAGCGCCGTTAAGGCAACATCATCGTCCAGATCGAATTTAGATTGGTTGCACGTGATTCCACGTTGTGGTTTTGGGTCCAAGCCTTCATACGATTTCGAAGTGATAAGCTGATAGCAGCATCAAATCCAGGTCTGACCGATGGTCATTGCTCATCTGCATGCCATGCTCCCGCATGATCTTGTGAATTCATTGCCAAGTCTTACAAGAAGTTGCTGCTATCGATGACAACTTATGTTCAATTTGACAGAGTTTCAATGATCGTTGTCGTTTGGCACGGAAATGATCTTGGACAAGACAATTTGACCCCTGCCGAGACTTGTTACCTTTTTGTGGGTCGAACCTTCAGAGTATGATTCTAAACCATGTCATATTCTGCTGCTTCGGAAACAGAAAACGGCATCTAGGCTAATTATTAATTTGTGTCGACTGGTTTTCAACAATGCATCATGATTAAAGCCAGTCGAACCCTACCATGATCCGATCTCAGTACTTCTATCCCCCGGTGTATCCCCATGATTCGTCCATGTCTGCTACCAGCGCATGGCGAAGCTTGGGCTGACATTGCTGAGGCCCTGAATTCCCTAGCCGTTCCCTCAACAGTTTGGTTCAGCTGTTGAGATGTTCCCCCCGGTCGGATGGTTGCCCTCGCCACTTGGTAAACCCCCACTATTCAACTGGTGATTATTCTCACTTATCATCACCTATCGCCTATTGTCACCTATTATAGCCCTTTATCTATCACCTATCATCACCTATCCTCACTTCTAAATCATCATGTATCATCAGCCAGTGTCACCCATCATCACCTCACCTATCATCACCCATTATCACCGTCGGTTCACCGGCCTCATCCATGAGCACGGCTCCGTTGCGGAAGAGGGACAGTGCCTGGAGCTGTGGTGGTTCCATGGTCGCGTCGACGTCGTGTTGCTCCAATGGTAGCCACAATGGTGAGATAAGCGTGCGAAGCATGGTCAGTTCTATGATGATAATCACAAATAAGCAGTTTATCATCATACAAAGTTCATGGTTCGCATGAACTCTGATCAGTGATTTATGTTTCACTGGGTATCATCAACCAGAAACAAACCAATGGTTGCACGGGAACCATGAACTCTGATCAGTGATGAATTATGATCAGTGATGGTCAGTAGAAGCATAAGCAAAAGCATGAACTTTGATGAATTATGATGAAATTATTTTGCAAACTTGATGGATATTTCTGCGGATATTGACTAATTAAGCATGTTCAAACAGGATGGAAATCATACTATGATCGGGGCCTGATTGAGCAGTAATTGCCCACTGATCGTCATTGAAACTTGACCCCTATAATCAGCCACAACTAAAAACTATTATCCATTGTTAACCATTCTTCCCGACCCCTATAAACTATGAACCACCATGACTGAAAGAACCTTTTGAACTACTCTATGACTTACCGACACCATCCTTGTTGAACCACTTTTTTTGTCGCTAAGGATGGTGGTTCAACAAGGATGGTGTCGGTAAGTCATAGAGCACCTTAGCCAATTTGAAGTTCAAAAGTCAACTACTCTAGGACTTCCTTCAAAAGTCTAAGAACTTAAAATTGGCTCGCTAAGCCATGGCGACCGTGAGCTCCCCAATGATGCTGACCCAAGGTGAACAGCTACAGCCGGGGACAACAGTAGAACCGGCGGAACTAACAGCCGACCCACTGGAACATGATTGACACGTTGGTTTCGAGCAAGCCAGGACTTGGGCACCCCAGTCAGTGATGGTTGGTTTATTACTTTAAATGGTGGTTTCTCAAAATAGGGAGCCCAAAAAATGGTTGGTTTATTACTATAAATGGTTAATAACTAGATGATTTAGGGGTACCCCTATTTTGAGAAACACCCAAATGGTGACTATGGGATGATTTGGGGGTACCCCTATTTTGAGATACATTGACATGTTGACGCCCCGATGTTGGGTTCATAGTCACACTATGGGGATTGGGCCAAGTATCTTTGTCCCAGCACCGGATCAATAATGAACTAAGCAATTGTCTACTGGGGTGGAACCCGTGGTCTTGTCCCACTTGGGCTTCGTTCATAGTCACAACTACTGGAATGATCGCAGTCACACGAATACTAAGCCATTCCCAACCTCGCTCCGATCATTCCTAACAGCATTGCCAAGTCCTGTGATGTCCCACGAACCTCCTGGTTCAGAGTCCCAGTGAAATCAGATCTTTTGGGGGAACCACCAGCGGGCTATCAATTTGATAATGTGTTGATGGTTTTTTATTTGATGGTTAATTACTAACATTTACCAAGCAAATATCACTTTTTGAGGATTATTTGGTCGTTACTAAATGCTTATTTTCCGATTTTCCGTAATTAGACACTAACCCATAACCAAACCTTGTTATTAGAGATATTATTCCCTACCCTTCCACTTCCCTTTATAAAGGTAACCGTCCCTACTGGGGGTACCTGCAACCAAAGAGGTAAGTGGAGGGCTTGGAGTTGTCACTTGATGGTCATTTTTTGATGATTGACATTCACTGCCTATCTTTTCAAATTCAGACTGTCCATGACCATCCAATGATTACAATGATCTCTGGTCGGCAAGTAATTTGCAGATGATTTAGGGGGGTTCTCAAAATAGGGAACCCCCCAAAATGGTGCGTTTATTGCTAAAAATGATTGACAAATATGTTTCAATTGTATTTAAATCATTTAGGGGTGCCCCAAACTGGCTAGGTCGAAAGACCCATCTGTTGATTCCCAGTCCAAACGTGAACGTTCCCGGTGCCTCAGAGAGTTGCCGAACTTGTGAACGGGTCTCTGTCACGCTGGTGTCTGCATCCTGCGGCGGCGTGGTGAGTCGTTGAGTTGAAAGAACCGGGGGAGGGCACCGCCTCCACGGTGGGACCGCACGAAAGATGTTGAGAGGTCCCACAGCATGGGGCACGAACGATGACAAGTTTGAACAGCTTGATGAAGAAAACCTGAAATCTGCTGTGCAACTTTGGCAAAAAACTTCTGCCCTTGGGATTGGCATCTGAAACGACATTGCCGAAGGGACACGAAAGGGTCGTGTCACGACCCTTCCGAATGGTCTCCGTTGAGGTGAAACGTTCAGCTACGGATGACCCAGGCTCACCAGGTCCGTCACACATGGCAATGGGTCAAGGGCCCTGGCTGTTCCCAGCCAAATGACTAGGCACTCGGCACTAGTCTGGTTGTTGGGCTGTGAAAATGTCCATCCATTGATGCTACCTCGCATCCCCAAGGCACCCCAGCGGTGTCACCCAGTCCTTTCCCTTGGCTTGAAGCTTGAACATCAACTCCTCAGAGAAAACTGAAAGTTTGCTTAGACTTGAAATGTATAGACAAAAAACTGTGTGAAACGTCTAGAATAGATTGGAATAGACTTTTTAAGAAACTGTTTGACAATAAACTTTCAATGGATGGACCAGAAAACAATTCTATTGAAGAATAATTAAGGACAAACAAACTTCAATCCACTTTTCCCAAAAAAGCAAATTGCAAATACGTCGTGAAAATCATGATATACTCAATTCATACTTCTTCCATGAGTACTTTGATCGACTAGCCATGATGAACAAACAAGCACATGAGTCTAGCATGCACCAACGGCAGCGTTGCGCCCTCAAGAGATAAGCCACGCGTTTCAACCAGTTGCCATCCATCTGGGTGCTGCTCACCACCCCTAGTCACGAAAAATGTGCGCGTTTGTCAACCTTTCCTTCAAAGCTACTGGGAAAAATGATGAAAAGATGTCAAATCACCAACTAGTGGCTGTTTTTCGCCACATGATTCTTGGTTAGTCTCCCCTGTCATCAACCAGTTTATTCATTGCTACACCATTAATCATGCACGCCCCTTGGGTCCACAGCAGTTTATTCATGGCCACATCACCCATTTATCATGGCTAACCATTTGAAATCACCAGTCCATGCACACCCCGGAGGATCCGAAGGTCGGGCGCCAGGTGAGGTCCTAGGGGTCCTGGGGTCCTGGGGCCCCGCACCACCATCCGCAGCATCAGGGACTTCACAGAGGTGGGCACAGTGACCACCGCCGCACCCGAACTTTTGGCCTCCCGAGTGACGTGGGGGTCGGGCGGGCCAGGGTCCCGCAAGGGTCGGGCAAGGGTCGGGCAAGGGTCGTTGCGGGGTCTCATGTTCATGAGCGAAAATGTGGATTTGCATGGCTTGTCTGATTGGCTGGTAGATTAGCTGATTGGATGTGAATCATTTCTTAGAGCCATTTGATGAACTGTGGCTGGTTGGTGACCATTTTGATTCACGATGGCTGGTTTGATACAACCATCTGCGTTGATGATTTGCTGCTTGTTTCTGTTGTTTCTGTTGCCGATTGGATGGCTGGTTGGAATGGCTGGGGGGGTGGTTCTGGATGTTGTTCGCTTGTACAGAAATGGATAACATCGAGGTACCAGGGCAGTTTTCAATGGCTTTGTCATTGTATACTTCTCAACCACGTGTTTAGTATTCCTTCACAATAATATCTGACGCGATTACGCTCTGTCCATTGGATACAACCTGTAAAAACGAAGCAGTGCTCCGCACCAGCAGAATCGGTCGTTTAACTTGACCCAATGAAGTCAGAGGAAGCAACCATCCATGACCAGCCTAGGAAAAATCTATCTAAGTCAGAGGAAGTATCCATCTAACATCATCTCCTGTACCTATCTAAGTCGGAAAAAATCCAGCACCCAGGCTCCCAAAGCAACATGCCTCAATTGGAAGCTGCAAATGTTCGGAGGCTATGGATCTCCCACCAGGGGAGCGCCAGCATTGACCCGGGACTGCTACCGATGCTGCCAGCACTGACCGTAGGTCCTTGAGATTGACTGCTGTACAGCGCCTGTGAGTCGCAATCGAACCGTTCTCTCTCTGTTACTTGGCACCCGTCTACCCTATGCTACCCTATGGTTCCTGGGAAATGGACTGAAATGATTGAGGGGTGATTTCCCTGTTATTAGGTATAATCAACGTGTACGTGGACCTTTTGTCCTACAATTATCTGTTTCGTGAAACCTTCTAATTTACATGAACCATACTGAACTAAAACTAACGAACCCGTCAATTTAAGCAAGACTCACCTCATGGTTGCCCACACTAAATTAGACAATATTCATGTTGGTTAACAAATCTTGTCCAACAAAACCCTCAAATTTACAGCAACCATATCAACCAGAACTGACCAACATGACTGAAACATAACGAAACCATCAAATTTATATCAACCATCATCAATCAACATGAAGATTATCTATCAAAATTACATTACATATGCACAATAAACCAAGATTAATCAACATGGCTGTGAGCCAAAACCCTTAGTCCCCCTGGTTCCCCTATCATTAACCATTGTTTTCCATCATTATTGTTGGTAGATCCTCCATTAGTTGGCTAAGTAATATTGACCCAGCTCGCCACATGACTAGTGTCCATCTACCTCATAGGGCTGTGGGACAGTTCACCCAGTACATCTGATTCCCCATCATTAACCATTCTTTTCCCTATGATTTGCTTGGCTATTAGAAGCCATTTTTGATGGTTAATATTGACCCATAACCATATATAGCTGGTATATCCCCTTCTATTGCTACTTATCATCCCCCTATTATTAACCATTAACCAGCTAGTTAACCATTATTAATCATTAACCAATTGTTGACCAATAGCCATTAACTGTCACCATTAATGGCTATATAACCACCAACCAGCTAGTGAACCATTGTTAAGTATCAACCAGCTAGTTAACTGACCAGCTCGCCATCGTTGCCCACATCCCTTGCTCCGGTTTTCCGCCTTCTCCAGCTTGGTCAAGAGATGCGCATCGAAGGCGGAGGATCGCTCGCATTCAAACGTGCCCACCTGGTCTCGCGCATCGCAGGACAGGAGGACCCCCCATGAAGGGGTCAGGTTGGGTATGACCTACTACTAGGTCACATATTAACTATATGATATATATATATCAACTAACAATATATCATATTGATATGTCATAACCAACATGATAGGTACTATATTAACTATATGATGTCAACTAACAATAGTTATAACAATATTATGGTATATTGTTGGTTATCATGTTGGTTATGACCATTGTTAGTTGATATCATATAGTTAATGCAAAACCTATCATGTTGGTTATACCTATCATATATGTAAACTGATTGGTTATGTTGGTTATGACCTACTACTAACAATACATCATACCAGGGGATATTCATACGGGTGACTAATATATTGATGGTTCACATCTTGTTAAGGACATTTTCGGCAACTTAATGTAGTTTACATGCAGTTTACCTACTAAAAAAATGTTTGTTGAATCATGTTGGTTATGACCTACTACTAACAATATATCATATTGATATGTCATAACCAACATGATAGGTACTATATCAACTATATGATAACAACTGGCAATAGTTATGGGATATCCCATTGTAATAATGATATATGATATCATATTGATGGGATATTCAACCACGACTATGGAATATATTGATATTATATGGATATGGGAAATATGTGATATTTAACCACGAGTTAACCAAGAATTCAAACACGGGTTAACTACTGATAACCACTATGATACCAATATGTTATACAATCATGATATCAACTCAGTTATGGGATAGTCAACCACTACTGACCACTACTAACAATATGATATCAATATGATACCAATATGAAAACCTATATGAGTGTACTTGCTCATCCAATGATTAGGATCGATGAACTATGAGTAGATCTAATAGTCATTATGATTCTATTGTGTAATCTTCTATTAAGCCCAATATACTTATAATTATTGGTTATCATTGCCGCTATAGTAGGTCAGCATCTGGTTTCTACCATTTTTGTAACTGGGGTTGGTTCCCTAGAATGGTAACTGGAAGGGTACGGGCAAATCATTAATCATCTTTTTCCATTGAGATGACTATTCATGACAACCAGTAGGACTACGCAAAGATATTGACTATCTATATATGTTGATTCTACTTAATCAAGTAGTGTGACTTGATTGATGATAGCCAACATAATTCATCAACATTAAGTAGTGTGATTTGATTGATGATAACCAACATTAATCATCAACATTAAGTAGTGTGATTTGATTGATGATAACCAACATTAATCATCAACATTAAGTAGTGTGATTTGATTGATGATAACCAACATTAATCATCAACATTAAGTAGTGTGATTTGATTGATGATTACAAACATTGATCATCAACATTAAGTAGTGTGATTTGATCGATGATAACCAGCATTAATCATTAACATTAAGTAGTGTGATTTGATCGATGATAACCAACATCAATCATCAACATTAAGTAGTGTGATTTGATTGATGATAACCATTGGCAATTATCACATTGGCAATTATCACTATGGCGATTGTCAATGTATGGATGCAAATACTCATCAGTATGGTTGATATTCAGCTGGGATCAGCTGCCTATGTCCGGGCGGACTTCCAGGAGACACAGGTCGCACATCCACAGGGACATGCAATGGGATTAATAAGTGGTTGGTGATTGAACCACCCATGGTTAACTAGTGGTTAATAATGGTTAATAATGGTCATATATGATCATAATGGGAAAATAAAAATGATTAAACCACCAACCAGAAAAAATGTTTCATGCGGAATTTGAATGGCTTGAATACCCATGTCATATTGTTCAATAGACAATCCACTTATATTGTTTGAATGACTTGGTAACACAATCCCCAGCAATCATCCACCGTGCAATCCCAGATTGCTGTAGGGAGATGCAAAGTGCCAAGAATCCCATGTTCACTGGATCACCTGTACGCTTCCCGCCGACAAAATGGAAGATCCTTCGATTCTGGTAGAAGTTCGATTTCGAACAAATCCCCAATCCACGGACAACCAGCACAAGCAGCATCCATAGTATATTCTATAATTCCAGTATGTGAAATAATTCATGTACTTATGATGACACGTATATCCTTACCTACAAACCACCCGCCAGGCGCATATGTGTATGTAAGATCATTTAAAGTGAAATCAAGACTCTATGTCATGATTCTATCTAAGGTGTCATGGGATGTGGCTAGGACACGGCCCCTGGCATGGAGACGCAGCAAGTGGCATGGCCTTCTTGGTCAAAACCGATGCGAAAGTCGAGCGTAGCACACGTCTGGACATGTCCAACCTGGGATCGCAGCGCCAAAGCTGAGGTAGAGGCCAAGTCATGCAACGACATGCAGGCGATTTTGGCTGCTTAGAAATACTACTATACTTAGAAATTGTGGCCAATATGGTCCATTGATTTCAGCTAGAAATTTTAGCATGTCTTATTTCTTAGTAGGTGCTTGTATACTGATCACTGGAAATATGAACCGGCGTTGTATTCGGCGTTGATTCTTCCAAAAAGCTAACCCGGAGACCATGGCATTCAGCTGCTGACCACCAAGATCTGTTTGGAAGTGTCCCCTTCTAAGCCCTTCCAATCACTTCCAAACAGATATATAACGGTACCCATCTCTACGATAAAGACCCGACCTCTAAACTGCTCAACTGGTTTCACCCTTATCTTCTAAACCCTACTTATTAGAGATGGTTGCCTACCCTTCCAGTTATCAAAAAATAAGAGGTAAGCATCTCTACGCCGGGGTTCCCTGGTTCCGTGCAACAAAGAGGCAACTGGAAGGGTAGGGCTAGGTTTACACCAATCCCAAGCTGCTTTACTGCTTTTCCAAGAAAAATGATCAGCGCGAAATGGGGAGAGGATACCACCTAGTGAAAGAATTTACTGAGAGGCCCCAAGAACGGCTGGAAAATCCATGGGATTGCTGGGGGTTCTTGTCATTTGTGGCTTGCTACCCCAGTGTGGTCATAAATAACTTTTGGCCACGATTCACAACTATGATTCACATCAACATGGGCTGGTCCAAAAGTTATTTCTCAAAATTGGGATACGCCAAGATCATCCAATATCTATCATTATATATATATCATTATCTATGAGTTCCTCACAAACAGCCATGCCCCGCACAGACAAAAATAGGAGTTGCTGCTCCGTGCATGCTCTTTTGGTAGCGTGTAGCTGACCATGTATAGTTTATAAACCAACCATCATTGACAATATTCTTGGTCTACCCCCATTTAAAGACTATTAATGGTCAGCTATAACCTTTGTGGTGTACCAACCATTGTAGACAATATAAGCCCCATTTCAAAAAACCACCTGAAATGGTGTACCCCCAAGTTACTGCAGGTTTCCCATGGCTCATCATGGCTATCAACCTTGGATGGTGCGCGCTGCCTGGGCTCACCGGCAGTGCCGATGGTACCACGAGCACCACCAGCTGTTGGCCATTGGCCAACATGAGGACCAGCATGGGACACACCTCCCCGCGCGGCTGGCGATGCTCAGCACATATCAATTCATTGCGGATTCAGCAATCCGGAGGCTACGCAAGGCTCAAATTCGAATGGTCAGTAACATACAGATTAATCAATTGATGTTAATTGTCTTGAGGCTTTGAACATCTTGACCAAGACAGGTTTCGTAACACTGGTGCTCGTTTATGAGGTCTGTATGCTATACGCAACATCAACATGTATGTACCGAAGCAATACAGACTAACACAGGTTTCGTCATGGCTATGATTGAATTTGCTTGTATTGGACAGCCTACATCCAATCAACCAACCTACCTAACGAACGAACAACCCGTCCACCTAGCAACCAATCAGGAATGGATGAGGGGAGCTTTGAAACTGGGGTGGTCATTTTCAGCGCAAGAGACCTCGCTAGTAGAAAATCCACAAGTGACACCATGGGACCTGAGAGTATTCTATATCGCTGGGGTGTTTTAGTACGCGCATGATTTACATGTATCATCATGTTCATATATATGTATATATACACACATAGGTTTACTTTTTTCTGCGTGAAAACATGCAAACCAAGCGATATTTGATTATATCCTCGTCACTGCCGCTTTTTTTGACTTGACTCCACAACTGTTTGGCCGTCGTGCTTCCACCAAAAAGGAAATCAACATATTCATGGTAACTGAGACCCAGCCATGGAAGAGACAACAGATCACCATTCCGTAAAAATAATCATAAGTCACCATATCATCCACTTATTGACCATTAATAACCATCAGTTAGTACATGAAATCAAAAGCCCGCCACATGCACGCAATTTTCGATATTTGTGTGTGTGTGTCTGTGGTGGCATTTTTCCGCTGTAAGAGCTGCTCACACCCGCAGCTCCCAAGCTAAGAAAAAGGAAGCCTCGAAACCTAATCCTACTTGGATGTGCAGCGGATATTACTGGGATAAAAACATGGTGAGTTTCTAATTGCAAAGTGGCGATGTACATCCAAGTAACTAGATCTGACATGTTTACAAACATTGCTTACCATTGTAACATCGCCTAGATGTGAGTCACAGAAACATTGACTACTTGACTCACTAACTATCCCAAAGTAACAATGTTCTCATGAGTCAAGTGCAAGTGCTACATGCACAAACACCCAGGTTGACACATTCATATCTTGACACCGCCATCTGGGGATCCACTAGTGGGTCTGATGGGTTTCGCTTTATGTGCACATGCAGAACATGCTGTGTAATATGAAAATATGATCAAATATGTGCATATAAAAAAAAAAAAACAACAAATATAACTACAACCATATAATTTTGGAAATATAAACACATATGTACACACATATATCTACATATAGATACATGAACATATCTATACATATCTCATATGTAGTTGCTTCGATGTCCCTCTAAATGCTTTGATTCGTATCGCCACCGCCTTTGTCCCACTGAGGTCAGCACCACCGTGGTCTTTCCCTGGCGAGACAGGGATCACCACCAGGGCTGCATGGTGAGCTGAGCCTCATTGATGTGGTTGCGGCCTAGCTAGTGCCTAGGGACCCAAATAAAATGCTTGGAGTTCATTGCCAAACATGAATGAACTCCTGGATGATCAGTGGGAATACCCCCATGGCTTGAGGAGCCACCATATTCGGTACGAAAATCAATTCCATTCCAGAGCCGATTCAGATTCAGAACTTAACGAAGTGTCTCTCGAAATTTGACTCGGACTCTGGCGGTCCAAGCTGCATCTGGACTAGATGAAGGTTCCCCCATACAGAAGCAAGAGAACTTGGTTGGTGGCTATGAGCCATCCCAGCAATATTGGTCATCAATCAGCTATCCCAAAATATTGTCCATCAACCAGCCATCCCACATATTGGGAACAATATCAAATGATGAAAAAATGTGATTGGGGAAAAAAAACAATAATAAAAGTTGTCAATCAAATCACATAAACCACCAACCACTGCGTTTTCACTGCCTTTTCGACGTTGCCGCATAGGGGTCGCTGCCGACCTACGTCCGCGCTGCTCCTCAAACCACCAACCGTTGAAATCTCCGAGCCACTCTCCGGTCGCCTGTCCCATGATCATCTGCTTCACCATGGCGTTACTACCACCCTGTCGTAACGAGCGAAATGGCGACACCGGGCAGCCGCCCGGGCAGTGCAAGCAGAGCTGCTGAGGTAACCAGAGAACCTACAATAGGGTTACCTACAGGGTACAACAGTTAACCATAGTAGGGATGGTTACCTGTTGTATGGCGAGCTGGGTCAGTTCACCCTGTAGTTCCCCCATCATTCACCATTGTTTTTCCTACAGTTTTGTTGGTTATTATCCCTCAGTATTGGTTGATTAATATTGACGCATGGCCATGTAGGTAACTGGAAGGGTCGTGTGGGATATGATTCGATCGATCAATGATCAGCCAGTGAAACAAGTTGTCAAACCAAATGGGGGTTAGGCATAGGGGTACCCCCAAAAAATGGTGAATTTATGGTGGCTAAGAATGGTTACTAGCCAGGGGATTATAAGGAATCATAGGGATATACCAACTATAATGGTTGGTTTATTACTATAAATGCTTACTAGTAGATGATTTGGGGGTCGCCTCTATTTGTTTTGAGAAACCAACAACACATAAAGCAGCAAAAGTCTGATC
Source organism: Symbiodinium kawagutii (assembly GCA_009767595.1). Classification (NCBI taxonomy): domain Eukaryota; class Dinophyceae; order Suessiales; family Symbiodiniaceae; genus Symbiodinium; species Symbiodinium kawagutii. Next base: position 21,490 of record VSDK01008394.1, read on the forward strand.
TCCGGAGATGCCATGAGGCTCTGTCATGTGTTTCCTTCCGCCACGACACTGTTGGGAACCATCGGCCAACAAATTTGACCACTGCCTTATGTGGGAATCCGAAACCTGCAAGATGTCCGAACTTTCAAGAGTAGTAGCTGAGGTATGGATTTTCATCGATCAAAACGCTAGCCACCGAGTATGCCAACCGCTCGAGTATATAAACAAGGGCTGGTGAGTTTTGAAATTGCTGATGTCTAGCCCCTCAATAATGATAACCAAAACAAATAAATTTGGGATGTTTTTAAGCGATGCCTCTTGGTCTGAACAAAAGCCGCAAAACACGACTGGGCCACGACTCAGCCCCAGCTATCTGAGTATGTGAATGATCCTGCAAGGTGGGCACCCAAACCACTTTAAAGATCTTTTAAGTTGCTTTGTAACTAACTTCACTAAGCTGATTATTTGTTGGTGATTATCCTCCATTTATTGGTTGGTTGGTGATTTCTACCAGTCATAGGGCTTGAACTAACCTGACTTCTCACTGCTGGGGGCCTACCTTGCGGTGCTCGCACCAGCGGCCGCGCCTCGCTGGTGAGTGTTGTGATGAAGTCTTGCACCAGTGACACCTCCCGTGACGAGCCGAAACTCGCCCCCCGGTGGATGAGCACATTGGCGTCTTGTCAAAAGAAATACATGTTACATGTTATGAATGTATGTACCATTCATATTATGAATATATGCAATATTGATTAAAGTAGACATGAGTACATGTTGTGACATCTTTGTGATTATGTATAGTTGTTATGTATAGGTCTTCCCTGCCTTTTGATTGTCGTGCTGTCTCAAGTGATTTGACATGATTTGGCTTTGACCTTGACCCTCACATAGAACTTGATCTCGGACAAAACAGCTTGGGACAACCTGTCTCTGTATCGAACTGGGCCAGTCCTGCCAACAACAAGCAACAACCACGAGGCTCATGCCAACGACCACCAGCACAACACCAATCACCTTCAACCAAGAGCATCAAAAGCAAGCACCAAAAGCACATTCAAAACACAACGAAAACAAATAGTAAGAAGTGAGAATGCCACAAAGTCACAGCCAGCAATATCATGGTAGTCACGCAATGAACTGCTAACCACAAATCACCCAGCCGCAGATCTATGAGCGTGGCCACCAACCCCGCCTGATTGTCTCGCAGCAGCAGGTTCCTGGAAAAACGGCTTGACTGATCCCTTCGCAATGTGAGTCAGCTACACACGATGGTTGGTTATCTAATGGCCAATTTAGTTGATTAATGGTCAACCATGGTGAAGCATGCTTGTCTATGGGGATGTACAATGAAAATCTGAAATGTGACTATTGGTTTAGATGTGAGAAACCAACAAGCAACATCCTTTTGTTTGGGCCGCCAAGTACAAACAAACATTTCAAGCCTCAGTTCAAGCACCAAAAACTACAGAAATTTGCCTTGCAAAAACCGGCCGGAAGAATCATTTGATCTGGAGTCTCAGTGTGTAGGGTCCATAATGACTAAGGGCCTAAACAAAGTTGACACCAAAGTAAGGAAAAGGACCAGCATCAACAGAAAGGCAAGCGATCACAAGCCTCCAACAAACAAACAAATGGAATACTGGTAGCGCTTCCAACAAACACAGTGACTGGTCCTGTTACTGCTAGGCCCCGTGTCATGCTACCCGTGGGCAACCTGTCGATGACCTCCCTCAACTCGCAGGGGCGGCCCCGAGCTCGCCGGAGCCTCGTAAATTCGAAGGCCAGGAACCGCGGGTCGTAGCTGCCGTCCAGGTCATTTGGGGCGTACGCGCGCTTGGAACGCCTGGGCCCGGCAGAGGGGTGGGCTCGGCTATGACCAGTTTGAAACTGAATAAAATAAGCTGAGTTAGTAGACAAAAAGTAGAACAGTTAAGTAGACGAAATAAACTGAGTAGTGTAAACATAGTGTAAACTGTAGTGTTTGTTGACATGATTTGAGATGACCAATGTGATACCAGGCTTTATTGAGATGATTTTTGTGCCAAAATCAGGCTAAGGAGAGTACAAATCGATTACCTAGGATTTTGTAGGGGTCATTCCAACAGCTATTTGAGATGAGGTCATCCATGCATGGGACTGACCCACAGCCATATGCTCATCCTCCACAGTTGCAATGCCGAGTCGCAAAGTGGTGGCCAAGGTGGAAGAGGCTTGTGACAACAATAGCCGGCGTTGTTCGATGGAAGCTCCTCCCTGCAACGAGTCGCTGAGAACGGGATACCATCAGGTGTGAATAGAAGGGATGTATTCAACTACCGGATGCTTAGTAACGTTAGGCAACTACTCATGCTGATACGTCAACTACCGACTTATGTTGTTCATAGTCGTGCATTGTTAATAACTACCATGATTGTTGAGGGAACATTAAGCTATCAAACGTGTCTTGCTCGACTAATTGTTGCTTAATAGTTTATGATGAGTGTGGGTGATGATGATTTTTAGTGATGATTGTTCAATAGTTGCGACTATGCTTCGAGTTATCACGAAATAGTGGGTAACCGATCCCAGTTACAACAATGGTAGAAACCCGGTCCCTGGTTACCTACTATTTCATGGCAACTGAAAGCATAGGGATCAGTTGCGAATAGAATGGATATAGTTGATGATTGTTGGTTGATCTTATCAACAACCAGGTAACGATTGTTGGTAATTGTTGATGCTTCCCCGCAACTAATAAGGACAAGCCTCACAAGTTGGTTTGTAAGCTACCTAAGTCTATCTATCATAGGTGCTAGTTACCCGGGTCATGACCTAAGTGAACAAGCCCTGGGAGAACCAATCTGCACAACCATGGGGCGTTTCAATGTCGTTTCCATGTTTCTCATCTTCCATCTTGACCTTGATTTTTGAGCCGTCGAAGTCACTAGGATTCTCCAACCTCATGCTGATTGATGATGGACAAATGATGGTTGATGGTGGTTAATATAGTGGTCAATAGTGATTTATAATAGTTGATAGTGCTTGATAATAGTCAATCATGGGTTGATGGCTAATAAGTTGATGGTCACTATAGAATGGTTAAAGACTTATGAGTAACGAAGACCCAATTCTCTCGTCATACACTGTCCCTCCTAATTGCTGGTTCAGGACCCATGTCACGGGCCTTGACTTTTTGATGTGCATCAAATCTGTGAGAAGTTGCACGGCCACTTCCACAAACCTTTTGAGAGGCCGAAGCTGGAGAAAGTACCATTTGTTGTGGTTGCAAGCTAAATCGGTAGTTCAAACAGAGCTAGCTTCACCATGCTTCATCATGGGCTGAGGGGTTCATAACGACCATCAACCATCCTTTTGGTCGCTTCTTGACATGGTGGTTCCCATTCCCAATCATTTTAAGTAATACGGTAAACCATCCATTTTGTGTAATAAACTATCCAGTCAACAATCACTAATTAATTATCCATCTCCAATCATGTTTAGGAAAAACTTGGGGGGTTCCCATTACAGTTGGACAATTTCTGAATAACTAAATCATCCATAACTTGGGGGTTCCCAATCCAAAAGAACCTCCATTTCTCGGAAAAATCACTACCCTCGTGCATCACCATTTTTCCGCCAGGAACCACGGGATTCTGCCTCCAGAGCTTGAACCTGTCAGGTGGTAATCCCAGTCGGTCGGACTACGGTCTGTTCGTGGTCATAGTGTAGTTCTATAGTCTATAGTATCTATAGTATTTCTATACTTCTATATTCGTGGACCTATATTTTGGTCATTCATAGCATGGGAAATATGGAATGAATACTATAATATAGAACTATAGAGATTATAAGGATTTCTTTGGTTCTACAGTTTTATGCTGCCGGCTTGTGGTGTGCGCCTAAAAAGTTCCATAGAGTAATCATGACACACTCTGAAATTCCTCTTCCGCCTGTTCATCGAATAGTTCACGTGTGCGCACACTGCTGCTGTGTTCGAATGGCTTCCCGTAGAACCTGGAGCTTTTCCAATGGGAGAAGGGATCATTGGTTTGAATAGTGCCGGGTGATCTGGCAGGGACTAATGGCAATGCACACTTCCTGAAAAAATATTGCCGGTTGCTTATGACCGTCTTATCAAACTCTTTGCTTTGGTGACTAATGGTTCTGGTCGCATAGTCGATTCTGAAACATTACCCAAATCCTCCATGTACGGTATATTTATATAGTACAAACATTCACTTTTCGAATTATCAAAATTATTCAGAAAATGACCCAAAACCACCTATTCAATGACCCAAATCTATTAAATAACCCAAGTTGACCTCTGAAATGACCCAGTTCTTGACCTATGAACTGACCCAGTTCTCCACGTAGTCATCTCGCATCCCATGGAGCATCCAACGCTGCTGGCTGGTCCCCGGGGCCGTCCGCTGCGAGCCGCCTGTGCTCGCACGCGGTTCAACTCCTCCAGGGATCGCGACAGAACTCCCAGGCGCGAGGCGCGAAGCATCACCTGATGCGCAACAAGGATTTGATAATAGGGATTGTGTAGAGATATCTATAGGTAGTATGAATATGTATCTTTGTGATAAATAAATATATAGATATATAGATGTAGATAGATATATATATATATAAATGTAAAATAATATGATATATTTTGATATAATATAGAACTATCTATAGGTAGTACAAATATGTATCTATGTATAATATAATTGAAAGGATTATTTGTTAATCCAATAGATGATTATAGATCATGGATGATATAGATGCTTATGACATGTGCTAATAGGGATTTGATTTTTGGGTGGTTGCTGTTGACCCAGCTCGCCATATCATCAAGTCCTTGTGAAGGACCATAATACGATAAGAAGAACTTGAGAATCGAACAATTTTACTGACCTGTTAAGGACCTATATGTGTCTATATGTTAACAACACTTACAACTAAGCGTACAAACTAGCCATAATTTTGGACAAGTAAATATCATCTATCCAGAAATATTAATTATCAAGACCTTGTTGACACTATAACCAAAACAAACCAATCCCAGGGTACACTTGAAGTCTACTATGCTTGTCTATGGATGGGACGGAGAAAACGCTACCTTCGATTCAAAACTCCTGAAGATCGCTGCCCGACTCTTGGCTTCTGAGATCACAAGCCTATCATTGATGCTGTCACGCAATATGTCATCTCAGCTTGTATCCAGATCCATCCTGCTTCAGGCGTTAGCATCAGCAAGTACCAAGTAAGGATCTTCAAGCTGTTCTCCATTGATTTCTGCGTTACAATGGTGGTCTTTGACAGGTCCGGCCAAGCCGAAAAAAAGCACACAACAATCGATGCCAAATCCAGTCACCAGCGAAGCCAAATCTGAGAGAAGCTGCAGTTCCTGTCGCTGCGAATCAGTGTGGTGACTGAGCCAGCCCTGTGAACTCACACCCAGCTTGCCGTGCAACATCATGCAGCTCCCAAACAAGTAAAGGGAAGGATCACCTTTAAGCATATTTGTGAATATGTCACGCTTAGAATGGCTATCTGATTAAAGGGAAGGATTAGATATGGCAGTGGGTCAGTTCACCCTGTACCCCTGGTTCCCCTCTCATTAACCGTTGTTTTCCCTATAGTTTTGTTGGTGAACTTATCCACCATGAGATTGGTTGGTGAACTGCTTGACCCATAGCCATATGCGTAAACCTTCATTCCCCAGACCATTCTAAGCACACATAGGGAGGATGCAGTTTCAAACATCGGTGCTTCCCAACAGCATAGCTACCCCGCAGGTATGCCGAATGGTTGACCGGTCCACTAGGCAGTCCCGGTTGAACAATGCCCGCTATACTGTGTCATAAAAAACATCTAAAGATTCTAAAGGAACCAGCGATGTCCAAAAAATCCTAGCTGTATGAGCCAATTTCTGGTTTTATACAACAACATGAATTTGATTACAATTAGCAAACAATAATGTTTTGTAAAACGAGCAATGCTTGATTGTTGCATGGTTTGGGTTGGTTGAATGATGGTTCATCCTCGTTCTTGTCCGTAGAGGATGGTAACTGATGGTTAAATGATGGTGAAAAACGGATACACAAATTTTAATTCCACCGAGATGAAAAGGTTGGCTATGGTTGAACTGGGGATGCCCCAGTGTCAGCTGTGAGAGTGAATGTGCTGAAGCAAAATGCAACTCGCTTACAAGTTGAGTGTCATACAGTTGGCCACTCCAAGAGTCGGGACGCCAAAAAAAAACTGTCGTGCGGCTCCAAGAATGCGAGCTGCAAAGAGATCTGAGAACGTCTATCCCTACTGAAACCATCAGTACTGTTGCTATGCTTCAACAGGGTTTTAAGGCTGGGAAGCAACAGTCTAAGTTCGACCATTCCACGCATGCTGGTTGGTCATTACAAACCTGGAAGTCACAGTTGCATTTCGTTGATCTATCAAGCTTTGATGGCTTGAATTTCCCGCCCACATGGTACATCAACAAGTGGCGCAACAGGACCTTGCATCGCAACTTGCACAGCCCCTACGGTCCTGCTCCTTCAAGAAAGGGTTCACAGTACGCCAGTCCTTTGGGCCAACGAAACATCGATGGAAACATACTTTTGGAGGCTGACTTCAAACACTGCAAAGACGAATTTTGCCCATTTTACCAGTGAAACCAGTGGGGTTGATTGCACTACATTCGGTTCTCGGCCCTCCAAGATGACCTTTCACGACATCCATCCATCCTTCCTTCCACTATGTATGAGTCATGGTTTGCCATGAAGTAACCGCAATCGGAAGGGGTCCCCTGTCGTCTCACTACATACCACATGAGGTATGCTTAATCATTATAGATCAGTTCTGGGAGCTGAGAATACCTGGTATTATCACTTTTCGCAACTTCACCCTACAGTCATCATCCCACCTTTGTTCAAGACCTTTTTGCGGGTACACTTTCCCCTCAACCGAACACATAAAGACACCACTCAGGAATCCCGAACGAGCAGCGTTTCCATACTTATTGGGTCGTCTCATTGGAGGGCTCCACCTGCCAAACGTTACAGTTTTTCTCAGACCCAAATTGCCCATATGGTGTTTTCTCAAAATAGGGCTACCCCTAAATAGCATCCATTATTACAGTAACCATTTACCGCATTTTATAGCCATTGCTTGGCACCCTAGCGTCATTGGCCTCCAATGTGCTGATCACAAATACCACCTGGGCAAAGACAGAGGCGATTCCTGGGGGATTTGTCCCCAGCCAATCGCCCTGCACCAGGTCCTCCTTCTGCCGGCCAGATAGCAGGCTGCCAAACAGGAATTCAAACCACACCTACCCACGTTGTGAGGCCGTACCCTGAATGAGAAGCTGGAGGAATAGACGACACAAGGTGCGACTATGACAGTAACAGATACCACCTACCATAGAAGTTGACACCTGTTGCTAGCGGTGCATATCTAGAGTTTGTTATAACACAAACAAATTGTCATCAAACTCCGCCATGATCGGTGGTTTATCAAAATAGGCAACCCCAAATCATCGACTAGTAATCATTTACAGTACTAACCCCACCATGTTTGGGGTTGTATCATTGCTGTTGCTCCATAAAACCATGAAAAAAGGTGGTTTCTCAAAATAGGGGACCCCCAAACATGGTTGGTTTATCACTATAAATGGCTATGAAAGGATGATTTGGGGGTACCCCTATTTTGAGACACACCCATATTCCTCATCCGTTGATCCGCCAATGGTTGGGCGCTGAAAAAACGCTTGATGAGATCTTGCTGCTTCGATACCCAGACCTCCTGGTGGCCACCTCTCGACACCCAGCCCAACAGCACAGTGAAAAAACCCATGTTCTGCACGAAATTCCAGCGGCAATCTCATAGAATGGTCAGTAGTTGATTAGTAGTGGTTAATCAAACAACTATTGGTTGCTTGATATTTTCAATGGTTTAGTTAACCACTGACTGTCAGCCAACAGTTGTAGTACCTTTGAGCCGATCGCATGATTCTCATAGAATCAGCTTCGATCCGACACTTCGCCGTTGCGATCATGGCATCGTTCTTCTGGTTCTTGTTCGGTGGTGGATAAGAATCAGCCCCAATAGATCTAATAGATCCTTACTATAGTACTAGATAGAAGATAAATAGATTCCTACTAATGCTAAATATTTAATAGACTCCTAATAATAGTACTATATATAGTATCAAATGAAAATCCAACAGATCCCAATATAAATCAGCCCTAATAGATTTCATAGATTCCAATAATATCTAGTACTAAATCAAAATCCATCAGATCCTAGTATAAAACCATAATAAACCACAAGTGAACCCCCGTAAATGACCATCCCACCGTGCCATCCTGGTCACGGGCCTCCGGTTCCTGACCGCAGTAGCGCAGCAAGATAAATCGAAGGCACTCCTGACAGCGCAGCTCGAAGCTCGGCACCCGCCAAGAGGTGGAGCTGCCATCAATGAACGGGATTTATAGGGGATTAACTTGTGGTTTGATTATGGTTTTATAGGGGAGTAGTGGTTCAATATGTTTTTTGGGTGGATTATAGCGGTCTTACATGATTTTGTAAGGGATTGTAGTGGATTTCTTGGGGGATTCACTTTTGAGTTTATAGGGGATTATAGTGGTTGACTATGGTTTTATAGAGGATTAGTGGTTCAATATGTTTTTTGGGTGGATTATAACGGTCTTACATGATTTTGTAAGGGATTGTAGTGGATTTCTTGGGGGATTCACTTTTGAGTTTATAGGGGATTATAGTGGTTGACTATGGTTTTATAGAGGATTAGTGGTTCAATATGTTTTTTGGGTGGATTATAACGGTCTTACATGATTTTGTAAGGGATTGTAGTGGATTTCTTGGGGGATTCACTTTTGAGTTTATAGGGGATTATAGTGGTTGACTATGGTTTTATAGAGGATTAGTGGTTTAATATGTTTTTTGGGCGGATTATAGTGGTCTTACATGATTTTGCAAGGGATTGTAGTGGATTTCTTGGGGGATTCACTTGTGGGTTTATAGGGGATTAACTTCTGTTCAAACAAGGGGGATAACCAACAGCAAGACTAATATGGTGGTTTGGCTATGTCGGCTATGTAGCTCCAAAGTGTGTGTCCGTAGGTTGTTGCGGGCATAACAACATTCATTTGTGCTACTGCAGCTTGTTAGAGAACTGATTTGGTGGTTTCTCAAGCCAGTTTGGGCCCCCAAATCATCCAGTTGAGTTCAAACATAGTGATAAACCATCCATGTCAAGACAATAAAAGCATCCAAATCATGATAATAAACCACTATTGTTGATGATTATCCCCTATGATTAAACACTATAATCCCTTATAAAACCGTAAAAAAAACCATCCGAAGCCACCATTTTGGCGTCCCCAATACGTGGCTCGACACTGCGGCTCTCCATGGCTGCGCTCCTCGTTGTTGGACGACTCATCAACGTAGCCCGCAGCCTTCAACAGCCTGCGGCGGTAGCTACACTACGAAAAACCATCCAAGCTGACAGCCATTTGGCTATGGGTCAACCAATAACAATGGTTAACTAGCTGGTTAATGATTAATAATAGGGGATGATAAGTAACAGCTATGGGTCAAAAGAATAGTACATGGCTTTAGGTCAACCAGTTAACTATCCAGTTTATGGCTTATAATAACCAACCAAATCATAGGGAAAACAATGACTAATGATAGGGGAACCAGGGGTACGGGGTGAACTGACCCACAGCCATATGAATACTCCAAAACAATAGCTATGGGTCATTCTCCGCCATACTTTCAGTGCACAAAATTATTTGGCTAAGGATATAAGCAGTTAAGAGGGGGAGAATAACCAACAACTAAGTAGGATAATACCCAACAACAGCCAACAACAATAGGGAAAACAATGGGTCAAGCAGTTGACCAACCAACAACTAGCTGGCTAACTAGCTGGTTAATGATTAATAGGGTACAATAAGTAACAATAGTAGGGGATATACCAGCTATGCATGGCTATTGGTCAATATTAACAAGCCAACTTTCATGGGAGACAAGTTCATCCACAAACTCATAGGGAAAATGTGCTGGTTAATGATGGGGGACCCCTGGGTACGGCACAGGGTGAACTGACCCAGCTCGCCATTTTGAATAATGAAACTTAGCACCTACCAACTTGGGAAACTAATAGCTCCATATAACCACTATTAACCTATAAAGGCCACTCTTTTGAGAGTTGAATAGCCACTATAACTTCAATAATAGCCACTATCAACCTATAAAAGCAACAGTTGAATAGCCCGCATAACTTCAATTAAAAAATACCAAGAATAGCCGCTATTAAGAGGGAAACTCGGCAGCTACAGGGGTTACTCCATTGACTTGGATGCAGCTTAAGAAATGGAAACCACCAGTGACGACTGGGGGTACTCTATTGACGACTGGACGAAGCCACTTTGATGATATTCGTGTGCAATGGAACCAGCACTTGGATGATCATCCCGCGGATGGGAACTAGTTCATCATGGGGACTACCTTCAGCAGGTTCTGTCATTGCTACATAGATTACGAACCAAGATTGCTAACCAGTTGCCAGCCGTGGGATGAGCATCCAAGTATGAACCATTGATATGGGTGTTTCTCAGAGTAGGGGTTCTCCCGACTCATCCAACACTAACCATTTATAGTACTAAACCATCAATTTCTAATTATTTTGTGGGTTCCCTAATTTGAGAAACCCCCATATGCCCTATTGATGTTTGTATTATACAAACCTGCGAACAAGTTTGACTTCAATGAGTGGTGCTTTTACAGTAAGGGAACAACGGCATAGACGAGCTGCTGGCTGTTGATGGACATCCTCCATTGGTGCATGTCCCGGGGCAACGCCTTCATTTGTTGTACTGAGTTCTTAGTTTCCAGTGACGGAACATGTATATGCAGCAGTCGATTCTCCACGCCTTCTGCAAAGCATCTATCTATGTATGTTTAAACATCGTAAAAATATTCCGGTAAATGCCTCTTTCATGTCATGTCTAAGTCGGTGCATGTAAGTATATACCAATATCTACCGATGTAGTTTGTATGCGCATGTACCCATGTGCCTATGTACGCATGAATGCATGGACATATGCAATTACATGTATGTGCAAATATATCATTGTTTCTCAAAAGGGGTACCCTCAAATCATCCAATGTTAACGTTAATCACTTTTAGTAGCAAACCACATCAGACCACCATTTTTGGGGTTCCCCATTTGGACCCTCCATGTCATTGAATAAGCCAAGGAACACCGTCAGAGCTTGGGCTACTGCAGCTTCATCCGACTCCTCCCAGAGAAGCCCCTTAAGGCAACCACGACCCTGTGTGGAAGCCAAGCATTTTTGGGTGTTTCTCAATAAGGGCACCCAAACAATGGTTGGTTTAATATGGCTATGGGTCAAGCAGTTAACCAACCAATCATGGGGATAATGACCAACAAAACTATAGGGACAACAATGGTTGTTGATGGGGGAACCAGGGGATACCAGGGGTACAGGGTGAACTGACCCACTGCCATATTGGAAACGGTTTACATTGGATGGGGGGGTAGCCTTATTTTGAGGAACACCCCTTTGTTGAAGGACTCTGGTGATGATTGAGTAGCCATTCCCTAGCTGCACATCGCAGACTGCAAAGGTTGGAAATGGTGAACTTCGGCATCAACACAAATTGTAGACAATGTGACCCCGGGAATTCAAAGGAATCATCCAACAAAAGATGGTTTCCTGCAAAAGTTTTCTACACATCACCAGGAGTTTAGTTTACATCTTGGAATTGGATTCGTCCATTTTAGGATTCCCCATGCCCCGAGGATCCCAGCGGCACAAGCAAGGATTCCTCAGGTCTTAAAATGGACAGGCCCCAAGAGAAAACAACATTGGGTTTGAGGTCTGCTTGATCACCCTGAATTCTGAGCTCGAATCTGGCCCTTTGTGATGCCCCAAGTTTCCAAAGGTACATGCAGGTCATGACACTCTCGTTGGCTTGCACCTATTCTGAGATCACATGTCTTCCGAACCCGAATAACAGCTTGGCCGACACCCCAGCAATGGTGTTAGTCGTATCACTCCCTACCATCAACAAATCAGAGCAGCAACCATCCCTAGGCACCAGAGGCTTCCCTGGTTACCGGCAACAGAGGTGACTGGTTGCTACTCGTAGGGACAGGGACGGCCGGTTCCCCCTTGGGTCCCACATCCACCGCGGAAGTGTCGGCGGTGACGGTGCTCCTTGAGTTGGTGGATCTGCTCAAAGAGCTCTGACAACGTCTCCAGTGATGGCCACTGGCCACCTGCCTCGGCGGCACGTGAGAGCCAGCGACCTGGGGCCCCAGCATCTTCCCGTATGGCCTTTTTTTTGGTATGTGGCTATGGGTCAATATTAACCAGTAATAATGGGGAAAACAGCCTGCTTAATGATAGGGGAACCAGGGGTACGGGGTGAACTGACCCATAGCCATGTGATGACATAAAATGTGATGATATAAATTGTAAACATAAACATGTTTCTTAGAAGCGTATGGTGGTATACTACTCTAGTATACTGCGTGTACGGTGGTGTAGTATTCTTGTCAACATCTAGGAAAGCCAGTAATAGATACCACCATTTGGGGTTTCACCAGCATACATTGACTCAAGATGAACAAACGTATGGACGCTTCTGATTGGGCTTCCCACATCAGATAATCATATAATCCCAACTGTCAGTGACCCTTCTATTACCTTGGTCATTCCGCATGCTAGGGTTCATCTATGTCAACAGCCTGAGTCCAACACCTTTAGCTTCAGCATATACTGCGTGGTGCCCGCTGCTCGTTCTCGGAAGAATGCCATGTCCTGCAGGTCAAGTGGACTCTTTGCAACCAATCATTGCATGGAGTCACATGTACATACTGTATAGAATATATACTCTTTTACTTGCATATATACAAATAGACCAGTAGACAAACAAACAAATATGTACATGAACGGATAGGCAGAGAGGCTCAGATAAAGATAAAACTGTATATATTATTGATGTACATGTATATCAAACGTAGAATACTGTATTGGTGACAACCCAATTGTGAGCCAAACAAGAATATCACATGTCAATAGCGTCGACAAGTACCACGGACCTTTGGCACTGCGAACTGAGAACTGTCCTCTGACCAACGGCTCAGCGATTTCTCTGCATGACGGCACGAGGGATGTTTGGAGATGTCGAAGGGCAATTCTCCTGTGAATGCTGGCCGTGAGCCACACTTGAAACTTTGTTGATTCGATCCGTGATCAATGTTTTCGCTCCGAAAAACTGACAAAATTGAATTCGACTATTGGAAGAAAGCTGCAAATGTTCGAACTTCCAAAACCCAAAACGAAATCCATAATCAACCAGTCAACTAGAAGACACATCAATGTCCACATAGATCCGCAGCTCGTGTGACATCGGCCGTTCCCAATCAATGGCATGTCCTGGTGGAAGGGCTGCACCCGTCAAAGGCGCTTTCTTTTCGAGGACTTTGGAGACCATCTGCGCGTGACTTGGGGCAGATGGTCGATGGCGGTACCCCGACTCCCAAATCCATAGGGAAACCCATCAGCTATGAGCTACATCCTGTTTCTTTAGATGTCTTTTCAGATATGCTTAATATGCGAAAATCCCAGAGCTACACGTTTTGCTATCTATCAAACACCAGATTCATTTCAACATCACCCGGATGTACTTCGTGTGCAACATATGGGTCAATTTCACGTGTTCACCTTTGGCTGAGCATGGCTGAGCTACATCCCATATGTCACACTCCCAAAATGCGCTGCAAATTCAAATGGGGAAACCATGGGAAACCAATTAGCTATACACCGATGTCCCAAATGTCACAGTGTCCCTGGTCGCAAACAGCGTTGGTGAATGGCCTGACCATCTCGCCAATGCCAAGCAGTGACACAAACGGTGACCGGCCGTGAACCATCGGCAACAGGTTCCTCAACCGTGGTCGTTGGATGCTTGAGGATGGTAGTTGATACCTGCATACAACCAGTTGAGTTGAAGCATTTATAGCTGTGAAGCAACCATAACTTTGGGGTCCCCAAACTGGCTAGGTTGAAACTGCCAGATTGGTCTGATTGTTGGTCATCATCCCCTATCATCAACCATGATCAAGATTTACCATTGGTTTATAATCTATCTCTCATTTACCATTAGTATTAAGTGGCTTATAGTCTTTAACCTTGTGGGATACCATTGTCGTGGTCGAAATCACTATTGGTTTATAATTTATCTCTCATTTATCTCATTTACCACTAGTGATTCACCAGCCGTTCACTATCAGCTATACATCGATGTCCCAAATCAGCTTTAGAAACCAATTATTATAGTTATCTCTCATTTACCATGAGTGATCTATCATTGATCCCCTATCATCAACCATGATCAAGATTGACCATTGGTTTATAATCTATCTCTCATTTACCATTGGTGATTCACCAGCCGTTCTCGAACGATTGAGCCCTTGAGCCCTTCGTGCCACCCCCCCACCTCCGTTGGGAGCAACTGACCCAAGAGTTCATGCAGATCTTCACCTGAGATGTGCACCGATGGCAACTGTCGCTACGCTGCGACGGGTCATGAAAAATTTGGATAAGCAATGATACAACATTTAGATATGTTCATATACTAAGATATGATACTATTCTTAAATCTGAGATGTTCACACTCTTAGAATATTCATATACTATGAATCAACCATTAGATTTGAATATAACCATTAGTTATTATTAGAATGATTCAAAATGGTATTTGAATAAGAGATGTTCACACTCTTAGAATATTCATATACTATGAATCAACTATTGGATGAAAAACAGTGATTTCTACACTGTTTCTATCTTGATTTCTGTTTGGATTTCTGGGAAAAAATGACTTGATATATCTCTATGTGGTGGTTTCTCAAAATAGGGGTACCCCCAAATCATCCTTTAATAGTCATTTATAGTGATAAATCAACCAGTTTTTGGGTCCCCTATTTTGAGAAACCACCATGTTGTAGATTGGCACTTCTACCCTTTACGCAACGGCTCTGGGGGCTCCCCCAAGATCCGGTTGGACATCGGCGCGAGCGCCTGGTTTCAGCATCTTCATCACGCTGCTGAGGTTTTTGATTCCCCACAACTGGTTGGTGGTTTCAACACCAAAAAAAGGTTAATAATGGTTAATAATGGTTATATATGGCTATAATGGTTGATAATGATCATTACTGGTTGGTGGTTTCAACCCTTATGAAGAATATTCGTGAACCAACCAAGTGTTAATGAACAATAGGGAAAATAAAAAATGTTTTGAAACCACCAAGCAGACAATCAACTGATTGGGAATTGACTGATGTTAGTTACCATGACCATCAACTACTTTTAGTTACCATTGGATGGCAAATGGTTTCTAAACAGCCATTAATTAAATACCTATGAATGAATGAACTAGTTGCCTTCATCTAAGCTGTATATACCCATACATCGCAGTTTGTTCGGTAAGCATGTATGCACGGGCGCGGGTGAACGAAGACATGTTTTGTTGAAGAAAAACATACAAGTACTTCACATCTTCCCAGCAAGTGATTCTTCGATGCATTGTCTGGGATTTCCGAGCCAGAGTGACGAGTGGGCTTGGAACCATACGCATTTCAATCAATCTCTGTTGCTGTGCTGAACGAAAAGAACGGGTCGGTGATTCTTTTGGCAAGTTGAGGAGCAGAATGAGACACACACACACATACACACACACACACACACAAAAAAAAAAAAAACATTGGTGAACAAATCAGTGGTTTGCAAATGTGGAATCTCATTCCCAGGACTTAATTGAGGCGCTTGAAGGGGTGGTATGAACGTCATGGCTACTGCTGTCCTCTTGGTACCTCTTGCCCTTACATTTCAGCTGACATGGGCTGGTACATGATGGTGCATGCAAATCTTCTCGAAAAAAGGGCTCATGTCACCAAGCAAGCCTTTCAAGAGATCATCCCCAACCAATCCACTTGATGACCTTCCAAATTTGGAGTCTTGGGATCCAGTCAGACTGACCCTGCCACTGGAGGATTTCATCGGCCCTTCGACTCTCCAGGGCACTGAATTTGGTGATGAAGCTGCCCACTTCTGACCACACACCCACCTCAGAGCTACTGTCGGAGAGGTGACGGGACCTCCAAAAACTGTGAGCGAAAAGCTGTCCTTGTACCTTACTGATCTTGGCGCCACCAAAATTGACTTTGTGCCACAAAGCTTTACATATTTTTGATGGATTGATCTTTTCACCACGAAACAAACCGGAGCAACATACTGGATCGTTATAGCGGCCAAGTTAGACTGCCAAAAAGAGTGTCACATAATGGCAGTTGGACTGGCAGGCCAATCAGCAAATAGCATCATGGAAAATTATGAATTCTTATTGCCACTAGTGGCATCATGGAAAATTGAGAATTCATATGGTGGTTTCTCAAAAGAAGGGACCCAAAAAATGGTTAGTTTATTACTATGAAGTGTTTTTTTATTGGATGATTTAGGGTACTCCGATTTTGAAAAACACCCATATGGGCTTTCTCAGATCTTTATGTCCACTCATGGCTGCCAAGGAGCCAAATTTCCAGGAATCGGCCGCGCCTTACCCGGACGCCTGCCATGCAGTTGTTCAGGCCGTACATGTATGCCGCCTGTAAATGCATATGTTGGTTTCTGAACCGTTTTAGATGGTTTTATAGGGGGGTGTAGTGGTTAACGATGAGGGATAAGTAGCAACCAGAGGACCAATATGGGTGTTTCTTAAGATGGAGGGTACCCCCAAAAATGTTGGTTTCATACTTTAACTTTAAATGGTGAAACTCAACTGGATGATTTGGAGGTATCCCCATGACTTGAGAAAGCACCACGTGATTAGAAGGTTTTTTGTACCACTAGTTTGTTGGTGACAATCCTTTATTGTTTAGGGATTAATACATAATAGCGTCCAATTTCTGAGTGCCTTTTTCACGTCCACCCTGGACTTCCGGCAAAGAAATCCCATGAGGATTGAAATCCTTGGCAAATTGTGACAGTTACGGCCAAAAATAGTAAAAATGAAAAACATTGCTGTATATGTTTTTTCCTCAAAAACAACAATAAAAACAATCAATGTCGGCCACACAAGGGTTGGTATCTATATATACACACATATATATTTACAAGTATATATCTACCATCTGGTTTCATCGCTCCTTGTAGCTCTTTAGCTCCCCCTTTAAAGGGATATAGAGATACCCCTGGCTCCGAATCGCTCCCTGAGAATCACCAGCTAGATATGTATACATATACAACGGTCGAAGCTTGCAACAAATCGCTTGTAAATCGTACTGTATTCAACCGCAATTCTGATGCTCACAGACTTCACACCAAAAAGCTTGAGGCCAAGTAACTGTATTACATCTACTATACATTACATATGAGTGCTTCTCAAAATAGAGGTAACCCCAAATCATCCATTATCAGTCATGCATGTTTAACAATAAACCGTCCATTTTGGGGGTACCCCCATTTTGAAAACCCCCTGTACATTTACATTATTGTCTGAAGCCTACCTCTGAGGCAAAAGCTATCCACATCTATCTACACACGGCCAGCACCACCATCACTCCCACTAAGAAATGTCTGGCACTCTGGCTGATGTTGCTTAGGTAGCTTTGAATTGCCCACAAATCATCTCCCTTAACTGGGAGTTGGTCTTCCGAAACCACCCCGATCATCCCAACGGGTTACTTACAGGCCCTGGTTGGTGGTTAGATGCGCCATCCAAATGCGCAAGTTAAGCCACCAGCCACCCCAAATACAGTGGGGAAAAGCACAAATGCAAAAAAAAACATTTTTTGCGTAGGGTATGTGCCAAAATCGGGTAACCAGTAACCCGCCAAAAAATGATCATTTTACTAGGAACCCATTGGTTTTGGGGGTACCACTATGACTTTGCACATACCCATAGTTTTTGGACAACGGACCAGCTCAGGGTTCAGTTTCAAAGCACCAACCAGCTTGCCACAGCTCCGCATCTTCGAAGCTGCACCTCTCGCATGAGAAATTGCTGGGTTCAGCAGTGCGCCCCTCGCGTGCGAACATGCCGTGACCTCGGAAGTTGCAGGCCAGGAACTTCCTGTCCAGCCATGTTTGTCTTGAAATCAAATGATCAACTGGCTATGGATCAATTCTAACAAACCAATCAATCGAGAGTAATGACCAACAATAATAGTGGGAAAACTTTTTGCTTAATGATGGACGAACCAGGGGTGCAGAGTGAACTGACCCACGGCCAACTATCAAATGATCAAACAAGTCTAATGAAACAGCGAAGATCTCTCAATTTGCTAGATCTACATGGCTATGGGTACCCTGTACCCCTGGTTCCCCCATCATTTACCATTGTTTTCCCTATTGTTGTTGGTGACTATCCCCCATTAGTTGATTGATTAATATTGACCCATACCCATATAGTTCTATCAAACCGTATGAATCGCATGACAATTCGCATTGAATCAGAACACTCACTCATCATCCTCAACATATTTCTGGCATTGGAAAATCTCACACGTCAACTTGTCGGCTGCAAATCCAAATGTTTGAGAATACGTCAAACATCTTCAAAGCATTAAAGACGAGTCATCACCTTAAACTTTAAACCATTGAAGACTTAAGTCATCACGGTCAAGACCGGGAAGATCCGGGTCAAGGTCATACCATGGCAGGTTATAGATGGCGTGTGCGTAGCAGCAACGGGTCGGTCGCCAACGGCTCGCCAGGTAACTTGAATAGCCGTCCACTGCGGGCATGTCTTTGAGCTTCACCAGTCCCATGTTGGGCTTTTCCTGCCAGCCACATGACACCAGCCGTTTTCAATTTAGCCTCGCATGAATGATTTGACTTGATATGGAGTACGCTACTTGAAAGAAGCAATAACGAAACCCAGAACCATCCGAAAAAAATAAGAAAAACAATGAACAACTGATAAACATGCTTTGATTTTGACAAATGTGACAAAATGATACAAAATGAAAAACTGATAAACATAGAGAATGCACGAATAGCTCTGGACTGATCAACCAAGTCGTTGACTTCATCAGTGTGGCCCTGCCTCAGCAGTCTCTTCCTCTGGAAGTTCAAAAACCAGTTCCACCGGAAAGTCCGAGAGACTCGAAAGCCTAGACAACACCCAGAACCGCTGGATCCGAATGACCCCAACCCCAAATCATCCGGGATGACCAGAGTCCGTTTCGAAGTGACCAAGTCTTGAGGCCCTCTGAGTGCGGATTCAGGATGCCCTCTGATGATCCATGTCTGAGCAACGGGACTCCTGTTTTCTTATGTCCATTGTCTCCACAGGTGCCTTTTCCACCTTGTGGCTCCATAGAACTCCACAAGATTAATACTCAAAAGATCTGAAAAGTGTGCTTTACCAAATAGCTGCCCTTACAAATCCTGGCAGACTATTTCATCAATTCACTTGAGGATCAGTGCTTTTGTCTGTGGCCTTACCAGTATTGTGCTGCAAATTGCCCTTCCCATCGTGCGTGCTTGAGTTTGCTCAGTCTACCAGAGTCATCGATCAAGAAAATCTCAAGTTGCCATTCTTGTTTCTTTTAGAGACCGTGCAAACAAAACATGAGCACTTGGTGGTTTCTCAAAATAGGGAACTCCAAAAAATGCTTCATTTACTACTGGAAATGTTTAATATTGGATGAGTTGGAGGGTATACCTATTTTGAGAACCCGCTACCTTGCCCTTGTAGGTCCACAAAAACCTGGCCGCCCATGGTGTTTCTCACGCCTGCTACGGGCTTCGGCAATACCATCTTTCACATCTCCTGGCCAAGTTCGAGAAGCTGCAAGGGGGAGGCCCAAGGCTAAGGTTAGTGGTTAACACAGTGGTTATGAACAATGGTATCATAAGCAATCATCGGGGCTATACCAACTACAATGGTTGGTTGAGGACTACAAATGGCTTACAACTGGATGATATGGGGGTAACCCAATTTTGAGAAACACTTACTTGGAAAGCATCCAATCCACCCGTGGGCGTTTTAGATACTGAGGTTGGATCCATCAGAGTGCCATTCTACAACCAAAGATACCAAACTAGTCTTTTTGGACCTTTCAGGAGCATTGCTCGCACGTCCTCACCCCTCTAAAACATGAGCGCGTCTTGTCCCAGTGATGATGAATGATAAACCACGATTTTCCCCATGAAAAGCACTGAATGTGTTGGACATCTCTAGATGTGTCCGACAAATTGGAGTCGATCTCCTTTTGGAGTCGATGTCAATGAGTCACCTGTGCTACTGTATCACGACCGGTCGTTTGTAATATCTGCAGGGGTTCCGGTTGTGATTCGTCTAGATGAGCCCCTCCCTTGTGGTTGAATCAGTCGTTTTGACCAGTGCTGGTGAATGATACAACCGTTTCTCAGGCCATTTGGGGTTATACTCTCTATAGAACTCCTGTAATCCCCGTGTTCTTGACTTGAGAAGCCACAATATTGGTCCTATTGTTGGTTACTATCCCCTTTTCAAAACCCCTTTTTCAAAAACATCGAAAACCACCAACAACCCACCATATCCGCTGTGAGTTGAAGCATCAATGGGGCGGCCACGCCACAGTCCTTCCATCTTCAATGCTTTCTTCAGTTGAAGCGTAGCACCACGCCGGAGACTGACTCCTGTGCACTGAGGATATGG
Source organism: Symbiodinium kawagutii (assembly GCA_009767595.1). NCBI lineage: Eukaryota > Dinophyceae > Suessiales > Symbiodiniaceae > Symbiodinium > Symbiodinium kawagutii. The sequence goes on from VSDK01008394.1 coordinate 42,209, forward strand.
GGAAGGCCTAGGAACTGGGGCCCCGAGGGAATGCCGCTCCCTATCCGCAACCAGTTTCGTCTTTGTTGTAACCAGGGAAACCCTGGAACTGGGATGGTATGGGAAACTGGAAGGCTTGGGAATGCTCCAATATTCCTGTCTGGTATCTTGCTTTAGATCGCGATCTACAAAAATGTAGGCCTTTCGAGGGCGCTGGAGGCTGGATTTCAAAGAAGTCAAATGCTGGAGCAGCTAGAGCCTGTCGAGATGTGACACCGTATTACATCACTGTCAAAGGACCATATCACATCACTAGCGTTGCCATGTTCTGAAGATTGGCGAGGCAAATCTTGCCAACTACCATTGGCAAACGCATTGTGAATTTGTGGTGAAACTCATCAAATGCCACTAATTGCCACTAATTATTCCTCAATTAGTGATAATTAAGTTTCATATGAATATGCCACTAATTCACAATTCCTCATATTCATATGGTTGAACTCATCCGCAAGTTCGAATTCTGAATTATGCCGGCAAGTCTTGAAGTCGTTCCAAGAAATGGTGATCCTGGTGAGCGGCGCCTCATAAAATCCAGGTGGGTGTTTCTCAAAATAGGGGTACCCCCAAATCATCCATTACTAGTCATTTATAGTAATAAAACAACCATTTTTGGGGGTCCCACATTTTGAGAAATGACCAGGTGTTTCAACGGTTGGTTTGGGGGTCTTCCCTCGGCAAGCGCGGCGGCCTCCCAGCGTCATTGGCTGCAAGAGGATCAGCTCCTTTTCCTGCCAGTCGAACAGCCTGAATTGATGATGTTCCAAAAGTGGGGAAAACCATGGGATTTTCGAGGCTTAACTATGGCTAGTAATGTTGGTTTCTGATTAGTATCTACCTGTTGGTTTCATCTATTTTCATTACTTTAGGGGGGGGTTACACTAATCAGAAACCAACATTAGTGGTTTTACAGGGGATGATAGGGGTTGACAATAGGGGATAAGGGTCAATGTTAATAGCTGGCTCAATTGATCGCAAAGGATAAGGGCCAAATCCTTTCGTACCCGCTGGGCAGAGAAACCAACTGCGACCCGTCACTGCGCCGGTCACCATCGCCTTCAACTTGGAGAGAAGAAGAGCCGCATCAGCTGCATTCGGAAGATTCACTCTTGCAACCTGGCACGAAAAGTGAGAAAGTTCGATTCCATGTCTGAGTCCAGAAGTGCTAACACGTGCGGGGGGTTCGACCGATCGCCAGTGACTGGGGACCCACCAAAATGCTTGGTTTATTACTATAAATCATTACTATTGGATGATTTAGGGGTACCCCTATTTCGATAAACCACCATGTAAAACAAAACAAATAGATACCGTGTTGGTTGATGTTGGTTGTATCGATGATCTTATCTCTACAGCTGATGCGATCTCCGCTTTAGATTCACAGCTTTGCCTACTGGTCACTATACACACCGCAGCCGTAGGTGGTGTTACCCCCACAGCTGATCAGTGGCATCGATGCAAGGCTGCGCAAGCTGCGAACTTGAGGTATGAAAAAGTAGGCAACCAATGATCAAAGGTGAATTGAACGTCAATTCACCAGTAGTCGGGCATGACCTACAAGCAACGAGATCGTTATTGATTGACATAAAAATGAATAGTTAATTAACCATAGTTATCCAATAATTCAGCACTCACAAAATCTCAAAAATAACTAATCGTGATCACTAATCACGTGCACGCTACCAAGAAGTCGGTGCAGTTGGACGGACGACTGCAACTGCAACACGGATGGGGATCGACCCAGGTGCGCACGGGCTGCGATCAAAATGGGCACAAATGCGGCTACAGGTCGATATCAAAGCTTCCCATAAAAACAAGTAGCTGCATTGATATTGTTCGCATGTCATTTGAATAAAGTAGATATCATAATATTTTGGAAGTAGCCACATCCAATATCAAGTGGTTTCTCAAAATGGGGGTACCCCCAATTCGTGACTGTAACGTACCCCCGTGGCTTGAGAAACAACCAAGTAGCTTGCAGTCACAGCAAAGATATGAACTTCATTGAACTTCCAAAGAATGCAATGAAACATCCAAACATCCTACAGAAAATCACCGAACATCTCCTCATTCTCAGCCGGATCTTCGCCAGAAATCCTCGCTAAAAGGCCATGGAGATCGGTGGCGCGCAGGCCTTGGGAACCTGGAAGACCAAAGTCACAGGAAAGGACTGGAACTTGTTGATCTCATCCAGCGCCTCACAAGGAACCATCCACCATCATCCACCGCACCCTTTACGCATCCGGGAAGTGCACCAAGGCATCAGATTGTGGCATGGGTTTTTTTCTGCATTGGCAAAGTTGGATGGACATAGGTTTTGCAGGATACACATGTATATATATATATACAATATACATATATATGTCTACATACACCATAAATTGAATCTATATAATTGATACAAGTATTGCATGTATGTTAAAGCATGCACGACCATAGTGTTCCCAAAAATCCAGGCTGATTGATCGAACATGAATACAAACACGCAGCAGCATACGCTCTTTGCACGTCCCCCTGAGTTCAATCTTCCCATTCAATCACTGCCTTCCTAAGTAGACCATGGATCTTCATTTGACTAATGTCCATAGATTGTTATAAATCCGGCGACCCCCAACCAGCCCTTAGAATGCTCGTTTTTGTATGATGGGGAAACCACATGAAAGCGCACCAGTTCTTTGTGGGTATGCCACTGATCATGCCATGGCAAGCTGCGACTGGAAACTTCTCTCGGCTGACTTTCTGCTTTGATCCCACTGGAGTGAGACAATGGAGAATGATTTGAATGATTTATGCCAGACACTTTGCAAGCACCGCTTCGGAGAAAGGAAAACTCCTTCAGAGACCTTCAAACAAATTGACTTTAGATCATATGTTGTTCACGGTGGTAGCTTCACATTGGAGACAGCATGAACAGAATCATGAGGAAAACATCTTCTCCGATGCGGTTTGCAAAATTATGTTGGAAGTTCGACTCGCTTCGAAAGGCCTCTCTTTACAAGGTGGGCATCCACATCTTGAGTTGTTCATACCTGCCCAGTATAGTCATTTGTAGTTCTTTATACCAGTCCATGTTAATGTCTAGTTGTTTATTCAAATCAGTATAGTCATTTGTAGTTCTTTATACTTAATGTCTAGTTGTTTATTCAAAAAATATAGATAGATAGATAGATAGATAGATAGATAGATAGATAGATAGATAGATAGATAGATAGATAGATAGATAGATGCACCAACCCTTGCCACACCACCTCCCCCCACCCCTCCATAGGTTCCCTCCCACAGCCGTGCTGAAGCAGCAGATCACAGACGAAATCAACTCCGTTGTGGCAAATGATGGCAGCCAGAGGTTCCACACGGTTTCACGTTGTGCTTCAGATCATCTCCTCTACAATTCATGCGGGCACCCCCAAATCACCTCATCTGAGTTATTCATAAGAATAAACCAACCATGTTTAGGAATAGACCAAGCATTTTTGGGAATCCCTATTTTGAGAAATGCGCAACAATCTCATGTACAATTCATGTAGTCCCTCCACCAAAATACCCGGCACCGACGGAAAAAAAATCAGGTTCTTGGACTACCATGCTATCAGCAGCAGAGCTGGGTCAATCCCTCAAGAGTTGTGAAATTAAAGAAAATTATCATTTTGGTTTGTGTCAAGCCATAGAGTAACCAATGGGCCCCGCCAAAAAATAATCATTTTATAGGAAACCATTGGTCTTGGGTGCCCTTATTTTGGCACATACCCGTTTCTGAGACCTTCATTTAAAAAAAGTAAAAGTCAGTCAACTGGTATCATTTAAAAAAATATGTGTTTCAACAAAATCATTAAAAAAAGTAAAAGTGACTCAACTTGTCAAGCTTCTCCTCAAATTCCCGCAGGCTTTCTGCCCAAACTATGAAGAACGGACAGTTTCTCCATGGTCCAAAGGGACCACCAGGAGGGTCACAACTCGAGCTGGTTCAAACCCTCCCATTGATGTAAACAAATGGGACAATGGATTGTTTGATCTGGTGAGCAACATCAGTGCTCTCAGCATCTTCACCTTCCTGAAGCTCAAGCGTCGAAATCTCAACAAGTTGGGAGGTGTCAACCGAACTTCCTTAGCGGTGCCAAATGGTGGATGAAAAATGTGCGGCCTTCATACAGGTGGATCCACCTTAGAAGGTCTCATTGTGGACAAATGGCTGGTGCACCATGGGATGATGGATTTGATGTTCTTATGGTGGTGATATCTTTAAAAATGCCAACTACCTACAGTGAATACCAAACATTATCTGCGCAACAGCCTCTACAACCCAAATTTTGCTATGTGTGCAGTACTTGAAGGATGAGTTTCAGAATACCGAACTCAGAAAACAATCTTGCCAACAACATCCAACAACCACAACTGACCTGGTACTAAAACTCCAGGACCAAACGGACTCTGTGCTGGGTCTCGAGTTATAAGCCGTGTAGCTTTGTGTCATGTGGAAGCCCTTTCTCGGGACGGGGTGTCAATTGGGCACCGCTCCATTTACCGACAAACGACACTAAAAAAACAAAACGAACCATATAAAACCATGTAAAACCATATAAAACTGTATAAAACCATGTGAAACCATATAAAACCACACAAACCCATATAAAACCATTTAAAAAACCATACAAAACCATAAGAAACAATATGGAACCATGCAAAACCATGGAGAACTACATAAAACTGTATAAAAACCATATAAAGCCATATCAAACCATATACAAACCATATAGAAACGTATAAAACGGTAGCAAACCATATTAAAACCATATAGAACCAATAAAAAAGGTATCAAACCAAAAAACAAAACCATATCAAACCATATAGAACCATCTAGAACCATATAAAACCATATATAAACCATGTAGAACCATATAAAACGGTAGCAAACCATATAAAAACCATATAAAACCATATACAAACCATATAAAACGGTATCAAACAATTAAAAAAGAAACATATAAAACCATCTCAAACCATATAAAAACCATTAAAAAACATATAGAACCATATGGCACGATATAAAACTATGGAGAACCACATAAAACTGTATAAAACCATATAAAGCCATATCAAACAATACAAAAACCATATAGAACCATATAAAAGTATATAAAACCATATAGAACCCTATAAAGCCATATAAAACCATATCAAACCATATGAAAACCACAAAAGAACATATAAAACGGTAAAAAACAATATATAACACCATATCAAACCATGTACAACTAAACCATATCAAACCCCCCAGACCAGCCAACACAACTAAGCACATCCGTTAAGGCCATAAGGAAGTCCAAATCACACCCCCGGGCATGGCTGCTACGGCTAGGGATACACAGCGCCCGACGCTCAGAGTTCAGCAAACCTGAGGCCACTATGTGTGTGTGTGTGCATCGAAATGGGTGGTTTTATAGGGTTTTAAAATGTTTTTTTAAGGGGTTGTAGTGGTTAATGAGGTGAATCGTATTGAATAGTGGTTTACGTCCCTAAATGATAAATATTGGATGATTAGGGGGTACCCCTATTTGAAGAACCTATCAAATGGCATGCAGTTGTCTATTGCAACGCCACCATCAAACCCCCCAAAATGTGAAACTGTCAGTCGTCGACAATGACAAACAATTCTCAAGCCGGTGGAGAGATATTCTGCTCAACATCCAGTTGTTAGGAGGTTTTCCTTCGTTCCCTTCTTTCAAAGATCACTTCTTTAGTACAAGGTAGGGCCCCCAAGCACTTTTAAATTGATCTATAATTAGTTTCACTAGGGTTGACTGCCGGTCATCGGGATCTAGAACCCAACTTATGACTGCTGGGGGCCTTCCTGCCATCACTTGTGTTGGACCGCTCTCACTGAGAGCGGGTTGTGTGATGGCTGTGTGTATGGATATGCCCGTATAAATGAGTATACATATATATCTATGTACACATACATACGTAAATATATACATATATGTATCATCTATATATAATACCTAGAAATCAACGTCACATTTTTTGGTAATTGCTAATTGTCAGGCAAACAGAAGGAAAAACGGAGTTGTTTGGAAAGACATTGTGCTTCCCGAAATGACTCACATTTTGCAAACTCTTGTTTTGTTTTCAATAGGCTTCACTTCCACGAGCTATACATCTCTATATATATATATATTTGCATACATATCTTGGCTTACATGATCCTTTATGTACATCTAAAAACACGCCTGCCCCCAGTTGCTTTAAATGACTATAAAGTATGTTTACATGCATACAGAGATGATGTCAACATAGCACGGCAAATCGATTCGTTCAAAATGTAGGTCCATGGTCAATGCTGTCCAGTTGGATGACTTCAGTGATGCCTATGACCCTTCACCGGCTTGAGGATGCTTTAGGCATTGTTCTCATTGATAGTACCGGTCAGAAATGGCTCATAGACTGTCATCGTCATAGAAAATCATAGCATCATAGTGGAACCACTATCAACCACCATTCACGTCACTGTTGATGCTTAATAATTAAGCATGAATAAACTGCTACCAGCCACTTTAACTGGTTTCTCATGCTTGTACTGATGGCTGACCACGATAGATTGCTTTGAACCCATTAACAACAAGATGAACTTTGGTGGTTGGAAAATCCTGGAAATTGGAACATTAACATATTGGGGTTCTCAAACAGGGAACCCCACAAATGGATGGTTTATAAATAAACCTGTTGATTTGAGGGTCCCCAACGGCTTGGGAAACCACCATATTGGTCTTATTGCTGCTCATTAACACCCATTATTAACCGCAATAATCCCTGATCAAATCATAGTTGGCGGCGTCAAAATGATGTCTATTATAATAAAGTGTATTCTCGGATTTTTTTTGAACGTCCCCTATCGTTTTCGAAGTCTTGGAATACTCCTTTGGGGTATCGTTTTTGGGTTGTCCCCTATCGTTTTGCGAGTAAAATCGACGAAACACATCTCGATGTAACGCTTTAGCTAAACGCAATTGGCTTTAACTTGTCTCTGGCTGTGGGTCAAAACCCTGTACTCCTGGTTCCCCATCATTCATCATTGTTTTCCCTATTATTGCTGGTCATTATCCCTCATTATTGGTTGGTTACTATTGACCCACAGCCATATCAAACCATAAGCCACCGTTACCAAGTTGGCTCACGCATTTCAATCCTGGACCGAGCCGCCTGTGGGGCCGCCGAAGTGCAAAGCGCAGCACTGAATCCGCGACACCGGAGCCACGGCCTATAAATCTGGCCTCGCAGGGTGACGGTTGGTTGGGAATGGTGATGGCTCGTAATGGCTAATGATGTTGGTAGTGATGATGATGATGATGATGATGATGATGATGATGATGATGATGATGATGATGATGAGGAGGAGGAGGAGGAGGGCGGGGATAATGGCTGATAAATGATGGCTCAGAAATGATGGCTAATTCAAATGGTGCATATGGTTGACAAATTGATAATGTCTTAAAATTAAAATCCTTCATGGCCCATCTATCATGCACGAGTGAGTCATTAATCCTGCGAGGATGCAATCAAAATCCAATTCGCGTCTGGGTCAAAACTGATCGACGGAGAATGGGGTCTCATGCTTTTTAGATTCCCAAGACAGCCAACTAATCAATTTATGTCTATGAATGTTCCCCACGATGTCATGACCTACTCACTTGAGGTGACCAGGAAAGCTTGCGACATCTTCAAGTCAGGCTAGGACTTATTTGGAAGAGGTTGCACTTCATCGATCGTATGTAATTGGAGAGCAACCAGAGTAGGTAGCACTTGGAATATGTTCCACCAACCATGTGTATTACTCCATAGCACTAACAAGTAGTGGCCAACCAACCAACCAACCAACCAACCAACCAACCAACCAACCAACCAACCATAGGTATGGGCATGGGTCTATCTGGCTGGTAGGTTACAATCCGAGCAATCACGTGCCAGCTAATGACAAGCGCTTGGCAGGTTCATGATGTAGTCAAAAAGGGTTTTTTGGTAAAGAGAAATGAACTGAACGGGTTCCAGGGAGTTTCAACAAACCATCCCAAAACATATAAGAAGCCATCAAGAGTCCAGCCAGAAGACAGTTTAACAAACTATTAGTCTCATGGCCTTATGGACACTGATCATCCTAGCAATGTGGCAATCAGTGAAGACCGGTTCTAGGGGAGCTGAAGGCCCCACAGGCGCAAGAAAGATATGTGTGGCACCATCAAACGTGGCATGTAGTGGTTTCAACAGATCAAGCCACGGTGTTACTATGATAGTTACCATGTTTACCAGGGCATAGTTTTTTTGGTGTAAACTGGTGGTTTCTCAACATAGGGGGAGTTATCATCCAGTTTTTTACCTAAACCAACCATTTTTGGGGTCCCCTTTTTTGAGAAACCACCATATGACTCATGAACCAGAATGGATGGGATAAAGACTGATGGCAAATTGGCTGATGAAATCTCCCACTTGGTGCATCGATCGGGCAAAGCTGTTGGCCACACCTCTGCTTCTCTGCCAACTTTTCTCCCTGGCGAGCAAAAAGCCGACCTACAACGACCTACATGGACCCAGAACAAGAGTGAAGCGGGCATGACGGCATCACAACAGCTTCCAAGAATAGTCACATATTCAGCCACATGGCTGTGGTTCAAAAGCCTGCGCCCCTGGTTCCCAGATTCATCAACCATTGTCTTCCCTATGAGTTTGTTGGTTGATCTCTCCCATTTTTGGTTGGTTAATATTGACCCATAGCCACAGCATAGCCACAGCAACTACAGTATATGCATGTGTAATGCTATGAGTCGTGCTACCCTGGCCCGGTATCTCTGGCCCTGAATCCCACTTTTGGGTTAACTCCCGCGAAACGTCGCCAAGACCTGAGGGGTGACTTGGCCACCTCTTGCCTCCACAGCCTTGTGCTATCAGCACTTTCCATAGTTTCGATTCCAAAATGTCACTTTCTTAAATTGTAATCTCAGAAAAGAAGCTCTTTGTTTTTCACTCCGTTTTTGGAATTATACAGTAATGGGTTTGTGGAGATTGCCATGTTTCTCTGGATGGTTTTGCCTCACATCGTTGCGCAAACGAATACCGTCCCTGCCCCGAACCTTCTCCTTCTTGCTCTTCCTGAAGGGGTAAGTGCTCCGATGCCGACACCAAGCCCATACATCAATGGTGTTAAGCGAAGTCAAACATGGCCAAAGCCTTTTCAGACTCTTCAAAAGGACCACCATAATGATGATAGTGGTGATGATTCAGTTATTTGTGCGTGTAGATACATAAAAACAAGAATGCATGTAGGAGGTGTGCGTGTGTGTGTGTGTGTGTGAGCACGCCAGGTTCATGCCCCTTTATGAAGTAGGCGTAACCAAGAGAAGGGCTTTCGGATGCTTTCAGAAAATGTCTGATGAGTCTTTGTGCCAACAAGGAGCTGCTTCTTCTTAGATTTTTTCTTCTCCTTTGCTTTGCCTCGGTGGCTGTGAATTTGAGCTCGGCTTTCCCAGCAACAGCTCATCAAGAGGACGCGAAGGACTATACAAAGTTGTATCCATAAATGCCGCTACCCCAACTGTTCCAAAATCATCAGGGAAACCGCCATTTCAAGAGTCCATCATCGATTTTTGCTCAGCAGTAGCAAGTGGATTTTCAAGTTCCACTCGTGGGGCCGCTGATATCCCAATAAAAAAGATAAACCACGACAAACGACTGAGCTCGTGAAGTTCTACAGGCAACCTGCGGTGCAGGTTCACCACGTTACATCTTCGACAAGTTGATGAATTCATTCAGCAGACTAGAGCTTGTCAGAGCTAGAGCTAGATGGCAGTGGGTCCAAAAGCCTTAGTCCCCCTGGTTCCCCTATCATTAACCAGCAAGTTTTCCCTATGATTTGGTTGCTGATTATGCCCCATTATTGGTTGGTTAACTGCTTGACCCATAGCCAGATGAGTAAAAAACGAACAGTTCATTTATCACACCGCAACATCGGTCCCCCTGTGTGCGCTTTAGCGCTTGGCCCGTCCCCCGGTGGCATGCGTTGGTTCCGTTCCCCGCGGGCCATGTTGCGTTGTCTACGAACTTCGGAGTAGAGCAACTGCAGCTCTGGATCCTGGCACAGATTCTCTGCGCCAGATTTGCGCCAACCAATAATTAATATTAACTAATGGTCAACTAACTAATTTCCAACTAATATTAACTATAACTAATCATTAATTTTTCCAACTAATGGTTAACTTTATCATTGGTTAATTAGTCAAAACATCATGATTATTGATATCAACTAATGGTCCAATCAATAATTGATATTAACTATTGATAATTCATTATTATGACCAATTAATATTAACTAATATTAGTTATGATTGGTTAATAGAAATATTAGTTAATTAGTTAATATTGATATTGATTAGTTAATATCATTGTTATTTCCAACTCATATTAACTAATATCAACTAATCTTGGTGGCTTATAGATCCCTTGCTAAAAATATATTTTTAGTGGTTATATGGTAAATCAATCACATCCCAAAAACACTAAAAACCTAAGTTAGTGGGTATAAGCCATCCAGTAATGGTTAAACATTATGAGCTCAAAACGTTTTTTAGCTTGTGACACAGCACGATGTTCTGCTTATCGCACAAGCATCCGCGATTCAGGCCTTGCGGCCTCATGAAAGTCCATTGGGATGAACAAGTCGCTAACCCCATGTGGGGTTTTTCAGGTCAAGGATTTGAACTCTCCAATAGCTGAAATTCTCGCCTTGATTTGAACCCTTTAAGTCGAGAGTTGAAGTCCTACATCAAAATACTTTCGGAATGTCCATGGAAATCTCTCTCTATGCTTCCAGTTTCCAGTCTTTGTTGTAGGTAACCAGCTGGTTTCTACCATAGTTTTTTGGGGGTTGGTTACCTACAACAAAGGCTGGTAACTGGTTGCGGGTAGGATCTAGTAAACTAGAAGCTCCTCCTCGAGCTCTTGCCGCAAATCTCTGAACTCGGCCAACAGCCGGTCCTGGCGATGGTGGGCTGCTTGCCCTACCTGCAACCAGGGACCAATGTAACCAGGGAATTCCTGTGGTAGGGATGGTTACCGCTCTTATTTGTTGGTAAGAGATGATTAGCTATAACTGGAAGGGTAGGGAGGCGTAAATCAGTGGGTCAATTGTTCATGAGAATGGTCAAGGATAAATCTTTGCCGCGAGAAAGCCGCCCGTTTAGTATGGAATCTCTACATGTGATTCCGATGGGGGCAGGTATCCACATAAGCGGTTGACTCATCAACTGATTTTGATATTCTCATGTGTGGCGGGTTGACATCAGCTGGCAGGCATCCACATGTCCAAATTTTGATTTCATGGTGGTCTCTGGTTGACAGGGTGGAGAAACGCTGCTGGTTCCCATCGGTCACGGACTAAAGAGTGCGCAACTCCAGTTGAAAAAGATTAATTAAGCTGCAATCATCAAGCAGAAAGAACATTGAGTATTGGTCCTAAACCTACCATGGTTGGGTATACTTGTGGTTGGTAGTGCTATATTGTTTGCCATCCGCAAGATGGACCTCTCAAATGGATCTTGGAAGATGTTGCTGTGCTACTCTGACGATCCATGTTGGTTTCAGGAAACTTATATATATATAATGTGCCATACTTTGAAGCTGGAACACAGGTTTGAACATTGCGGGATTCCGTATTCATGATACAAATCATGAAGCTACTTACTCTATGTACTCATACATGCGTACATGTATACATGTGTAAATGTTTGTATTACAATATATGCGTGTAAATACACATGGGCACACTTTGTTTACCTGCCACACACTGTCGGCCTCAAACCAAGACCCCTAGATACTCTTAACTTAACTCCTTGACCTCAAATATGAAAACACTAAACCTCAAACCCTAAAACTCTGAAACCCAAGACCCTGAACCCTACAACTCTAAAAACCGTAAGACTCCTAAGAGCACGTGATACACCCTGAATGAAAGCATGTTGAGAGAACCCCGGAAAGGGCACTTGACCAAAGAATACCTATGAATGTATACGGGTACATATACATATTCATAATATACAAAATTATACATATTTGCAATTTGCTGCAAAGAAAGGCATATGCTACATTCACTTCACAAGGGTATGATGCATTTTTGTCATTCGCCAAATCCTACACCGCCTGGTAATGCTTGAATCCCAACAGAAAGTGCATTAGCCATCCAATGGCGAAAGATTTCCTCTGTAAATACCAAGGCGAATAAGATATATCAACGATGACACACTGAAGATCCGCGTGGTTCCGACCTGTAAAAGATTGCTGGAGCAACTTATCTCTCATTCTCTCAATCAGGTCGAGTTGCATTCCTCTTGTCTTCATGATGAGTCCTGGTGGTTTCCAGTTAGTAATCATGATGTCCTAATGGAAACCAAATAATAGGTGGAAATAGCTGGTTTATTTGCCAGTTATAGTAATAATCCAACCATTGGCGTTGGCATTTCCCCTGTGATTGTTTCTAATTCCCTGCTAAGAACCATTTTTAACCACTATAAACCAACTAGAATTATCCCCTATTAACCACTATAAAACGATATAAAACCATATAAAAAGCCTAGAAATCAACATAAAAACCCTATGACAAGCGCAACCGTCACTTCGGGTTCCTTGAAAACCCACCAGATCCTCCACGAATCCCCGGCGCAGCGTCCATGCGATTGCGCTGCTGTTCGATGATGCCACGCTGGTTGCCATATGCAACCGACAAAAGCGCAAGGAGGTCCTCAAAAGCTCGCTCCGTTGGGGAAGGGAAAGTTGGGGCTGAGAATTGGTTAATAGCGATTTTTAATAAGCCTGATTAAGAGGGTATTATCTTTAATAAGCTAATTACATCTTTATTAGTGGGTTGATTTTTACAATCTTGACCTGAGAATGGGTTATAAAGTGGGCTAATCAACCTGTTATCAACGATTTTTACAAATTATAACAGCTTGATTTTTAATAAACGATTTTATAGGTGGTAGTGATGGTTTTTACAAATAGTAATAAGTATAACCCAAACCTGCGGTTGATAACACTTACAAGTTGAGAATAGATAGCAATAGCATAATGATAAGCGTTTTCATAACAGGTTATCAACCATTGTTGACTTGTACAAAGTGGTGATAACAGGTTGATAATAGGGTAGTAGTAGGTGAGTAATAGATTAGTAAGACTGAAGTGTGGTTGATGATAGTTGGTTGCAGCTGTAAAAGCCAGTTTATCTACAAGAAAAGGCGAGTGACAAATGAGTGGATTTCTTCGTAAAGAAACCTTGGCAGGCAACGAATCTCGGATGAAGCTTCGCCCCTGTCATGGGGATCCCTATTGTGCTTGTGGAGTGTTCTCACCTGCGCGCAAACTTGCTGAGAAGCACAGCATCCAGGGGCGCCTTTCCAGAATTGATGCAAAATCATGAGTGCTCTGCTGGGCGAATCGCATCACACCCCGCAGTTCGTCCTGGTACACCACCTGCTGCTGCATTGCGCTGACATCACCCGCACCAAATGCTGACTGCGACAACCTGACCGTCAGCACGGCATGTCTAATGAAAGCTGCATGCTGAATATTTCACTTGAGTAGCTTTCAGTGATAGCCAAGACGTTCCAATCCACTACATACTCTCTGGTAAACTCACCTGGCAATGGAAAATCCACCATTCATTGATGCTATCCCCGGGTTTTTCTAACCATTGTGGTACCTCCCAAGTCATCGCCATTGGTAGCGGGGAAAGCACCAATCAGCGGCTGGGATTAAGACAGGGGTGCACGATTTTCGTGGACAATTTCATATGAGATCTGCTTTTTGTTCAACAGTTTTCAAGTAATTTGCTCAACATAATATGCGCTTTTTGTTCAACATCATATGATTGGTCCACCAGTTTTTTAAAACATCAGCTCTGGAATATCACCATTTTCTAGGGGAAACCCTAGGAAATCAGCGATTTCAATGGTGGATTTCCATTGCCACAATGGCTGTTTCATAGGCCAAGCACCTCATGGGCCGGCAACAACTACGCTGCTTTGATGGCTGCTGCCATGCCCACCTGGTGCGTTGCGGCATCGTTCCCTGGAAGGAGCTGCTGCTGCCCGGACGAAGCGGAGGCCAGAGCTGACGCTGCATCTCACCTGAGAAATCAGCTGCAGCTTAATTAGTAGTTACATTCAAAGAATGAACCAGAATAGTTACTAATAGTTTCTAATTAGTTAATTAATTAGTAGTTATATAGATTATATAATCAATGGTTATAATAATACATTCTAATAATTAATGGTTAGAATCATCTCGCCTGATTCTTATATACATTCTAATAATGAGTGGTTACAAGAACCACTCATATTTAGTCATTAAGAAGATTTGTGGTACAAACCATGATTATAACTTATAAGAACTACCATAATAAGAATCATTATTACAAGATTTATTGTAAGAACTACTAATTAAGCTACGTATATAATTAACTATTGATCTAATTACAAATAATTAGTTGCGTCACTATAAGAATGGTTCTAATAATGGTTATAGTACTGGTTAGAGTAATGGTCAGCTGCAGCTGAAGTGCAGTTGGTCTGCGAAAAAACTGCAGCTGGTGCTTAAAAGCCTTGGTTGTGTAGTGGTCGATTAGTAGTGGTTGATTGGTAGTGGTTGATCAGTAGTTAATGATGATTAGTAGTTAATAGCTGCAACTGCTGGTGATTTAGTGGTTGATTAGTAGCGGTTGATTGGTAGTGGTACATGGTGGTTAGATGGCAAACTGAGCCTTGGTTAATTGATGGCTAATGAGTAGCTAGTAGTGATTATAGTGACGGTTTTATTAATGATTTTATAAGAATGGTCAATGATCATTAATGATTCATGGCTGATTAGTAGCTAATAACCAAGGCTAGAATGATTTACAATAATGGTCACTGAATAATGGTTGATAATGATCTATGATTATAGCCAGCCTTGGTTAATAGTGGTTAGAAGAATGGTTTTGAGAATGGTTGTTATAAGGGTCACGAATGATTAATGATCATGATTAACAATACTTACCTTCGTCAATCAAATCCGTCTTGAAAAATATGCGCAAGTCAACCATCCAACCATTTGTTAATATGTTTGGGAAATCAAAAATGCTTGAAACAACTAACTAGAAAATATGTTTGACCATATAAAACACTCTGGTAAACTAACCAATTGAAGTGGAAAATCCACCATTTATCCGTGGTTTACTCATGGTGAATTTTAGCTTCCCGGCTAGTTTGGCAGAGGGTATACCTACACGTACAGCTGATTCTCAAATTGATTTTTACCCGATCATACTGAAAGTGGTTGATACCATTTACTAAATGGATTGGTGTATATGCCAGTCACTGTCGATTCATACTTGACAAATGGTTCATGCCATTGGTTGATAACATTGATCAATACCATTTTTCACCATTCATCGTCATGACCAAGTGTTGTCGTCTGTCATCTTAGTGTGATAATGATTGACAACAATTGATTGTACCTAGGATGACCGATAGTACTGATGCCACAATGATGCCGATGATAATGATGAGCAGGATCATCAATTTGCAACGGTATAAATTAGTATAATAATGAACAATGATTTTTATGCTGACAATGATGACGATGGTGTAGACCCTTTCAAGTTGAAGGTATCTATAATCCAAATAATCCCTATAAAACCTGATAAATCCTCTTAAAACCCTATAACCCCAAAAAATATAGTGATCCTGGAGTAGATAGAATATCAGATTGGACCATCCCCAATTGGTACATGCTTCAAAAACATTGGACATGAAGGATATTCTATCAATACTAATTGTATTATATATTCAACATACTAATTGGGGATGGTTCTAGTATTCAACCACTAATATTCTATCAATATCTAGATGGTTCAAATACTCCAGGATGGTTGTATCTCCATGCATGTATGGCAGTGGGTCAGTTCACCCTTAGTCCCCCTGGTTCCCCATCATTAACCAGCACGTTTTCCTTATTGTTGTTGGTGAACTTATCCCCCATGAAAGGCTGCTTGACTAATATTGACCCAGCTCGCCATATATAGCTGGTATATCCCTTACTATTGTTGGTCATCTTCCCCTATTAACCATTAGTCAGCTACTATTAACCATTGGTTGGTTGGTTAATGTTGACCCAGCTCGCCATATATAACTGTTATATTCCTATAGTTGCTAGTTGTTATCCCCTAACCATTAACCATTAACCATTGACCCATAGCCAAATATTAATACAGTTGCTAGTTGTTATCACCTATAGTTGCTAGTTGTTATCCCCATTATCCCATTATTACAACCTATTATTAACCATTAACCAAATAAAGGATGGTTGTATCTCCATGGCCCTGCCATCACCATCCCTCCGTGGCTGCCTCGCGATCTGCTTCGTCCCAGGCCCTGCGGAGCGAAGCGCTCTGCGCGTCGATTCGTGACGCAGGGCCGTGGGGGGAAAGGATATCTCTGACGGCCGTGCGGTTGACCGTGCGGTTGTGGTGCTTAGTGGTTAGGAAGCATGGTTAAGCATGTTTGAAGTTAACCATGTTTCTTGTTCAGGGATTAACTTGTGGTTAAAAATCGGGAAAATCATGGGATTTTCTACGGTTGGCTATGGTTAGTAGTGGTTTTAGGGGGGATTAGCTTGTGGTAACAGGGGATAATAATCCACAAATTTAATAAGACCAATATTGTGGTTTCAACCTAGCCAGTTTGGGGTACCCAAAAAGGCTGAATTTTACTAAAAATGATTGATGCAGAGGATGATGTCTGGAGGGTCCCCTATTTTGAGAAACACCCATAGATATGGTTAACCATGGATTACATTCTTATAACAATAATGTTTACCAATAAGCATTAATGAAAGATTCTTTGAGGATCACAACTCATAAGTCATAATGGTAAGAATTGGAATATGAGGCCGACCATTGTAACCAGCTGGCAACTGGTTAAGGCAATAATAATCAGCGATAACAGGGATATACTAATAATAATAATAATGTAACTAGTCAGGTCAACAGAATCAACAAGAATTGGAACATGAGTTGGACCGCTACTAGCTGATTGATGGTTGATCATCAATATGGACAATCGTAACATAGGGGATATACATCATCAACAACAATAGGGGATATACCCACTAATCAGGATAGGAATGTATAGAATGCATGACTTGCAAAAATCCCAGGACAAGAGTATACAGTGTGATCATATAGAAGTGCCTATCAGGTTCATGCTAAACTTGATGAAAATACCACCAAATGTGCATGAAGACTTGAGTTGGTCTGGAACATACGGGCAGCAAGAAAGTGGGTGATGAAACTAAGCAGAATGGATATGCTTCGCTCCTCATTCTGCTGGATTCATCTGCAACCAATCCCTCTGTGCTTACAAGAGGTTATGATTATGTTTGAAATCAACCACAATGCAACTGATGTTGAGGAAAGAACCCAGACTGGAGCCAGTAAATCAACTTAATTAATGATAGAATCATGATGGAGTAAATATTCTTGCAGTATATGATTCTTTTGTGATGACATTCAATGCAGTAAATCGTTCAGCAATGGATGGGCCCCATGTCAACATATGTGCCACGCCAATATGTCACTGGGCAGTGGCAACATGGGGCGTCGGCGCAATGGCGTGTTAAGGACGGGATACGCAAACGTTCACAAACCCTTGCCTCTTACCAAGGAGGCATGCACCATGAAATGTCACAAAGCTTGTTATAATGAATGAGTCATGTGCCCACATGTGCCCACGAGTCTGGAAGGGTGAACCGCCCTTGATGAAAGCCACGCCGCCCCACCCTCACCTGGCAGACCACGCGGCTCGAGCCCAGCATGAAGAAGTGCCCCCACAGCAGGAGCCACTTCCTCAGCGCCCGGCCCATGAGGGCTGAGATGTGGCTTGACAAGGCTGAGATCATAGTAAAAGCAACCTGTTCATAGTTTGTTTTCAATAGTTTCTGGAACCGTTTATGATAATAGTTCATGATGCAATAGTTTTTGGAATCGTTTACAGTACAATAGTTTCTTCGATGGTTTATGATACTTGTTCATCTATTTCTTCGTTGTTCACAAACTCTCCGACTATGCTGAAAAAGCTTAGGACTGTAGGGAAGCACACAGCAATGATTGTGCTCGATTGCTCAATGGTATGTGTCAACCACCCAAAAGATCGCTCATTGGGTTACTCCATCTGTAGACAACTCCTCTTTGATATATAGAAAGGAACCATTCATTGGATCAGTTTGATACAACAATGACGTTCGGCTCCCACGTTAGCTTGGATTTCCCTCAATCCTTGACCATGAGCAACTTTAACCATGTTTGTCTCCAATTCTGCTGTCATCCAATCTTTGGTCCTCATAGATCCTCCCAAACAAACTCATATGGTGAGGTGTTCTAAAAATAGGGGACCCCAAAAAATGCTTGGTTTATCAATATAACAATAGAAGCATATATATATATACTGTATATGTATTTAAAAATATATAATGATAACCAAGCATTTCTTGGGTCCCCTGTTTTGAGAAACCACCATGGGTTTATACCATTCTTGTCGGTCATTATCCCCCTAGTAACCATTTCAATTAATTAATAGGATTTTAACCCCAACAATGGATGATGACTTGGGGGTACCCCCATTTTGAGGAACCACCCATGTTCTCTGGAAAATGAACCAACCATTCATAGCAATCAACCAGTCATTTCTTGGGTGCCCAAACTGGCGATCGGTCGAAACCAGCGACCATATGGCTGTGGGTCAAAAGCCCGTACCCCTGGTTCCCCCATCATTAACCATTGTTTTCCCTATAGCTTGTTGGTTATTATCCACCATTATTGGTTGGTTAATATTGACCCATAGCCATATGACGTTCATAGCGTTGCTTTGGTGCCTTCACTGCCCGAGCTGCCATTGTCGGACCATCCGGAGTCATCAGCCATGCGACCTCGCTGCAAGATGTGCCCGGGACAGGGAAATCGATAGGTTTATCCATGGTTTTAATGGTTTTATATGGTTTTATATGGTTTTATATGGTTTTATATGGTTTTATACGGTTTTATTGTTATTGGGCTTGCAGGTTTACAGTCTCATGATGGTTTCATGTGGTTTTCTAGGGTTTTAAAATGGTTTCAATAGTTTTATAAGGGATTTTAATGGTTGACAAAAAGGGATAATGACCAACAAGAATGGTTGATGGCCATATGGTGGTTTCTCAAAAATGGGAAGCCCAAAGAATTGTTGGTTTATTGTGATTAACAATGGCTATGAACAAGGGGATTACAAGCAATCATAGGATATTATAATGGTAGTTTATTGCTAATCATGACTTATATTGGATGGTAACTCGGGGTACCCTCATGTTAAGAAGCCACCAAATGGCGAGCTGGGTCAAGCACTCAATCATCAATATTGGTGGGGATTCTAGCTGGTGAATGGTTCATACAGCTGGGGATATTGAGCAACAATAGTAGGGGATATACCAACTATGTGTGTGTGTGTAAATTTAGAGAGCTGGGGACTGTGGGAGTGCGTTTTTTTCATGTTTTAGATGGATAAATTTAATGTTAAGAAAGATTTTGATTTTATTAGAGATGTTAAAAACATTTATCTAACAAAAGTAATTGCGTTTTTTCATGTACTGAGGTATTCAAATATATTAACTATGTAACTTGATGATATTGCCTATGAGAAAGAAAATATGTTCCCCTAGTTATGAGGATATATATGTACATAATTGTACACAATAAAGGCAGGTACTGCAGGGACAACTATTGTGCAAGTTTCTATACATTTTCTTTATAGTGTTTTCATACAATCGACCCCAATGAAATAAACTGCTATATCGCTATGCACCTGTCCAAAAGAGATTTCTATAGATGTCATTGTTTTCCATGATAATATTGTATAGCAGGGACACAACTATAATATACTATTTACTATGATTAAGAAATGCTTTGTTTCTCAAAAATATGAAGCTCCTGCTGATTGGCTTCACAACTTGTATTCAAGTATTATTGTGATTGTGCACTATTTTTCATATTGAGCAATGTGCATAGTTAAGTAAATCTTGCATGCGCTGCAGACTGCATGGTATGTGTTGCAGTCAATAATGTTGTTTCCCTTGAAATTGGTATTCTTTTTATGTTTTCACTGCTAAAAGTTTTTATTGCCCCATTTTCAATAACATAGTCAATTAATTGTGCCTTACTTACATCTAACCTATTTCACTATACTCTGTTTGATTATGGTCTATTTTGGCTATTTAATAATATTCCCCTACTAATATTTAATAATATAGTATTTTGCCCTATTTGATTTTATAATGTCCACAAAAAGCTTATTTAAATATGTTGAAATTGAAATTAAAGTATTTAATCAAAATTGATTTAATTTTAGCTTATTAAGGCTCTTCGAATCATACCATTTGATGGTGCATTTAATTCTACAATACTTAAATTTACTTATTTTCATAATGTTGGGATAAAGATGATTTAAACATGCTTATATGAAATAAAGCTATTTCGTTCAGCCCGATTTAATTCTGGCTTATTGAAACCTTTTGAATTATACCCTATTACTATGTTTTATTTTTACACCATTATGGCATAATACATTTTAAACTTTGGAAACTTGAGAAATTATACCTACTCTAAATACCAATTACCGATTTAAACCCTGGTCTATGAATTACTAAAGTCTATGTAATCATATCCCATTATAGCCTATTTAAATTTATTTAACTATGTAATACTTCAAAAAGCTTTTTATACTTATACCTTATTATGGCCGGTATTTTTTTTCTTTTCTGGTTAGATTTAAATTATTGAAATATGCCTTACTTTCATGAAGTCCATTTAATTTTGATCCTGGAAATTAAAAAACAAGAAATCAGGAAACAAAATAATTGTCAAAACCCAAGTCAAGCAAAAAAAACAAAAACCAAAAAACTAAAAAACCAAAAAACTAAAAAACCAAAAAACCAAAAA
>VSDK01008394.1:63394-77948 GCA_009767595.1 Symbiodinium kawagutii
TTTTTTGGTTTTTTGGTTTTTTGGTTTTTTGGTTTTTTGGTTTTTTGGTTTTTTGGTTTTTTGGTTTGCTTGGGTTCTGACATTTTGGTTTTTTTGGTTTTTTTGGTTTTTTGGTTTTTTGGTGTTTTGGTTTTTTGGTTTGCTTGGGTTCTGACATTTTGGTTTTTTTGGTTTTTTTGGTTTTTTGGTTTTTTGGTTTGTTCTATTTGTTAAGTATGGTTTTGGTTATGTGTGTGAAAATATCTTGCATTTTGTGCTCTTTTAAATTCTTGGATTGTGTTTTTATTACATTTTGTGCACTCCCACGGTCCCCTGTTCTGTAAATTTATATATATATATATGTATGTTGAGCTGGGTCAAGCAGTTAATCAACTAACTCATGGGGGATAATTTCACCAACAACAATAGGGACAACATGGGAAAACAACGGTGAATAGTGGCAAACCAAGGGTACAGGGTGAATTTACCAATAGCCAAATCACTGGGATCAACCAAACTTCTCAACCTACAACCTGGAATCGCCACCTTTGCTTACAAAACCATGTGGGATCCACGAATTTGCTGTCACTGGTGTCACCATGATGGCTACTGCTGCAATCACATAGATACATGACTAATTTTCAAGGTGACCCTCTGTTGTAATCGTGGCTATTAACGGGTTAATCTATGATTAACCTAGTAGGCTCTAACTATAACCCTTCGAAAACATGGTTAGTTCATTGGTTAGAATCATTATATTGTGTTGAAAAAATCTAGTATGATATTTTTCAACAAAATAGTTTTTCAACATAATCTGGTATAATCTGACTATAATCCCTAGAAATCATGGCTCCCTGTTACGAGCCGTTGGGATGCTTGGATCCGTTGGTATCTCCGCTGAGCGACCGAGTCAGAAGGCAGCGGCCCATCGCGCGGAGCCGCACAGCTGCGGGTTGACCCGTGACCCGTGACCCCGGCGATGACCAGGTCTTCCCTACCACGGTGATTCGTGCGGCTGTCCCTAGCCGCAACCGGGGACCTTTATAGCGTAGGTCACCAGGGACGAAGACAGGTACCTTTATGGTAGGTGAAAATGCTTTGGAAGCTGGTTAGTAAGTTGGTTATGGTCAGTACTTGGGGGATTGATGATTGTCCCGACCTGCAACCACTTACCTCTGAATGTTCTAGGTAGCGAACCCCAGGTAAGTAGGGATGGTTATATAGGGAGTTACAATGATTTACCATGGGAACCCAAATACAACGTACCCAGCTGCATCCCCACTACGAAATCAGCGCTTCTCGAAACCAACTATGGTTGAACGCAAAGAACCAACACTGAACGCCAACAAATAGATCCCTAGCACGACCAACCAGCCATTCTTCGCGAGGGAAATAGTCGTGAGTCCATTTCCGCAAGGGCAAGGTTGAAGAAATACCCGAAATCCTTAGATTCTGTTGTTAGACCTGGTTGTGTGAATTCCACTGGCTACTGGAAAGCGTTGTTCTATGAACGTGAATCCCTGACCTGCCATTGAAATCAATTGTGGGAATTGAATCTCACAACCGTGGAAGTGTCCTGGTACTTTCCCCTTGGAAATGTAAATTGCTTCGGAGCTTTGCCTCATATCTCTGTCCATACCATCGGCTTGCACAGGGCTACCTATACCCGCTTGTGCTATGCTATTTTTGCAGCCAGGTCGCTGTTTCTTGCTAATATCCCCATGTTTGCTGCGATCGTCCGCTATTTAAAGTCATGTAGCCATGTGTCATACAACCTCTTCCCCAAGGTGAGTCGGTCAGCTTCACATGCAAACAGCTGCTGTTTCCTAGCGCTGGTGCAGGGATGGGAGCTTATCCTGGAACTCTCATCACTGCAGTGCGGCTTGTTACTCACAATCTCCCGAAGCTGGTGGCAGTGAATCCATTGAGTGCTACAGCTGGAGATGCCCGAGTCTGAGCCTTGACTTAAGGATGACTTATCAGCCAACCAACTTCATCAGTACAACGGTGGGTTAATTCATGGTAGCACCAATCAATATCATCCATCACAAATTCCAAACTATGAACGATCAGTCACATCATCAAGAATCATTCTCATCATACGTATGGCACTCATCAATCATTATAATCAATCATCAAATCATCAAAATCATTATAATCAACTCATTATCATCCATCATACTATGACTGTCATTATAATCAACTCATTGTCATGGGTTTTGTTCACACATGTTAATCATCTTGACTCGCCATACAACCAACAATGCTCCCAAAAGTTACTCCCAAAAATACTCACACATGAGGTCATGGTTTTATAATAAAAAAACCTATGTGTGTTTCTCAAAATAGGGGTGCCCCCAAATCATCCATCATTAACCATGTATAGTAATAAAACAACCATTTTTTGGGTCCCATATGGCTTGAGAAACCATCCTATACTCCCAAAAAGAATACCATTTTGATTCGCCGTCTGCCTGGCATACAAGCTGTGGCTGGATCGGACCCAGTTCGTGGAACTCGCGCCTCGCTGGGTAGTACCTGCCACGGTTTCACAGCTGACGCATACTCAATGAGTGGTTGGCAATAGAGGGTTATATAATGAGTAGTTACATAGTAAATAGCCCTCTTAATCAACTCATGATGTCAGCAATAAGCTGTGAAACCACTCTTAATATGACCTGACTTGATAGCTTAATAATGGTCAAGTGAATAAGTTCTATTAAATTCAAGCGCCTCTTAACTCAAATTGCAAGATGAATGGATTTGATACAGTTAATTCAGTTAAATTGATGGGACATTTAACAAACTTGATGAAGCCTAATACTCATTCAATGGGGGTTATCATAGAATTGATTCAAGATTAGGGGATAGCCTTGGCCCAATTTGTATCCACAATTCCAGAGTCCTTGAAAATTGCAGCCCCGGGCTCTACTATGAAATCCTTACCACCAGATCTTTGGCACCGGGTTGGCACTCTAATCGCAACCCAACCAAAATATGATACATATGTACATCTATGTGACTGTGTATACATACATACGTATATATATATATATGTGTGTGTGTATTGGTTTTGTTTGAAATATATATATATATATACATTATATTGATATGTTCTGGGAACATCTTTAGGGAAAAAAGGCCCGAAATTCCTTTTCCAAAATCAAACATTTAACCTGCCGCTCTAGCCGTGTTAGATCAAAAGGACCCAAGCCACTTTGTATGTCTGTGGTGTCGCAGCTATAGTGACCCAGGTTAAAGCCTATTCTCATGAGTCTTCCATATAAATGAATCCAATGACATCCAATAAACCTTTTAGCTGGTTGGTGGTTTCAATCTC
Organism: Symbiodinium kawagutii; assembly: GCA_009767595.1. Lineage (NCBI taxonomy): Eukaryota > Dinophyceae > Suessiales > Symbiodiniaceae > Symbiodinium > Symbiodinium kawagutii. The sequence goes on from VSDK01008394.1 coordinate 66,714, forward strand.
TATAAAAAAATATTCGTCAACCATTTGGGAATACTAAGGAAAATCTAAAAAATGAAACCACCAACCAATCAGAAACTCAAACCCCTGAAAATGAAAAAAGGTCCAGCACCAACCCCGAGGTCATGTGTTTCCTTACAAAGTTGAGACAAGGTGTGTTTTACTGGGGTCTGAAAAGCATCGCTACGGCCTTGTTTCCTGCTAAGGATTTTGTAGGAAAATTCCTGCCTTGGTATTGCAACAACGTTTTCAACAGGCATGGATTGATGATAGTTTCAGAGGATTGTTGACCGAGGTAGCCATCCAAAGAAAAAAACTGTTCTGGTGGTTTTAACACCTATTAGAAAATATAAAACATGTCAATTAAACCACCAACCAGTGTTTATACCCTGTTCATAGTTCTTCAAGTGTAAAGGAGGCTGAAAGATCAGGTACCAAGCCAGCTTCCGCGTTTAGCACCATTTCGGCACCCATGCCGCATCTGTTGCCGGAACCATCTGAGCGGTAACTAACCATGCTAAGCAACTATGATTTTTGGGGACAAATTTAAATGGCTCAATACCCATACAATCATGATAATCATGGTGGTATAAACACCAACAGGTATAGTTACACCACCATGTACTGACTATTTCTGATAGCTGGTGGTCTCTAAAGGCATTGGGAACCCCAAAGGAATTGAGTGGTTTATGACTAGAAATTCTTAAACTCAACTGGATGATGACTGGGGGTACCCCCAGGCTATTCAGAAACCAGTCCAGTACTTGTTTAACCATGAGATTGTCGGTGATTATTCCCCATTCACCATTATAATCCCCTGACAATAAACCATTAATCCCCTACACATCCCTCCATTTATCCCCTATAAATCCCTCCAGAAACCGCTATAAACCATAAATCCCCTAAAAAAAACCTATATAAACCCTATAAAACCCCTATATATCCCTATACAAATCCCTATAAAACCACTCAGAAACCACATGCGGGGCCAGGCCTTCTGCATGCTGGGCCTTTGGGCAAAGGCGCTCCGTAAAGCTCCACAGCGCAGCTTCAGGTTGGACTTGGCCTCAGGACTGGGCTATCCATAAGGTGAAGCACTGAGTGGCTGAAGGTTATATGCAGTAAATGTATGTGCTTCACCTTACTAAGGTTAGTATGTGTTATAAATGAAAGTAAAGTTAGCAAGGTGAAGCACTGATTGGCTTGTGTTATAGATTTTGTAGTATGTGTTATAAATGCTATGGTATATGGTATAGATTTTATAGTACATGTTATAGATGCTATTGTGAATGACTACGGGTGTAGTGAAGGTGAACTCCGAGTTCACCACGGTGAATGAGTGCGAGCTTGATGCACATCCAATTACTGCAGGTTGAGGAAGACTTAAAGCTTGAAATGCTGCAAAAGATCGGTCGATGCTGCTTCAAGACCACACAAGTACAGCAACCTCAAAAACGTGGTCGTCTTCAATGATTTCTCGTGCAATCTGCTGCCTGGTTTTGACGACCCATGTAGTACTACCAGTGTAGCTGCATGATGATTCTTAGGTGTGACAGCTTCAGAGTGCGGCTCAGATCCTTGTGACATTGGGAGCTGTTCCCTACCTCTGATCTCAGGCTGAAGCTGGCAGTCCCAGTGTAGGCTCTTGCAAGGTCAGAGCAGACTTCCCAACCGCAAGGCGCAAACTCAACTCCTTCAGTGATGGAGCTCGGTGCTTTGAGAAGAACTCATGAGATGAGATACAGATGGTCCCCACAAGTTGGAGAAATCTGCTAACCACACTCTGACGTCAGTTGCTAGCACGGAGATATGTCTGGGAGATGGAGTGTTTTTGTTAAAACAAGCAGGACCAGAGACTGAATGATTGGAATCAATTTCGGAGCACATGGTCACTACATGGTCTTGGGCCTACTGATATGTAGTAGTTACTACAGTGGCTACACTACTATGTTTGATGATTTCATTCGCAATAACGACCTACAGTGGTGTACGGGAACATCATCCGCCACAACGACCTGGCCACAACTCGTCGGACCTGAATGTCGCCCCTTGAGGAGACAACCACCTGACAGCGAGGTCGGTAGCTGAGATGAACTCTGAGACCAAACAGCTTGGTGAAATTGGTGGTTCATGGGGGTTATTGATGGTGAATGATGGTTGTTGATGGTTCATGGTTCATGTTAGTTTTTACTTTGAACAGTCCTGCTTTGACAAAGAAACTGCTTTGACTGTCTTCCACGCGAGAAAAAGTTTGGAAGCAGTGTGGAGATCGATTGGTTCTGGAAAAGGTATTTGGTCTTGGTAATGGATTGTGATAGGTTCATAACTAGTCGTAACCCACAACTGAGCAGGTTCTCTCACAACCTTCGTCGTATCACAAACTTTGGTTAATGGCTCTCTGCTTCCCAGCATTGTGGTTCTACCCACTTTCCCAGGATCTATTGATCCTGTTTTCATTGGCTGCAGTCTTACCATGTCCTATATTGAACTGTTTTTTGTACATGTAGTAACATGTCGTATACGAAAAGAACTACGCATGATATATATGTATATATATATATATAATTATATACATATATATATATATGGATGTTTCTCAAAATAGGGGTACCCCTAATCATCTAATACTAGTCATTTATAATAATAAACCAACCATTTGTGGGGGTCCCCCATTTTGAGAAACCACCATATATATCAGCCGATTTCCCTTGGTATACAACATGCATTTCACATATGGACTTGACCTCTCAGGTAGCTAGATGTTGGTCGGGTCATGTCGTGTCATGTCCTGTCATGACGCTTCGTGCCGTTTTGTGACGATGCAATGCATTGGAGTGATGTGCTGTGCAATGTCTTGTCGTGTCATGACATGCCATGCAGATTCATGCCTGTATCATTTGTCTGTGGGTCAATATCCTGTAACCCTGGTGAACATCCATAAATGACCAAAGCAGTCTTTGTTGGGATGGTCATCCATGCATTTTTGGGATGACCGGCACCCCTACCCATTTTTGCAAGCAGAATGCTGCAAAGCCAAGTGCGAATAAACACGTCTCTGTCAGGTGAGCTTTACTCAATGAACTGGCCGTCCTTTGGAAGGCTCACGGAGACCCAAGAAATTCGAGCTGCCTGGTGCACGCAGACCTTCAAAATCCAAACTGTCCCCAAGGATCAAGCTGGAATGAAGTCACAGCTAAGCATAACATTCACATTGGATCCAAGAAATTAGATGCTTGGACAACTAAGCAGTAGGTTGGCTGTGGCCGGATACCCCCAATTGTTCCCCATCCTCACATCTGTCTCAGGTAATTGGTCTGGTCAGTGGTTTCAACCCCTATGAAAATATGAGTCAACCAACCACTTGTCAATAATTACAAGTGGGAAAATGAAAAAAAGAAAAAATGAATAAAAATGATTCAAACCACCAACCAGTCCTACACTTGATGCAAAACTACCAGCTATGGGTCGCAGGAACACCTTCTGCAGCTCTTGAGTCATGGGTAGCCGACAGGGGCGCCGGTACATCTGGCGGATAAAGGACTCAAGGCGGGGATTCCCCACGAAACTTGCTGGCCGAGCCAGTCTGATTTCCTGGAAACTTCAGATTGCTTCGACACAGGGTACATCCTGAAGCGTCTTTAAGACGCAGATCGCCGAAACGCACCTGGCTTGCTTCCCACATACGGAAACACGCGCAAGTCACCAGGACAGTCACTTTTCAACCACTTCATGACCAAATTTTGATCCTGCAGTTTCGATTGCTGATTGTGCTGGCAAGTTCTTCACGACTGAACCTTAAAAACTGATCGCTGCGCAGCTGATACTCGCGGCTTGTTGCAAGGCTGTGCTGCCCAGTCTACTTGACTGCCACCGGGTGACCGGCGCAATGTGCTCATCAAAATTGTCTGGGAATGTCCATGGTGGAGGTAGTCCAACCACCAACATTGAGACATATAGCTGCGACATGCTGCAACCCTCAACCACCAGTTGAAGCAGCTTAGCTGGTGACTTACCATCATGAGGGGTCTCCGAGGATCTCCGAATCTCCCATAGATTCTCTATTTGGTGGTTTCTCAAAATAAAGGTCCCCCCAAATCATCAATGTTTGATCATTTTGAAGAATCAACCATCCATTTTGGGGGTCCACTATTTTGAGAAACCACCATTTGTGATGGCAACCATACTCATAACAATCTACGGACAGTCCCACACAGTCGTCGAGTCCCACTTTACTTGTGGTCAAGATGGTCGCGGAGCAACGCTGTGAAAACCCTTTCAAAAGGCTTCCAAGAACGACTTCTCCAAGACTCCAAGATCGTCCAAAGATCGTCCAAGATTCTCTTGGAAATCGAAATCACACCTCGATGCAACTGCTCTCGATGGAATCCTCTTTGAACTCGACACCGCTGAGTGATATACCAAGTTGGTGATCCGCTGAGTCCTAGAGCTTTGTTGCTTCAAGGAAATCTCAACCAATTCTTTAATGGATTCATACCATTTCACACCTGAGGACATTCTGAGGACACAAAATTGCAAACCTACAAACCGTCTAGTGTTGCTCAAGCAAACAAGTTGCATGTATACGTTTGTATACAGTATCGAACCCGACAAATGAACAAAACGTGTTGCGAAGCAAATACTAGTTGTCATCGCCCCGTGGGCGAAGCAGTGCAATGATTTGCTTTCTAGTGAAGTTATGGCGATGGCACGCTTCACTGTAGACATCTCACTTGTTGGCCTTGAGAGTTTTTGCACCTTCCCCAAATCGGACGTTGCAAAGTATCCCGCAGTAGCCCAGTAACAATTTTTTTCGGGTACGAGCTGAGAGTCTGATCTCTGAAATTCTTTGGTTCAAGAGCGGTGCACAATGATGTTCGGACCACAGAACTGTTACCAATTGAAAAGCTACAAAAAAAACAACTATTTTGAGATATGGGAATGTAGGGGCAAAAGATGTTTGGCATTTCAAATGGTGAACCCTTTTGCGATTCTTGTTCTGATGACTACCGCCAGTAAGAAAATGTGCTAATCAAATGTAATCTGGTCCTTCAGCCGCTGGAGGTGATCTTCGTCTCGGCAGAACAAAAGAGTCGCAAAATTGTTTCACAAATTTGCAGTGATTCTGCCTGGGTCAAATCTCTATGCTTTGGAATCTCCATTCATCTCCATCACGCGGTGCTTGTCAGATTGGGACAGGCATTGCCAATCTCTTCATGTGGGACTCATCAACATGACCACCCTCCCTAGTGACCATCCTGAGCTCCGAAAAAATCTGGTGACAGGTTTGACCACCGCCACTCTCCACTATTATGGCAAGGACACCTCTAAGTCTTGAAGGGTCATTTCACAGCACCCTCGCCTTAGCATTTTCTATTTTTGATTTTCGTGGACCCACATCCCTGTCACTCATCTTCAGCATTCTGACCATTTCTGACAAGCATGCTCGGCTCTGGATCTCTTGTGAGATACCTTTTTGTGAACTTCCGTCGGTGTTGAGGTGGTAAACACAAAAACAACAACATCCATGCTTGCTTGAGACTTGCAGACATCTGGGTGTTTCTCAAGTCATGGGGGTACCCCGTAAATCATCCAATCTTAACCAAACATTTTGATCCATTTCGGATACCCCTGTGGCTTGAGAAACCCCATCTTCTTGGACAGAACTTCGATGGCTTGTGAGTTGCAATGGGCGCACACCTCCACACCCCACCTCCCCTCAACCGACTTGTTGCCAGCGGCATGGTCATAGCTTGAGGGTCATAACTTGCCATGTGCCCAAGCACAACGGCAACAGAGAAATCGTGGAACCAACGTGATGAGACAAACTGCATCAACATGTCACCGCGGCTTGAACGAAGCAATCCATGATGAGTGCAGTTTGTCGCTGACTTATTGAGTACCCAGCTTCTCACCCTTCTCAAAAACCAAGACTGGCAGCTAGAATCACCCAAATTTGATGTTCACAACAAAAGGGAGGGCCACAAAGGGCCGTGCAAAAGATTGGACAAGGCACTTATGGGTCACAATGGGTCACAGTGGTCCTCAATCTTTTAGAACGTATGGCTGGGTGGCACTCGAAACCTACTGAGTAAATTTGCTCCTAAGAATGGGTTCATATAAAACGTCATCCCTTTTTGCGACTACAACATGCACATGGAAAGTCCCACTGAAAAATCCCTCCTACAAAAAAAGTCTGCTGCAAAACTCAGGGGCATGACTGCAGTACAAAGCACTGCCTTCAAACCTATAGTCGGAAAGATTTTCACACTCAAATTTGAACAAGGAACAATATGTAGATATTTCTCCAGTTTTCTGACCCAGAAGCAATGTCTTGAGACTGTACGTTCTCCTCAGAGTTGAAAAAATCTCAGCTGCAATCCAGCTGTCACCAGGCTGCCAACAAGTAGCTGCACATCCTCGCTGTGTCTTGCAGAACCTGAAACAGGCAACGGTCAAGAACATGAAGCATGAAACAACCTGAGTATTGTTGTTGGTTATTATTGCCCATGATTCACCAGTAACCAGTGAATATTAACCAATGACAATGATATTCAGGTTGTTTATTAGCCATAATTGGTGTTACCTAATATTTGGTGTTTGATCATCCCCTGTGACCATATTTTGGTTTAATGATTTTGTGTTGTTCAATTGTCCTTATGACGTTGGCATTTGGCTGTGGGTCAAAACCCCGTACCCCTGGTTCCCCTATCATTAACCATTGTTTCCCTTATTATTGTTGATTATTTTCTCCCATTATTGGTTGGTTAATATTGACCCATAGGCGCATAGCCACTTCATGATGCCATTCAACCCACCAACCACGTGAGTTGATGGACGGGCCCACTACCGGTATGACGGACCGCGAGGTGCTGGAAGGCCACCCAAATACACTGGACAGTGTGGATGCTCGATGTGATTCAGGTTTTTGAGATATGTTTTTTTAGATATGTGTTTTTTAGGTTTTTTTTTGGGATATGTGTTTTTAGATATGTTCTTTTTAGAAATGCGTTTTCTTAGATATATGTTTTTTAGATGTGTGTTTTTTACATGTGTGCTTTTGGGATATGTGTTTTTTAGATATGTTCTTTTCACACATGTGTTTTTTTTAGATATGTGTTTTTTAGATGTGTGTGTTTTTTTAAATGTGTGCTTTTTGGGATATGTGTTTTTTTAGATTTGTTCTTTTTTAGAAATGTGTTTTTTTAGATGTGTGAAATTTATTTAGATGTGTGTGTTTTTTAAATGTGTGCTTTTTGGGATATGTGTTTTTTAGATATGTTCTTTTCACACATGTGTTCTTTTTAGATATGTGTTTTTGAGATATGTTCTTTTTAGAAATGTGTGTTTTTTAGGATATGTTTTTTTTAGATTTGTTCTTTTTTAGAAATGTGTTTTTTTAGAGACTTGGTTTTTAGATATGTGTTTTTTAGATGTGTGTATTTTTTTAAATAAATGTGTATTTTTTGGGATATGTGTTTTTTAGATATGTTCTTTTCACACATGTGTTTTTTTAGATGTTCTTTGAAAAGTGTTCTTTGACATGTGGGTGTTTTAAATATGCTCGTTTTTAGAAATGTGTTCTTTTTAGATATGTGCTTTTTTAGATATGTTCTTTTTAGATATGTGTTTTTTAGATATGTGTTTTTGAGAAATGTGTTTTTTTAGATATGTGTTTTTGAGATATGTTCTTTTTAGAAATGTGTCTTTTTTTTGAGGATATGTGTTTTTTTAGATATGTTCTTTTTACAAATGTGTTTTTTTAGATGTGTGTTTTTTAGATGTGTGTTTTTGAGAAATGTGTTTTTTTTTTCGATATGTGTTTTTTAGATATGAATTTTTAGGTATGTTCTTTTTGGATCTGTTTTTGTGGATATGCTTTTGTAGACATGTGTTTTTTAGATATGTGTTTTTTAGATAGGTGTTTTTTTGGATATGTGTTCTTTAGATATGTTCTTTTTAGAAATGTGTTTTTTTAGATATGTGATTTTTAGAAATGTGTTTTTTTAGGTATGTTCTTTTTGGATGTGTTTTTGTGGATATGGTTTTTTAGACATGTGTTTTTTTATATGTGTTACTTAGATATGTTCTTTTTGGAAATGTGTTTTTTAGGTGTGTGTGTGTGTTTTTTTAGATTTGTGTTTTTTAGATCAGTTTTTTTAGATATGCTCTTTTTAGAAATGTGCTTTTTTGGATATTTGTTTTTTCAGATATGTTCTTTTTGGACATGTGTTCTTTTAGATATGTGTTTTTTGGGTATTTTTTGATTTTTTTTTAGAAATGTTTTTTTTGATATGTGTTTTTTCGATCTGTTTCTTTAGATATGTTCTTTTTATTAGACATGTGTGTTTTTAAGGATATGCGTTATTTAGATATGTTGTTTTTGGAAATGTGTTTTTTTAGATCTGTTTTTTTAGGTACGTCTTTTTAGGTATGATATGTCTTTTTGGGTATGTCTTTTTAGATATGTTCTTTTTAGATATGTTTTTTGAGCTTTGTTTTTTGAGATGTGTTTTTAGATATGTTTTTTTGGATATGCTTTTTAGATTTGTTGTTTGAGATGTGTTTGTTTGCATATGTTTTTATTTGGATATGTTTCTTAGATGTGTTTTGAAAAGGTATATTTTTGGAACATGTTTTTGAAATATGTGTTTTAAAAAATTGTCTATTCCCGATATGTTGTTTAGATATGTTTTTTTGAAATGTTTTTTCAGATATGATATGTGTGTGAAATGATTTTTAGATATGGTTTTTAGGTGCGTTTTTGAGATTTTTTTCAGATATGTCTTTTTTGATACGTTTTTTGTTGAGACATGTTTCTTTGATAAGTGTTTTAGATATGTGTTTTTAAGTATGGTTTTCCCCACCTGTCAGGTGAGGGTTGTTAGTTTTTTTCAGTGCTCTCCTCCTTCTTCTCTTCCTTCTCCTCCTCCTTCTGCATCTCCTCCTTCGCAACTACCAATGTCCGATCTCAGTGAGCACCGGTGGACCTCAACCGCACATGTGCGAGCTCAGTGAGCACCGCTGGACCTCAACCGCAAGCGCTCTGCCAGAAGTAAATGCCAGATAGAATGCCAGAAGTATATGTCAGAAAGAAACGCAGAAGTGTATGTCAGATAGAATGCCAAAAGCATATGTCAGAAGATATGTCAGATAGAATGCATCTATGGGAATGTCCCGAGAAGATATGTCAGATAGAATGCCTGCGTGTGTATGTGTATGCGTATGTGTATGTTTAGGTGCATGTGTCTGTGCATGCGCATGTGTATGGGTATGCGTATGTGCATGTATATGTGTATGTGTATGTGTATGCGTAGGTTTATGTATATGTGTGTGTATGCGTCTATGAATGAATGTGCATGTGTATGTGTATCTACTTGTAAATGTGTGTGTGTATGCAAATGTGTGTGTGTGTATGCGTATGCGTATGTGTATGTGTATGTGTATGTGTATGTGCATGTGTATGTGTATGCGTTTGTGTGTCTCTGTATATGTGTATGCGTATGTGCATGTGCATGTGTATGTGTATGTGTATCTATATGTGTATGTTTATGTGCATGCGTATGTGCGTTTGCTGGTGTATGTGCATGTGCGTGTGCGTCGGTATGTGTATGTTTGTATTTATGTAAGTATGTATGTATATATCTCGTGCGTGGGTATGTGTATGTTTGTATGTATGTAAGCGTGTATGTATATTTCTCATGCGTGGGCATGTGTATGTTTGTATGTATGTAAGTATGTATGTATATATTTCTAGTGACATTCATTTCAACAAAGTGTCTCTGTGATTTTCACAATGTTATGTCATGGTGGGGATCACTCTAAGTAAAGCAATGTTTTAGATATGTTTTTTCTTAGATATGTTTTTCTTAGATGTGTTTTATTGCGATATGTTTTTTGAGATATGTGTTTGAATACATGTGTTTTCTTAGATATGTTATATGTTTTTTTGATATGTCTACTAGATATGTTTTTTCTTAGATATATAATTGTTTGTTGATATGTTTTTTCCTTGATATGTTTTTTAGATATGTGTTTTGATATGTCTTGTCTAAATGGTTAAACATGTTCTTGTTTTAGATATGTTTTTTAGATATCTTTTTCAGATACGTTGTTTTTTTTTTTCGAAATGCTTTTTAGTTTAATTAGAATCATTTGTTTTAGATGTGTTTTTGTTGAGATATGTTTTTTAAAGAAATGCTTTTTAGACATTCGTTTTGATATGTTTTGTTTAGAAATGTGTTCGGATATGTTTTGTTTAGATATCTCTAAAACAACAACACATGATGGTCCAACAACTTTGCTGGCAGAAGACGGTCGTCACATGTTCTGAGATAGATGGACTAACATACGTATTTGTCTGGACAAACACAAACTGTGACATGCGTTCTGACACGTAGGCTAGCAATTATTCTGACATTAAGACTGACATGTTTGACAGATGGGCGTTCCCAGAACAAGGCTGTCCCCAAATCATCCTTCATATCAACCATTTGGGTGTGTCTCAAGTCAAAGGGGACCCCCTAAATCATCCAATATTAGCCATCTACATTCATAAACCATCCTGTTCTGAGACTCATATAGGTTTTATTGCTCTGGAGCCTTGGGTGATGGCTGAGGCATCCCAGCCCATCACCATGAGACGAGGAGTGGAGAACTAGGGGAAAGGTGACATAAATCTGGCTGGTGGTTTCAACCCCTATGAAAAATATGGTTGTCAACCAACCATTTATCAATACCAAGGAAAATAAAAATGTAAAAGACCACCAGCCAATAGACTCACCCTCCAGGGAAACGCACAACAAATAGGGAAACCAATTTCACCCAATGGTGGTTTCTCAGGCCAGTTTGGGGTACCCTCAATTTTCATCCATTAGTAATCATTTAGAGTACGTATGAAACTACCCATAACTTGGGGTTCCCTTTTCTAAGAAACCACCTTTCAAAAGTGTTAATTAATCATTATTGTTGGTCATTATCCCCTATTATTAATTATTGCTGGTTAGAATCCTTGTAAACCTCTCATAAGACTACCATAAACCCTAGACGAAAATTCCTTATTCATGAGGTCATAATCGCTAGAAACTTTCATTTCGCTGCCAAATCTTCGCCCAAGCACTAGTCCGCCATCGGCACGACGTGACTGAAGCTGCCGCCGCGCCCACGGGAGAAGCCGCCACTTCCCCCGCGGGTAAAGCCGTCCGGAGGTCGAAAACGCCCGAAACGACCACTGCCAGAACC